>JAXLNO010000130.1:0-42959 GCA_038087875.1 Malacoraja senta | reverse complement strand
GCACCCGCTGAGTTTCTCCAGCTCTTGGCTCCTGTTGGCCGAGGGCAGGGCCTCTAAACTTGTTGGTAATCCCACAGGCCCAGTTGCAACAGGGCAGGAAACCGCTGTCACCTCTGGTCCCCGAAGCAGCCCAGTTACTGTGCATGGAGCTCGACGTGGATCCAGACCAGCTGGGGTGCATTTTGGACATCGATTCGTTCGGGACCCCCGTGGTGAAGTCACCTGTAATTCCGTTACTGGCCGAGGGAGATCTGTAAGTATGATCGCAACTGTTTTTGGGTTCGTTTCGTTAATTACTATCACGATACAAACTGAAACCGTGGTAACACGGCCACCACCACCACCACAGTACAAAATCACCAAACTATCTGGACACTAAATTCCCAAACAACTATGATACATAGAAACATAGAAACATAGTAAATAGGTGCAGGAGTAGGCCATTCGGCCCTTCGAGCCTGCACCGCCATTCAATATGATCATAACTGATCATCCAACTCAGTATCCTGTACCTTCCTTCTCTCCATACCCCCTGATCCCTTTAGCCACAAGGGCCACATCTAACTCCCTCTTAAATATAACCAATGAACTGGCCTCAACTACCTTCTGTGGCAGAGAGTTCCACAGATTCACCACTCTCTGTGTAAAAAATGTTTTTCTCATCTCAGTCCTAAAAGATTTCCCCTTTATCCTTAAACTGTGACCCCTTGTCCTGGACTTTCCCAACATCGGGAACAATCTTCCTGCATCTAGCCTGTCCAACCCTATAAGAATTTTGTACGTTTCTATAAGATCCCCCCTCAATCTTCTAAATTCTAGCGAGTACAAGCCAAGTCTATCCAGTCTTTCCTCATATGAAAGTCCTGCCATCCCAGGAATCAGTCTGGTGAACCTTCTCTGTACTCCCTCTATGATACAATCCAAGTGTGTTGTTGGGGGTCTAGTCTTTCTATGTGGGGGGGGTTGGGGACGAGGGGGATACTGCTTTTCACAGTCCCTACCTGGCGGAGAGGCGGCTTTCCTCCGAGCCGCATCTTCACCCCGTCCTCGCGGCCCTACCATCAGGACTGGAGCGGCGTTTTCCTGAGGGGGACCGGCCAGAACCACGGCTTCTGCGGCGGCACAGCGCTGGAACACCTTCACGGAGTGGAGCTCCGGAATGCTGAGTCCGCCAATGGAACATCACGAAGCTGCGGGTCAGCGGAGCGGCCGGCCGCGGGCGGCGGCATTGACTTTAACATCGGGAGCCTGGGATCTCTCGCCGAGACCGCCAGTGTCGGAGCTCCGACCAGCGTGGCCTGTTGGCTTCGGGACCCGCGGTCTCCGGTAAGGAAGCGGCCGTTCCAGGTTTCCCAAGCCGCTGGGAGGGTTCTCCCGACGCCGGAGCAACATCGTCTGGCGAGAAGGGCCTAAAACATCGGGCCCCGTAGCGGCGACTGCAGAGGCCTCACTAGGCCCGACCATGGGTGGACAAGTGGAAGAGAACTGAACTTTGTGCCTTCCCTCACAGCGGGAACCATTGTGGGGGGATGTTTTTATGTTTTAATATTAAATTGCTCCTTTGATGTTATGGTGTATTTTTATTAGTGTGCTGCAAGGACATCTGAATTTCACTGAAAATTTCACTGAAAAAGGGATTAATAAAGTATTTATCTATCTATCTATCTATCTATATCTATCCTTACAAATATACTAAAGAACTGCTACACTACTCTGTGTAAAGACCAGAGCTCGCAGGGAGAACCCACGCGGTCACGGGGAGAACGTACAAAACTCCATACAGGCAGCACCCGTAGTCAGGATCGAACCCGGGTCTCTCCTGCTGTGAGGCAGCAACTCTCCCCACTGTGTCACCATGCCACCCAATCTGCTGTAGAGGGAACTATCATAAATCTTCTCTGCACATTGCCAGGGACTCATTTCGTCAGTGGAATTTGTTACTCAGCCATGATCCCCATTTTCCCTCTGCCACTCTCCAAAGGCCACGACACTCTTGCCAGAATTAGACACAAAACCACCTACTTCAGCTTGGCACCCAATTCATGTTTTGTAAATGTTAGCATATTTCCTTGACTTCCATTTTAAATATTTGCGCTGGCTTTCCCCGTGATAAATGTTGACCACTCATGATAAGGCACCCACCCCCCTCTGTATAAAAAAACATACCCCACACATGTCCATTACATTTTGCTCCTCTCACTTCATAGACTAGGGCGGTGGAGGCCGGTTCTCTGGATGCTTTCAAGAGAGAACTAGATAGGGCTCTTAAAGATAGCGGAGTCAGGGGGAAATGGGGAGAAGGCAGGAACGGGGTACTGATTGGGGATGATCAGCCATGATCACATTGAATGGCGGTGCTGGCTCGAAGGGCCGAATGGCCTACTCCTGCACCTATTGTCTATTGTCTATTCTATAATGGAGTCTACACAATGGAATTGTGGGGGGGCAGCCTACATCTACTGACGTTGCTACCGTTCTGAATGGAGGAATGAATGAATGTTCTCAATATTTTTCTCTTGCCAGGGTAATTGAGATCAATGGAGGATGTACACGAGGCTGCTCGGTGGAATCACTGGAGCGGATGTTTGGTGGAGTGAGCAGGGCCCAGTTTCTGCTCCTGCGGACCGGGGAGAGGCAGAGCACCAGGCCACCGGACAGCCCCTGCTCCCTGGAGGTTGCCCTCAAGGAGCTGTCGAGCCTGCAGTCGGAGTTCATTGCCACCAGCGTCGAGCTGTCGTCCCTCAGGAGCGAAAAGGAGATGATGCTGGCCGAAATGGAGAAGTAGGTTATCGCCTCGAGAACACAGTGCAGAAAAAGTGGGAAATGGCCACCTCAGCTCACTAGCCTTCTGGCCCTGCAACCCTACCCCTCAGACTGGCTCTGGGCTTCAGTTAGAGGGTGACTCTTCCCTCTACACCACGTTCCACATCCACATGCAGTGTGAGAGGTTGCAGCCCCTGTTCGACTATCTGAAGGGGCTGCTCCTCAAGTGACATTTTAGCCCCGCGCCCCTGATATTTGGGCTCCCGGTACAGAGGGGGGAGGGTTGGGGGGGGGGGTCTCCCTGTCGGTCTGCTCCTGGGCCTGGCCAAGATGGCCGCCGGTGGGCCCAGGCAGCGGGTAGTCGACGGGCTGGGCTGCCCGCCCCGACGTCCGTGCACACGTGTCCCTGGAGCGGGAACACACACACACACACGCGGTGACCACGGGGACCTGGAGGCCATCCGTGAACGCTGGTCGCCGCGGGAGGTCGAGTTGATAAAGCTTTGTTGATAAAGTTGGCGATATATTAATTTGATGACCGTTTGTTAGTAAACTGTCAACATTGGCAGTCTTTGATCGTGTTAATACTCTGTATGTCTGTTTTTTGTTTTTTTGGAATCAAGTATTTGTAATATAAAAAATAAAAATAACAAAAAGGGGTGAGACACAAGAGTGAAACTAGTGGGGTGGCAGATTTTAACTTTCGACCTCAGAAGTGGACACAAGGTACAGCTCTGAAGTTGGGGAGAACTTGCAATGGCTTTAGCAGAAATAATTGGGACGTAAACACCATGGAACCGTGTGTGGGATCAATAGATAATAGACAATAGGTGCAGGAATAGGCCATTCGGCCCTTCGAGCCAGCACCGCCATTCAATGTGATCATAGCTGATCATCCCCAATCAGTACCCCGTTCCTGCCTTCTCCCCATATCCCCTGTCTCCGCTATCTTTAAAAGCCCTATCTAGCTCTCTCTTGAAAGTATCCAGAGAAGCGGCCTCCACTGCCCTCTGAGGCAGAGAATTCCACAGACTCGCCACTCTCTGTGTGAAAAAGTGTTTCTTCGTCTCCGTTCTAAATGGCTTACTCCTTATTCTTAAACTGTGTGGCCCCTGGTTCTGGACTCCCCCAACATCGGGAACATGTTTCCTGCCTCCAGCGTGTCCAAACCCATAATAATCTTATTTGTTTCAATAAGATCCCCTCTCCAGTGGCAGGCAGTGAAGAAAGCGAATGGCATGTTGGCCTTTATAACAAGAGGAATTGAATATAGGAGCAAAGAGGTCCTTCTGAAGTTGTACAGAGCCCTGGTGAGACCACAGCTGGAGTATTGTGTGCAGTTTTGGTCCCCTAATTTGGGGAAGGACATTCTTGCTATTGAGTGAGTGCAGCGTAGGTTTACAAGGTTAATTCCCAGGATGGCGGGACTGTCATATGCTAAGAGAATGGAGCAGCTGGGCTTGAACACTCTGGAGTTTAGAAGGATGAGAGGAGATCTCATTGAAACATATAAGATTGTTAAGAGCTTGGACACGCTAGAGGCAGGAAATGTTTCAAGATGCTTTCAAGAGGGTGCTAGATAGGCTCTTAAAAATAGCAGAGTCAGGGGATATGGAGAAGGCAGGAACGGGGTACAGATTGGGGATGATCAGCCATGATCACATTAAATGGCGGTGCTGGCTCGAAGGGCCAAATGGCCTACTCCTGCACCTATTGTCTATTGTCTATTGTCTAAACTCCAGAGTGTACAAGCCTAGCCGATCCATTCTCTTGGCATGTGACAGTCCCGCCATCCTGGGAATTAACCTTGTAAACCTACGCTTCACTCCTAGATAAACTTTGTTTATTTTCAAGTGGCCAAAGGGTTATAACAGAAGCGGAAAAATAAGTACAGGAGATGTGTGCGTTGGCGGGTCACAAAACGATCATATCTGAAAACATAATAAGATGTAATTATTACTTACCTCAGTCCCTGCAGAGAGCCCTGATACTATTGTTCATTCCAAGTTTCCACAGCCTTGGGGACATTTGCAGTGACAATTTGTCTTGCTCATTGGCGATGCTGTTGCAATTTGCTGCCTTCAATTGGATTAAGGGGTGTTCATTGCTTTTTCCCAGTACTGCGCTCCCCACACCTGATCACAGACATATTCTTCTGTCAGGCCAAGGGGGCCAACCAACATTATCTGTGGAATTAAACACAGTGTTTATGACTCTATTTACATACTTTGACTCCATCTACACCTCACGCTGCCTCGGCAAGGCCGGCAGCATGATCAAGGACCGGTCTCACCCTGGCCACTCCCTCTTCTCCCCTCTCCCATCGGGCAAGAGGTACAGAAGTGGGAAAACGCACGCACGCACGCACACCTCCAGATTCAGGGACAGTTTCTTCCCGGCTGTTATATGAGGAAAGATTGGAAAGACTGGGCTTGTGTTCACTAGAATTTAGACGGATGAGGGGGGAATCTTGTAGAAATGTCTAAAATTATAAAAGGACTGGACAAGCTAGATGCAGGAAAAATGTTCCCAATGTTGGGCGAGTCCAGAACCAGGGGGCCACAGTCTAAGAATCAATGGGGAGGCCATTTAAAACTGAGATGAGAAAAACACGTTTTCAACCCAGAGAGTTGTGAATTGTGGAATTCCCTCCCATAGAGGGCAGTGGAGGCCAAGTCACTGGATGGATTTAAAAGAGAGTTAGATAGAGCTCTAAGGGCTAGTGGAGTCAAGGGATATGGGGAGAAGGCAGGCATGGGTTATTAATTGTGGATGATCAGCCATGATAACAATGAATGGCGGTGCTGGCTCGAAGGGTAGAATGGCCTCCTCCTTCACCTATGTTTCTATGTTTCTATGCAACTGTTTTCAGGCAACGGAACCATCCTATCAACAACTAGAGACCTATTATCAACCGCGGTGGAGACCCTCTGACTATCGTTAATCAGAATTTATCTTGCATTAAACGTTATTCCCTTTATCCTGTATATGTACACGGTGGACGGCTGGATTGTAATCATGTCTAGACTTCCCACTGACTGTGCTACCCAACGAGATCCTCGCATCCATATTATACTTGAGTTTAACTTCATCGTATTTCTGCACAGTACCTTTTTTTTTGTTGTATCAAAAATAATTTATTTAATTTCCGATCACAGACACAAACCAAAACTGCGGTAACACACCCACCACCATAGTACAAAATCACCAAATTATCTACACACTATATTACAATCCTTACAAATATACTAAGTATAACTACTATACAATAGACAATAGACAATAGGTGCAGGAGTAGGCCATTCGGCCCTTCGAGCCAGCACCGCCATTCAATGTGATCATGGCTGATCTTCCCCAATCAGTACCCCGTTCCTGCCTTCTCCTCATATCTGAAGAAGGGTTTCGGCCCGAAACGTTGCCTATTTCCCTCGCTCCATAGATGCTGCCGCACCCGCTGAGTTTCTCCAGCACTTTTGTCTACCTTCTCCCCATATCTCCCGACTCCGCTATCTTTAAGAGCCCTATCTAGCTCTCTCTTGAAAGTATCCAGAGAACCCGCCCCCATCACCCTCTGACTATGTCCCTCTACAACGATGTCCCTCTCTGACACCACCTGGGGCACAGACGTAACTCCAGAAAAGGGGCAAGCATCTGGCACGGGCAAAGCCCTCTTCCGCCTGGCGCCGTGACTCATGGGTGACCAGCTTGACCAGGCCCAGGAGCAACGTAACCAGGACATCTTCGGCCCAGCCCACTCCCTGGATCCCGTCACCAGTCCCCCAATCACTGACAGCCACTCCTCCCCTACAGACCCCAGGTGGACAATAGACAATAGGTGCAGGAGTAGGCCATTCGGCCCCTCGAGCCTGCACCGCCATTCAATGTGATCATGGCTGATCATCCCAATCAGTACCCCGTTCCTGCCTTCTCCCCATATCCCCTGACTCCGCTATCTTAAGAGCCCTATCTAGCTCTCCCTTGAAAGCATCCAGAGAACCGGCCTCCACCGTCCTCTGAGGCAGAGAATTCCACAGACTCACCACTCTCTGTGTCAAAAAGTGTTTCCTCGTCTCCGTTCTACATGGCTTACCCCTTATTCTTAAACAGTGGAGTGGCGGAGGGCCTTGCCCCCCCTCCCGGACCCTGGCTACAAGGGACGCTCTACTTTTAAGAATGAATAAGCCATTTAGAACGGAGACGAGGAAACACTTTTTCTCACAGAGAGTGGTGAGTGTGTGGAATTCTCTGCCTCAGAGGGCGGTGGAGGCAGGTTCTCTGGATGCTTTCAAGAGAGAGCTAGATAGGGCTCTTAAAAATAGCGGAGTCAGGGATATGGGGAGAAGGCAGGAACGGGGTACTGATTGGGGATGATCAGCCATGATCACATTGAATGGCGTTGCTGGCTCGAAGGGCCGAATGGCCTACTCCTGCACCTGTTGTCTGTTGTCTATTGTCTACTGGGTCCCCGCGTGCAGTGCCTTGGTACACGGGACAATAATAAACCTGAACGTTCTTTCTTGCTGTTTTTCCGCAGGCTTCAAGAGAGGGAGTCTCTGCTCCTGCTGGAAAACAAGCGGGTTCTCCAGTCATCCGACTCTCTCAAACAGCTGGTGAGTGGGCCGTCCCAACATGGAGAGGATGGCAGTCAGACCGGCCATTCTGGCCCCTACCTTCACCTCCCTCTGCTCTCTGACTCTCGTGTACGTAGAAGCCAAGGTGCTTGAGATTTACCCAGGGGTGTGGGATTCAAGGACTGGAGGGGGACCAGTTTTAAGGTGAGATGGGGAAAGATTTGACGGGAACAAAATGCTGGAGTAACTCGGCGGGTCAGGCAGGCAGCATCTCTGGAGAAAACGGAACAGGGCGACGTTTTGGGTCAGAACCCTTCTTCAGTCCCGCTATCCCATCCAGATCCCACCCAAAGCATCCTCAATTCCATCTCTCCAGAGATGCTGCCCGTCCCGCTGGGTTACTCCAGCATTTTGGGTCTATCCTCTACACACACTAGGGACAGTTTGCAATTTTACCAAAGCCAATCGACCTACAAAGCTAGTTGTCTCTTTGGAGTGTGGAAGGAAACCGGAGCACCTGGGGAAAACCCACACGGTCCGATAGAGGAAAAAATACAAACTCCGTACAGACGAGACCCGTAGTCAGGATGGAACCCGGGTCCCTGGCGCTGTGAGGAAGCAGCTCTACCCGCTGCGCCAGCGTGCACATCACCCCCTTGGCCCTGTTTCCAACATTCCGACAGTACCGATGATCTATTAAAAAAAACCACCGGGTGCTTTAGAAGGAGGTGGGATGGGAAATGTAAATGGAAGTTCTGAATTGCCCTCACAGCTGGAGAGGTCAGAATACCGCTGGATGTTCCTCAAGGAGCAGCTGGAGGCAATGAAAGGAGCGTTTCACCTGGAGACGAAGAAGCTGGATACAGTGGAGGCACGGCTGAAGGTGGGTGGAGGTAGACAATAGACAATAGACAATAGACAACAGGTGCAGGAGTAGGCCATTCAGCCCCTCGAGCCAGCACCGCCATTCAATGTGATCATGGCTGATCATCCCCAATCAGTACCCCGTTCCTGCCTTCTCCCCATATCCGCTATCTTTAAGAGCCCTATCCAGCTCTCTCTTGAAAGTATCCAGAGAACCGACCTCCACCGCCCTCTGAGGCAGAGAATTCCAAAGACTCACAACTCTCTGTGTGAAAAAGTGTTTCCTCGTCTCCGTTCTAAATGGCTTACCCCTTATTCTTAAACTGTGGCCCCTGGTTCTGGACTCCCCCAACATCGGGAACATGTTTCCTGCCTCTAGCGTGTCCAATCCCTTAATAATCTTATATGTTTCAATGAGATCTCCTCTCATCCTTCCAAATTCCAGAGTGTACAAGCCCAGCCGCTCCATTCTCTCAGCATATGACAGTCCCGCCATCCCGGGAAATAACCTCGTGAACCTACGCTGCACTCCCTCAATAGCAAGAATGTCCTTCCTCAAATTATGGGACCAAAACTGCACACAATACTCCAGGTGTGGTCTCATTAGGGCCATCCCGGGAATTAACCTGGAGAACCATCCACCATCAGTAGGATGAAGGGAGGTACGGCATGCGGGGTGGGCATGGGGGAGACCTTATTCCATGCCTCATTCCGCTAGGCTCCAGCTCTTGGCGATGAGGGGGAAGACCAGCCAGTCCCATTAGTTGTGGAGTCATATGACACGCTAATAGGCCCCTTGGCCCAACATGTCCACACGGGACCAAGATGTCCCATCTCAGCGAGTCCCATTTGAGAAGCCTTGGGCCTTCACTTGCACTCAGCGGTTGGGTCAACTAGGTCTATGTTCTTGAGCGTTAAGGGCCTGTCCCACTTGCAAGCGATTGCATGCGTTTGGCACGACCAAACGTGATCGCTCGCGTACGGGCACCGTATGGCCACGTGGGGCCGGTCCCACTTAGAAGCGCTGGTCCCGACATCGCGTGGGGCTCCGAAAATCTGACAGTGTCCGAAATCTTCACGCGCCAACGGCCTGTCGGCACGCAGGCGCATTGCGGTCGTACGCAGCGCCTGGACGGCGTACGCCTAGCGCGTGGCGTTGTGCGATGACGTCACCGCCCGGCGTGATGTTGCGTGATGACGTCACCGCCCGACGCCGTGCGACACCCAGATTCAGTCGGCCCGCCTCCTGCCCAGCTGATTGGTAAGCATGACGCAAATGACGTGACGCGCGAACTTAGCGCGTACTTAGCGCGTACTCCGTTTCCGTTTGGTCGCGCCAAAAGCATGCAATCGCATGCAAGTGGGACAGGCCCTTTAGACTTCAGAGGTACAGCGTGCAAGGAGGCTTTCGGCCCATTGAGCCCATGTTGACCAGCGGCCAACCCCGCACACCAGCGCTATCCTACGCGTTAGAGACAATTTACAATTTTTACCAAAGCCATTGAACCTACAAACCTGTACTTCTTTAGAGTGTGGGAGGAAACCGGAGCACCCGGAGAAAACCCACGCGGTCACTGGGGTAGAACGTACAAACTCCGTACAGACAGCACCCGTAGTTAGGATAGTACCGGGTCTCTGGCGCTGTGAGGCAGCAACTCGACTGCGTTACAGTGCCACCCCTTTAGTCATAGAGCACGCAAACAGGCCCTTCGGCCCAACTCGCCCGTGCCGACGAAGATATCCCATTGAAACTAGACCCGCTTGGGGAACGTTGGGTTCTGAAATGCGCAGAGTGGTTGGGTCAATTAGCTTATTACATGCACTGACTTTGAGAGAAATGGGCAAGGATCTCATCGGAATGTACAACTTTCTAACAGACGGGTTCGGAGGTGCAGAGGGGAGGTTGGGGCGACAGGGCGGGAGGAGAGGAAGAAATAAGACCATGATTGAATGGCGGAGTAGACTCGATGGGCCGAATGGCCTAATTCTACTAGGACTTGTGAAGACTGGATAAACTAGATGCAGGAGGAATGCAGCAGCGTCGTACAGCACGCAAACAGGCCCTTCGGCCCAACCTGCCCTTGCCGACCAGGATCCCCATCGACACTGGTCCCACCTATTGGCATTTAGCCCATATCCATCTAAACTTGCCCCATCCATGCACCTGTCCAGGTGTGTTGTAGATGTCGTTACAACCATTCCCTGTGTGAAAAAGTTGCCCTTCAGTTTCCTATTCAATTTTAGAGTATCTCTCCCTCTCCCTCCCTCTCTCTCCCTCTCTCTCCCTCTCTCTACCTCTCTCTCCCTCTCTCTCCTATTTTGAATAACAGAAGGATAACTTTGTGCATCGACCTCTGTCAGGGAGTCATACAGCTCAGAAACAGGTCCTTCAGCCCATCTCATCCATACTGACCCCCCAAGATGCCACACCTAAGCTAGTCCCACTTGCCCGCGTTTAGCCTATGTCCATCTAAACATTTCCGATCCATGTACCTGTCCAAGTGTACAGTTTTGGTCTCCTAATTTGAGGAAGGCCAACCTTGTGATTGAGGCAGTGCAGCGTAGGTTCACGAGATTGAACCCTGGGATGGCGGGACTGTCATATGAGGAAAGATTGAAAAGACTAGGCTTGTATTCACCTTGAGTTTAGAAGGATGAGGGGATATCTTATAGAAACATATAAAATTATAAAAGGACTGGACAAGCTAGATGCAGGAAAAATGTTCCCAATGTTGGGCGAGTCCAGAACCAGGGGCCACAGTCTTAGAATAAATGGGAGGTCATTTAAAACTGAGGTGAGAAAAAACTTTTTCACCCAAAGAGTTGTGAATTTGTGGAATTCCCTGCCACAGAGGGCAGTGCAGGCCAAGTCACTGGATGGATTTAAGAGAGAGTTAGATAGAGCTCTAGAGGCTAGTGGAGTCAAGGGATATGGGGAAAAGGCAGGCACGGGTTATTGATAGGGGACGATCAGCCATGATCACAGTGAATGGCTGTGCTGGCTCGAAGGGCCGAATGGCCTCCTCCTGCACCTATTTTCTATGTACATGCTGTTAGAGTTACCCGCCTCTTCTGCACACTTTCCAAGGCCGACGTGACCAGAACTGCATGCAATGTTCCAAATAATGCCTGTAAGCTTATTGATCTGTACCGATCCGTGGACAGTGACCGAGGCAGCATCTATGGAGAGAAGGAATAGGCGACGTTTCATGTCGAGACCCTTCACACTGATGTCACGGGTGGGGGAGGGGCGGGGAAAAACAAAGGAAGAGGAGGAGACTGGGCTGGGAAGGTGGAGGGGATCATACCAGGGCATCGGAGATGTCCTCATTCTTTAGGGAACGGGGGTCCCCCTTCTACAATAGATGAGGCTCTCACCAGGGTCTCTTCTATACCCCGTAACTCCCCTCTCACTCCCCATCCCCCCACTCGTAACAAGGGCAGAGCCCCCCTTGTCCTCACCTTCCACCCCACCAGCCGTCGCATACAACAGATAATCCACTGACATTTTCGCCACCTCCAACGGGATCCCACTACTGGCCACATCTTCCCATCTCCTCCCCTGTCTGCTTTCCACAGAGACCGCTCCCTCCGTAACTCCCTGGTCAATTCGTCCCTTCCCACCCAAACCACCCCCTCTCCGGGCACTTTCCCTTGCAACCGCAGGAAATGCTACACTTGTCGCTTTACCTCCCCCCTCGACTCCATCCAAGGACCCAAGCAGTCGTTCCAGGTGAGGCAGAGGTTCACCTGCATCTCCTCCAACCTCATCTATTGCATCCGCTGCTCTAGGTGTCAGCTGCTCTACATCGGTGAGACCAACACCTCCGCTCGGTCCGCATTAACCAACCTGATCTCCCGGTGGCTCAGCACTTCAACTCCCCCTCCCATTCCGAATCCGACCTTTCTGTCCTGGGCCTCCTCCATGGCCAGAGTGAGTCCCACCGTAAATTGGAGGAGCAGCACCTCATATTTCGCTTAGATAGTTTACACCCCAGCGGTATGAACATTGACTTATCTAATTTTAGATAGCCCTTGCTTTCTCCCTCCTTTCCTTCCCCTTCCCAGCTCTCCCACAGCCCACTGTCTCCGCCTCTTCCTTTAATTTACCTTCCCCCCCCAACCCCCGACATCAGTCTGAAGAAAGGTCTCCTATTCCTTCTCTCCATAGATGCTGCCTCACCTGATGAGTTAATCCGGCAATTTGTGTCTACCTACAGATGCCTTTTATGTCAGTTTATAAGCTTCATTCTCATCGCCGGTCCTCTAAACTGACTGAATGTTCTCTTTCAGGATGAAATAGATGCCCTGAAACTGAAATCCTGCCAAGATGACAGGAAGATCAAAGACCTTGCAACAGCATTGAAGGAAAAGGTCCAGGCAGATGCGAGTATTTCTTTCATGGAGCCACTCAGCACGGCAACAGGCCCCTCGGCCTAACTTGCCCACAGCGAACAATACACTAGTCCCACCTGCCCACATTTGCCCCAGTATCCAACTGAACCTTTCCTATCCATGTACCTGTCCAAATGTCTCTTAAACATTACGAAATGGCTCTTAAATGTTATAGACAGCAGACAATAGATATTTATCTCAATTACCCTGGCAAGAGAAAAATATTGAGAACATTCATTCATTCCTCCATTCAGAACGGTAGCAACGTCAGTAGATGTAGGCTGCCCCCCCACAATTCCATTGTGTAGACTCCATTATAAATAGACAATAGACAATTGGTGCAGGAATAGGCCATTCGGCCCTCCGAGCCAGCACCGCCATTCAATGTGATCATGGCTGATCATCCACAATCAGTACCCCGTTCCTGCCTTCTCCCCATATCCCCTCACTCCGCTATCTTTAAGAGCCCTATCTAGGTCTCTCTTGAAAGTATCTGGAGAACCGGCCTCCACCGCCCTCTGAGGCAGAGAATTCCACAGACTCACAACTCTCTGTGAGAAAAAGTGTTTCCTCGAACATGTTTCCTGCCTCTAACCTGTCCAAACCCTTAATAATCTTATATGTTTCAATAAGATGCCCTCTCATCCTTCTAAATTCCAGAGAATCCCATATAGACATCGTATCTAACTAACTCAAAAAATCTGTTTAATATTTAATAGAGTCTGGGACCGCAGCTATTTACAATATACATCAATGATTTGGATGAAGGGATTCAAAGTAACATTAGCAAATTTGCAGATGACACAAAGCTGGGTGGCAGTGTGAACTATGAGGAGAATGCTGTGAGAATGCAGGATGACTTGGACAGGTTGGGTGAGTGGGCAGATGCATGGCAGATGAAGTTTAATGTGGATAGATGTGATGTTATCCACTTTGGTAGCAAAAACAGTAAGGCAGATTATTATCTAAATGGTGTTAAGTTGGGAAAAGGGGAAGTACAACGGGATCTGGGGGTCCATGTTCATCAGTCTATGAAAGTAAGCATGCAGGTACAGCAGGCAGTGAAGAAAGCGAATGGCATGTTGGCCTTTATATCGAGAGGAGTCGAGTATTGGAGCAAAGAGGTCCTTCTGCAGTTGTACAGGGACCTAATGAGACCACACCTGGAGTATTGTGTGCAGTTTTGATCCCCTAATTTGAGGAATGACATTCTTGCTATTGAGGGAGTACAGCGTAGGATTACAAGGTTAATTCCCGGGATGGTGGGACTGTCATATGCTGAGAGAATGGAGCGGCTGGGCTTATATACTCTGGAGTTTAGAAAGATGAGAGGGAATCTTATGGAAACATATAAGATTGTTAAAGGTTTGGACATGCTAGAGGCAGGAAACATGTTCCCGATGTTGGGGGAGTCCAGAACCAGGGGCCACAGTTTAAGAATAAGGGGTAAGCCATTTAGAACGGAGACGAGGAAACACTTTTTCTCACAGAGAGTTGTGAGTCTGTGGAATTCTCTGCCTCAGAGGGCGGTGGAGGCAGGTTCTCTGGATGCGTTCAAGAGAGAGCTAGATAGGGCTCTTAAAGATAGCGGAGTCAGGGGATATGGGGAGAAGGCAGGAACGGGGTACTGATTGGGGATGATCAGCCATGATCACATTGAATGTCGGTGCTGGCTCGAAGGGCCGAATGGCCTACTCCTGCACCTATTGTCTATTGTCTATTGTCTATTGTAAAATGGACATTTATCTCGGACAACACACGTTTGTGACTCTATTTATGAACGTTAGGGGGATATTTACCTTGGACAACATAAGGATGTATCCGTGACTCTCGTTCCAAGTATTAAAGGGACATTTATATTGGAGATAGAGTCTCAAATATGATGTCTATGTGGTAAAAGGATAATTAACTGAGCGCATAAGGACAAGTGTGACACTACCAATGTGTGTTACAGGGATATTTACCTCCGATTTAGTCACAGATCTTCAGTTTTGTCCGTTCCATGGACATTTTATCTCAGACAACACAAGTCTGTGACTTTATTTTTCAACGTTAAGAGGAGATGTTTACTTTGGATTTTTTACCTCGGGTTCACATTCATTTATTTATCGTTTCTCCCTCACAGAATGCCCGCTCCGAGCAGCTGCCGACAGCGGTGGCGGCGGAGGAGGAGGACGAGGCCACGCCGCGGGAGAAGTCAGACCGGAGCCCGTGGCTCGACCGCCGGGCGTGCGGAGACCGGCAACCGCAGGCCCAGGCCTGGCAACGGCAGGAGGGCGGCGAGCGGGACCAACAAGATGGCCGCCAAAAGTGCCACGCTGCCCCGCAGACCCAATGCGGGGAAAGGGACCAACAAGATGGCCGCCAACAACAACACGCCGCCCCTCAGCCCGAGTGCGGGGACAAGGACCAACAAGATGGCCTCCGAAAGCACCACGCTGCCCTTCAGTCTCATAGCAGACAATGGTTCCAACAAGATGGCCGCCGCCAAGATTGTCACTCCCCCCCTCAGCTACAGGGCGGGGAGAGGGACCAACAAGATGGCCGCCAACAACGTCACGATATCCCTCAGCCACAGTGCGGGGAGAGGGACCAACAAGATGGCCGCCAACATCATCACGATGTCCCTCAGCCACAGTGCGGGGAGAGGAACCAACAAGATGGCCGCCACCATCGTCACGATGCCCCTCAGCCACAGTGCGGGGAGAGGGACAAACAAGATGGCCGCCAACATCGTCACGATTTCCCTCAGCCAAAGTGCAGGGAGAGGGACCAACAAGATGGCCGCCAACAGCACCACGCTGCCTCTCAGCCACAGTGCGAGGAGAGGGACCAAGAAGATGGCCGCCAAAATCGTCACGATGCTCCTCAGCCACAGTGCGGGGAGAGGGACCAACAAGATGGCCGCCAGCCTCATGCCGCCCCTCAGTCTCAAAGCAGAGAGTGGGACCAACAAGATCGCCGCCAACACCGTCATGCTATCTCTCAACCACAGCGCGGAGAGAGGGACCAACAAGATGGCCGCCAACAGCGTTACACTGCCCCTCAGTGCGGTGAGAGGGACCAACAAGATGGCCGCCAACATCATCACGTGACCCCTCAGTGTGGAGAGAGGGACCAACAAGATGGCCGCCAACAGCGTCACGCAGCCCCTCAGTGTGGAGAGAAGGACCAACAAGATGGCCGCCAACAGCGTCACGCAGCCCCTCAGTGTGGAGAGAAGGACCAACAAGATGGCCGCCAACAGCGTCAGGCTGCCCCTCAGTGCGGAGAGAGGGACCAACAAGATGGCCGCCAACAGCGTCACGCAGCCCCTCAGTGTGGAGAGAGGGACCAACAAGATGGCCGCCAACAGCGTCAGGCTGCCCCTCAGTGTGGAGAGAGGGACCAACAAGATGGCCGCCAACAGCGTCAGGCTGCCCCTCAGTGTGGAGAGAGGGACCAACAAGATGGCCACCAACAGCGTCAGGCTGTCCCTCAGTGTGGAGAGAGGGACCAACAAGATGGCCGCCAACAGCGTCACGCAGCCCCTCAGTGTGGAGAGAAGGACCAACAAGATGGCCGCCAACATCGTCAGGCTGCCCCTCAGTGTGGAGAGAAGGACCAACAAGATGGCCGCCAACAGCGTCACGCAGCCCCTCAGTGTGAAGAGAAGGACCAACAAGATGGCCGCCAACAGCATCACGCAGCCCCTCAGGGTGGAGAGAAGGACCAACAAGATGGCCGCCAACAGCGTCACGCAGCCCCTCAGTGTGGAGAGAAGGACCAACAAGATGGCCGCCAACATCGTCAGGCTGCCCCTCAGTGTGGAGAGAAGGACCAACAAGATGGCCTACAAAAACCCCATGCCGCCTGTCAGCCTCAATGCGAAGAGAGGGACCAACAAGATGGCCGCCAGCAGCGGCATTCTGGGTACCGAGTGACGCGCGCAGAGAGGGAGCAGCGGCGGCAGCACGGCGCTGACCACCCGCGGACCAGCGCGGGGGAGAACGGGGCTGCCCCTCTGCCGCGCGGTGCCGACGCCAGTCCAGGTGGCTCTCCGCATGCGCAGCCCTGCCGACGGCGTCACCACCGGCACCCCGCGCATGCGGAGTACGCGCTGATCAAGGAGCACCTGGTGCAGCTCAACATGAAGCTGGGGCATCAGCAGCCTGACAGGCCGAAGTCCTCTGTCCTCCCGCATGACAGAGCCCACAGGAAAAAACGAACGTCTCACCATGTGTCCACCAAACGCCATCCCCTTCCAGGTACCTTTATCTCCCGGCGCCCAGCGCTGTGGATGCTCCACATATATGGTGGCGCAGCGGGTAAAGCTGCTGTCCTCACACCTCCAGGGTCCCTAGTTCAATCCCTGCCCTCCACCAATGCTGTTGCCTGCTGGTTTATTATTGTCAAGCTGGACACAAAATGCTGGAGTAACTCAGCGGGGCAGGCAGTGATAAGGTTCAATACTTATTAAACAGACAACTCACAAAAAGGTTAGGTAAACCAACTCAAGCTTTACTGATCATCGGCCGGCGGAAGTGACGGGGATACACCAGTCAAGTGAGCTACAGACACTTGACACCCCCGTGCTACCACTTCAATGAACAAAGTTTTGCATGGTGTTTTTATACTGTGTGTCACTTAATCAAATTCCAAAGATGTTTGCCATGGTCACATCACTTAATCATATTTCAAAGCTATGTCATGGTCACAAGATTCAGTCAATACACATCACTACACGACGAGTCTGAGCTTGTCTCTCTTATCAATTGGTAGACACATTTCAACGGCACCGGTCATTGTCTCAATATACATCAACCTGAGGCAAGGAAATCCTCGCGGGGATTTCCTTCTACAATGACTGCAGAGGGAACCCGGCTGTGAGAACCGCGGGGGTACCAGGCTCGGTGGAAAAACCCGACATGGATCTCGCGGGGTTCCCTTCTACAAGGACTGTAGAGGGAGTCCCGGCTGCAAGAACCGCGGGGATACCAGGCTCGGTGCAAAACCCGACATCGATTTCGCGGGAAACCCCTTCTACAAGGACTGCAGAGGGAATTCCAGCTGCGAGAACTATGGGAGAAAACCCGACATGGGCTTTGCGGGGAATCCCTTCTACAGGGACCGCAGGGAACCCGCTACGGAGACCGCAGACTGCGGGTAGCGGGTAGCGGTCGAATCCGCCTTTTCCAGATAACAAGACCTGCAGGTAAGTTCTTTACTCTGGGGTCGTATTTTGTTCCCTTTCTGTGTTACAGGGAAGGAACTATGGACAAGTCGGTAACGAAGTCCAAACGGGCTGCATCCAGACTGGCTGGACCGTGGAAGTACGGGCAGTCACCAGTGGCCGACTGCATCTGGATCGCAATCTATGCGTTCAGCAGTCTCCGTCCCGGCACCTGTACAGTCTGAATCAACACTACAGACTGGCGGAAAGACCAAGCAGAGGACGGACAGGCCATAGACTCGGACGAGTCGGGCCGTGAAGAATCATCGCCAGCAGGCAGCGACCGAGATCGCATATCCCGCATGGGCGGTTGATGGAGCAGATGCTCCAATGTGACGTGCTCCAGGATATGGAGCCTTGTCACCATGGGCCTCCTAGGACGGCCATGGCAGCACCTCGTTGAGGGCTGCATAATGCATCTCCCTCGACAGAGGGGAGCATTAGGAGTCACTTCTGGGCTGACTCTGAAAACATGGGGTTGGCTGAAGATGCCACAAGTCTACTATGCACCCACCAGCAGACACCGAAGCTGGTGAAAGCCCGAAGGCCGTACGATCAGAACAGAGATCTTTTTTAGACCACGGCCCAGAACGGCCTTCGTGGAAGATGCGCCAACCCCGCAAGAGTGTGGAAGGCATGTCAGGCAGCAGCTCCTGGTTCAGGGTTGCAAATTTCCTCCCACTCAAATGAGCCGGAGTGGTAAAGGGTGCAACTGAAGTGCACATATGCCTGAAGCGACACCTGTTTCAGGGTTGCAATTCCTCCCACTCTATAAAACAGATGGATGCAGATGGTGCTAAAATACATACACATACCTGAGGCAGCTCCTGACTCAGGTTGCATAAGTCCTACCATTCGGATGTATGAAGGATGAAGCTGATTCAAGGATGAAGCTGGTTGAGGCAGCTCCTGGGCAGGTTGCATAAGTCCTCCCATTTGGAGTATGAAGGAGAAGCTTCCGATTACGGATACTAGTTGGTAATATTTACACTTGGGTTTTACAGATCAGATTAGTTTATACTGCACAGCATTCAAGCACAGAGTTCTTGAAAACATGGTTGGCGTTGCCTTTTTAGGCAGAATCGCAATTGGGGCAATGAGGCCTGTTCATTGTTAACAGGTACAACTCGCTTGTGCAGTATAGACATTTCTGAATAGGGAACTTCGTGACTGTTAACTACCATGGGATCAGTTTCCATTCACAAGGCACCAGAGGTATTTCAAAATTTAGCTGGAATTGAGTTCTCGTCCATCCAGTTAAATTTAAGTTTAAATTTATGTTGATACCAACTGAAATAGTCTGGGACTCCGCCCTGAGGCAAGAGATTGGAATCAATTCTCAAGTACCATTGTTACCAGACCTTTCCTATTCCGGCTGAAACTATCAAAGTCTCCATGATGGACGAATAGTATTCAACATTGCTCCATTAACTTTTCATCAATTATCTTCAGTTAATTACAAACTGATGCTATTGCTCAAAGATGGAAAATTACTAATATCAGCTCTAAATTACGGAGAAGGATGGGATTTGCATGAGTTACCAAATGTTCAGTTATATGGTATCAACTACTTACAGACAACAGGTGCATTCTGTGGATTAAGGGGTGCATGCTTAAGTCCAAGTTGATTCACTTTGGTGGAGGTATATGTTGATCACATGGGTATAATCAGTCAAAGTATCTGGTGATAAATTACCTAACCTCATCTAGCACTGGTATATCATCAATTGTCAATACAGAATGGATGTTGGATCGCTAAGTGTTTAATGACATTGTGGCTCGATGAAACGTTGAAGATCGAAATGTCTGCATCCAGGCTCAATCACCAGTTGCAATATATGTGGCATATCAATGGCGATGGATGTATTCTCGCTACACTGGGGAGAATGTCTTCCTCCATTTTGCCTCATCAGACGGGTCTTGCAAATTCAGCAAGCTACCACTTCAGGTATTTTCATAGTGCCTGCCATGGTTCCCGCTGATGTGGGGAATGATGACAGAACTTTGTATGGTTAATTCTGGACATAAAATTTGCTGGGTTTTACCGTGGTTTTACCGTGACTCGGGAACCATCCTTTGCATGATATAACCTATGCGTTGATTACAGACTCTGCGAAGGCCATTCCTGCGGCTCAGGTTGTCAAACCGTACCTTGGGCGTGCTCACTGCAGATGCAGGGATAGCACCAAACAGTAGTATCTCCTCATAAGGAGATGGGAGGTATTTGTTTTATGTTGTATTACATTCAGCTCGGCACGGATGACGGACGGCTTGAAGGTCTGTTTTGTATGGGGTTGACAATTATCAAGTTAAAGTGCTATTTACTGTGCTTAAAGTGCCATCTCATCATGCTGGCTGCGGGGAACAGAATCCACTCTGTTGGGTCTCACCCTCTGGGATTCAGGTAATGAAGGGTATCTTCACTCTAAACCTCCCAGGCCTGGGTACGCAGAGATATAGGATGTTAACATTGTGCCACGTTGTTCGTTGGTGGGGCTCCAGCTACATCCCTGTCCTTGGTCAAACTCGCCTACAAGTGGTTATGCCCATGGTGCTGAGTTCAGCACAACGGTTCCAGACATGGCATTAGCAGTGACTGGACACGATGATAATATCTGCGGGCTAAATAACATTATGTTTATGACTTAGTCAAGCAGAATAGACCAGGGGCATCAGGTCTAACTAGATTGTTCACATATCTCATGGACCTTCGGTTGTGTGTAGTCACACATCTACACCAGAAATGTAGGTCACTAGAGCATTAAAGACTGTGAACTAGCAATATTGTTAGTTACATTAGCCTTGTAAGAAGGGATCACTACAGACCATCTCCAGGTGGTTATAAAGGGGCTGGCTTATACAGGAGGGAACACTAATATTCAAGTCTCATTCCACCAGGGCTGCAACTACCACAGCAGCAGGGTATGGACGTTAGGGGACCACATCCTAGCGACTGCAGGGTGGTCAAAATAACGATCTTTCCAATCATTTATAACAGCCCATTACCAGATTGGTGGTATTTGCCAACTCTATGCTAGTTCTGTTTCATAGTTCCCTCTCGGTTGAGTGAGGTTACTATTATCATTGTTTGTTCATTAAAAGCATCAACATGTCTATATCTAAGTCATGTCTGAATGCATTATTAATGATCACTCATCAGTAGTCAACTGATGCAGTGTGTGAAGCATGGACTCGTTTCCACGGCATGAAATCACAGATCGTTAAAATCTTCACGTAGTCACTCACGTGACTCCGAAGTAAAATAGTAAGATTAAACGAGAACTTACCAGTTTTATTTTATGAGGAGTTACGTCGAGGGATTACGTGCCCTCCACGCCCACCCTCTTGTAAAGGTCAACTGGTATCCTAGTTCTTCTTATCTTACTATGTTTATTTCATTACTATTACTGTGATTCCACACTGTTGCTTTGAAGAATGTCGCGCATGCGTGCTGGTGGGGTCTTCACGTAATCCCTCGACGTAACTCCCAATAAAATAAAGATCAAACTTCAAACTGGTAAGTTCTCGTTTAATCTTACTATTATGTATCATTATATATTTGAAAACATTTAACCTTTTCAGCAGCATCTCTGGATAGAGAAGGAATGGGTGACGTTTCAGGTCGAGACCCTTCTTCAGACACTATTTATTATTGTTACTTGTACCCAGCTACAGTAGAAAACAACTATCCATGATAATTAAATAATACTATGCATAATCAAGCCAAACTCGAGTACAAATGGTAGAGAAAGATTCAGTGTGTAGTTTGGTTTGGGGATCAGACCGCAAGACTTAATTTGTACAAAGTTTGTACGTTCTCCCTGTGACCGTGTGGGTTTTCTCGGGTGCTCCGGTTTCGTCCCACACTCCAAAGACTTTCAGGTTTGTAGGTTGATTGGCTTTTGGTAAAAAATTCTAATGGGCCCGTCCCACTTACGCGACTTTTTCGGCGACCGCCGGCACCCGTCATAGGTCGCCGAAAATGTTCAACATGTTAAAAATTCAGCAGCGACCAGAAAATGCTACGACTCTTTGGGCGACTGAGGAGACTACTCATGACCGTACAGGCGACACCCTGGCGACATGTCACGGGTGAAGCCTGTATCGGGTCGTGAGTAGTCGCCCAAAGAGTCGTACCTTGTTCTGGTCGCCGCTGGATTTTCAACATGTGAACATTTTCGGAGACCTGCTGCGACTATGACGGGGTGCCGGCAAGTCGCCGAAAAAATCGCGTAAGTGGGACAGGCCCATAACTTTTCCCCAGTGTGTAGGATAGCGCGTGTACTGGCCGCTGAACACTGGTCGGCGCGGACCCAGTGGGCCGAAAGGCCTGTTTCCATGATCTTAGCTCTAATCTAAAGAAAAATACTAAAGGAAAGCATTGTCTTGCAGAAGCTGAGCCTGTACCAGACCCGCTCCACACCAAGATCCAGAGAGACCGAAGGGCGAACGACACTCCAACCTCTCCAGAGCTCTCGAAAGACACAGCTGCAAAGAAAAAGCAGTTGGTCCAGTTATTACAGATGGTGGCAACTCACTCCCCCATCTCCTCAAGGCAAACATGCTGGAAAGGTATGCGGGGTGGGGGGGGGGGGCAGAAGGGGTCAGCGCAGTGCTGGCTTGAAAGGCCGAATGGCCTACTCCTGCACCTATTGTGTATTATCTATTGTCTAGATCTGGATTGTCACCTTTGTTTATTTCGTGGTGGAGAAGCTTGTGTGGTCCTGAGATCCTGAGAGCGATGCCGTCTGGAGCAATGCTCCTGGTGGGGCCACTCATGGCGGTAAGGTCGAGGGGGAGGTCTCTGATAAAGAGCAATCCAACCAAGACCTCAACGGTGGAACAGGCGGAGGACGATGGCTGACCTTAGTGGAGGGTCACAACGGCTGGGAAGGCTGCAGCAGAAAAGGGTCTCCGGTCGTCTTGGACTCCATGCCACTGGATCCTGACCCAGATCTGTCAAGGACCGTGGGGTGGCTGTCTGTGCACCAGTCTCCCCACGGGAAACAAAGTCACGCACAGGCGTCCTCCATGTTGGGAATAGAACCCTGGAGACAGCCATGGTCAGCCACGACCGAAGGGAGCCTAAGAAGATCTGGCATCTTGGCTGTGGAGGCCAAGTCCGTGGATATTTTTAAGGCAGAGATAGATAGATTCTTGATTAGTACGGTGTCTAAAATTTAGTTAAGACCAAAGTTGGACCCTTGAAGACTGAAACAGGTGAATTTATTATGGGGAACAAGGAAATGGCAGACGAGTTGAACAGGGACTTTGGAGCTGTCCTTCACTAAGGAAGACACAAACAATCTCCCAGATGTACTAGTGGCCAGAGGACCTAGGGGTGACAGAGGAACTGAAGGAAATTCACACTAGGCAGGAAATGGTGTTGGATAGACTGATGGGACTGAAGGCTGATAAATCCCCAGGGCCTGATGGTCTGCATCCAGGGTACTTAAGGAAGTGGCTCCAATAAATTGTGGACCAATTGGTGATCATTTTCCAATGTTCTATAGATTCAGGATCAGTTCCTGTGGATTGGAGTGTAGCTAATGTTATCCCACTTTTTAAGAAAGGCGGGAAAGAGAAAACAGGGAATTATAGACCGGTTAGCCTGATAATATCAGTGGTGGGAAGATGCTGGAGTCAATTATAAAAGATGAAATAGCGGCACATTTGGATAGCAGTAACAGGATGGATAACGGTCTGAGGCAGCATGGATTTACGAAGGGGAAATGCTTGACTAATCTTCTGGAATTTTTTGAAGTAACTAGGAAAATGGACAAAGGAGAGCCAATGGATGTAGTGTACCTGGACTTTCAGAAAGCATTTGATAAGGTCCCACGTAGGAGATTTTACTTCGGAGTCACGTGAGTGACTACGTGAAGAAGACCCGTCAGGGCGCCTGCGCGTCATTACGTCAGACGCATTGGCGCGAACGGACGTGAGGAGCAGCGATCCTCTAGTGGAAATGTAGTTGTGAACTACAAGGTAAGTAAAAACTTTCTCAATAGTTTCCAGGTCCGTTTGCTGTGGGTCTGTGGGGATTTTTTCCACAGGTGCCATGGAAAAAACGGACAAGGGGAAGAGGCGAGCGGCAAAGCCGGTGGAAAGTCGCAAGATTACGGTCGGCGAACAGCTGCCTCAGACCCCTGTACAGTCGCCGGCTGGGAGCGTAGCGATTGTGGACTTGGGTTGAAAAGAACTCAGTCAGCGCCTGTGGGGCGCAAGGCTAAAGTCAAGTCCATGTGGCCCACGGAGGAGGAGTCCGATCAGGAGGATGCGACTCTAGGGCTGGATACTGCTTTTTGAGTGGATTTCTCAGATGAAAAGCCTGTTACACAGGTTACTGGAGAAAAGCACACTCAGGGAAGAGTGTAGCCAAAGCCAGGCTCCAGAAGCCAGGTCAGCAGCACCTAGCAAAGGGCTGTTTGAGAGCACCCTCATTGATGAGGCGCGTGCACAGGGTCAGCAGAGTCTTCTGATACAAGCGAAGACGGCAGCTGCCAGATGTTTTATTTCTGGCAGTACGATTCGCTGCTCTGTGAGAGTTCTGACCCTGAATCTGACGGTGAGGCCGATACAAGCGAAGATGGCAGCTGCCAGATGTTTACTCTGGCAGTACGATTCGCTGCCCCGTCAGAGTCAGGAGAGCCACTGGGAAAGGAAGTGGCCTCTGCGATCAACTATTGTGTCTTCCATCAGCTCTAGTAGCTTACGATGGATGAAAATGCCAAAAAAGCACGAGACCCCAAGGAACTGCGGATTGCTGAAAGTACTAGCAGTGAACCAAGATAGAAGGGGTCAGATGGGCAAAGGCATGTGAGCCTAAGAAAAGTAAAACTGCAGAGAATATTGAAGCTGCTGGGTTGATGAACAACTGCAATTTGCAAAACAATGGATGGAGGCCAGGGATGGAGATGCATCAAGTGGCACTAGGGTTGCTATGTAGCGCCCACTTCAAGATGAATTGTTTCAGGAAGTATGCCATTCGGTCCACCATCAACCCCAAGTTGCAGCAACTCTGTAAAAGCCAAGCAATGTGCAGTAATTCAACTTACTCTTCAGAGAAAAAACCTCACGAAACGTGGGAAAGAGTTGGATGATGAGGCAAAAAACAGCAAGGTTGATCAAAACATCAATGGTCGGCAAGTCTGCAAAGAGGGAGGTATCCTTTCAGACATCATACAAAATCCTGGGCCTACACCAGGAACAAATCGACCATTGAAGCAGGGGCGCAGTTGGTGTCCTGCAGCGGGAAAACGAAAAAGCGTGGGTTTTTCCTGCCAGGAGCCAGGGACCACAGGTCACTCAGAGGTGACAAAGGAGGTATGTGGACCTGGTTCTCATGGGAACATATTAAGGCAAAAACAGCCAAATATTGGAAGCAAATTACTTCAGATTTATTATTCTGAGTATTATTCAAAGGTTTCGAATTGATTCGATCCAAATAGTGATTTGCCATCCAGCATGTTCCAAGCAGAACACTCCAATTTCACATAAAGAAGTGATGGAGGTTCAAGCTGAATTGTCTATAAACAAGTAATTGAAAGGTCGGTTTATCAAAACCACCAAATTGTGTTTAAAATTTCTCGACCTAAAAAGGTGAGGAGTATTTTAGATCTGACAAGTCTTTAAAATTTTGTGAAGTATAGACACTTCAAAATGGAGACTTTGAGACTGCCATACAGCTTATTTCAAAAGATGTTATATGGCACTTATAGATGTGAAAGATGTATATTACTTAGTGTCTGTTCATTTGTAAGATAAAAATATTTGAAATTTATCTGAATGAACAATTATGGCAATTCAAAGTTCTGTCTAATGGGTTAACTTCAGTTCCTAGAATTTCACTAAATTGGTAAAACCAATTTTGGGGCTAATTAGAGTCCAAGGACAGATGTTGATGGCTTAACTGGATGATGTCCTAATTAGGACAAACAAGAGAATTAGTGAGTTATCTCTCTCAATTGTTCAATCCACTTTTGAAAGTTGGGTTTAATTCATCCAGAGAGAAATTAAGGTTAACGCCACTTACAACAAATGATTATTTTAATTTCACAATTGATTCAATTGACAGGGTAGTAATTTATCCAGGGTAAGGGTAGAGCTGATTGATGGTTGCATTAAGCTGTTGAAAAAGCAACAATCGTCAATTAAGACTGGTGGCCAGCTTGCTAGGGAAATTAGTGTTATTTCCAGCAATACAATATGGGCCATAGTACTACCAGCAGCTACAGACTGCAAAAAGAAAGCCACTAGGATGCATGGTGGCCATTTTTGGTAGGCCATGCAGTTAAACAACAAATGCTCCTTCTGATTTGCAGTGGTGGATTTAACATGTCTCCAGTAGTTCAAGCAAGATACTGATTGAACAGCCTTCCATGGTCTTACAGACTGATGTCAGTGCACTAGGATTGGTGCCACTGAAAAGGTATCCATCTGTGGACAGATGGAATATGGAAGAAGCATTATTTTTGCAGACATGGAGAATCGATGTTTTACAGCTATTGGAAGGCTTATGAGCTCCAAGCTTGTTGTTAATACAACTAATCTGCATGTTCAGGTTCAAATTAACAACACTACAGCAATGACATGTATTAATTATATGGGTGGAATTAATTTGGTGTCATATGACAAATTGGCTAATCAAATCTGGACTTGGTGTGTTGACAAATATTTGGTTTCAGCTATTTATCTACTAGGTAGATTCAATATAGTAGCAGACACCAGGTTATGAGAATTTCCATGATAACAAAGAATGGATGTTGAACCTTAAGATTTTAATGATATACAGTAATAGTCAGATTTGGGAAGCCAGATATGACTTGTTTCCATCCAGACTCAATCACCAGTTACAGAGATATGTGTTATGGGAACTACATCGGGAGGACAGTAGCGATTGATGTTTCTCGCTACATTAGGGTGGTATGTTTTTATATGCATTTTCCATCATTCTGTCTCATAAACTCTGTTTATCATTCTGTCTGTCTGCTGCTTCACTCTGTCTGCTTAAAATGAAGCAGGATGCTGCCTCTGGGGTACTCGTGGTACCAGACTGGTCTATGCAGCCATGGTTCTCTTAGATTATTTCTCATTCCGAGTCAATCAATGCAGTGAGAAGCCGGGATTTGTATCTGCGGCATGAAATCACAAAGCTTTAAAATATCCACGCAGTCACTCACGTGACTCCGAAGTAAAATAGTAAGATTAAACGAGAACTTACCAGTTTGAAGTTTGATCTTTATTTTATGAGGAGTTACGTTGGTGATTACGTGCCCACCACGCCCAACCCTCTTTCATAAAGGTCAGATGGAATGTTCTAAATGTGCTCGTTTTTACTATGTTAGTATATTACTTCGTTCTTGTTGTTTGTGATTTCACACCGCTGCTTTGAAGATTGACGCGCAGGCGCCCTGACGGGTCTTCTTCACGTAATCACCAACGTAACTCCTCATAAAATAAAGATCAAACTTCAAACTGGTAAGTTCTCATTTAATCTTACTATTAGTTGGCAATAATAGGGCACATGGTATTGGGGCTAGAGTGCTGACATGGATAGAAAATTGGTTGGCAGACAGGATACAAAGAGTAGGGAATGCTATATTTAAGAGGGAATTAGATGTGGCCCTTGTGGCTAAAGGGATCAGGGGGTATGGAGAGAAGGCAGGTACGGGATACTGAGTTGGATGATCAGCCATGATCGTATTGAATGGCGGTGCAGGCTCGAAGGGCCGAATGGCCTACTCCTGCACCTAATTTCTATGTATCTATGTATCTATGTATTAACGGGTCCCTTTCAGAATGGCAGGCAGTGACTAGTGGGGTACCGCAAGGCTCAGTGCTGGGATCACAGCTATTTACAATATACATTAATGATTTAGATGAAGGGATTAAAAGTAACATTAGCAATTTTGCAGATGACACAAAGCTGGGTGGCAGTGTGAACTGTGAAGAGGATGTTAGGAGGTTGCAGGGTGACCTGGACAGGTTGAGTGAGTGGGCAGATGCATGGCAGATGCAGTTTAATGTGGATAAATGTGAGGTTATCCACTTTGGTGGCAAAAACAGGAAGGCAGATTATTATCTGAATGCTGTCAAGTTGGGAAAAGGGGAAGTACAATGAGATCTGGGGGGTCCTTGTTCATTGTTCACTGAAAGTAAGTAAGTAGTGAAGAAAGCGAATGGCATGTTGGCCTTCATAACAAGAGGAGTTGAGTATAGGAGCAAACAGGTCCTTATGCAGTTGCACAGGGCCTTGGTAAGACCACACCTGAGTACTGTGTGCAGTTTTGGTCTCCAAATTTGAGGACATTCTTGCTATTGAGGGAGTGCAGCGTAAGTTCTCGTGGTTAATTCCCGTCATGCCGGGACTGTCATATGTTGATAGAATGGAGCGACTGGGCTTGTATCCACTGGAATTTAGAAGGATGAGAGGATATCTTATTGAAACATCAGAGTTTGGACAAGCTAGAGGCAGGAAACATGTTCGCGATGTTGGGGGAGTCCAGAACCAGGGGCCACAGTTTAACAATAAGGGGAAAACCATTTAGAATGGAGATGAGGAAAAACTTTTGTGAGTCTGTGGATTTCTCTGCCTCAGAAGGCAGAGGAGGCCAATTCACTGGATGCTTTCAAGGAAAGGTTAGATAGGGCTCTTAAAGATAGCGGAGTCTGGGGATATGGGGAGAAGGCAGGAACGGGGTACTGATTGTGGATGATCAGCCGTGATCACATTGAATGGCCTTGCTGGCTCTAAGAGCCCAATGGCCTACTCCTGCACCTATTGTCTATTGTCAGCGGTTATGGGGACAAGGCAGGAGAGAGGGGTGAGGAGGGAGGGATAGATCAGCCATGATTGAATGGCAGAATAGACTTGATGGGCCGAATGGCCTAATTCTGCTCCTATTCCTTATGACCTTATATGCTGGTATACACAGAAGATAGACACCCAATGTTGGAGTAACTCAGCGGGACAGGCAGCATCTCTGGAGAGAAGGAATGGGTGACGTTTCGGGTCAGGTCGGGAAGAAGGGTCTCGGTGCAAAACATCATCCATTCCTTCTCTCCAGAGATGGATCCTGTCCCGCAGTTAATCCAGCATTATGTGTCTATTCTTGGGGCATCTCGGTTGGCGTGGATGAGTTGAGCCAAGTGCCTTGTTCGCGTGAATTTTTTTTTGTTTTGTTTAGTAGATTGTCACGTGTGCCGAGGTAAACATAGAAACATAGAAAATAGGTGCAGGAGTAGGCCATTCAGCCCTTCGAGCCTGCACCGCCATTCAATATGATCATGGCTGATCATCCAACTCAGTATCCTGTACCTGCTTTCTCTCCATACCCCCGATCCCTTTAGCCACAAGGGCCACATCTAACTCCCTCTTAAATATAGCCAATGAACTGGCCTCAACTACATTCTGAGGCAGAGAATTCCACAGATTCACCACTCTCTGTGTAAAAAATGTTTTTCACATCTCAGTCCTAAAAGATTTCCCCTTTATCCTTAAACTGTGACCCCTTGTTCTGGACTTCCCCAACATCGGGAACAATCTTCCTGCATCTAGCCTGTCCAACCCCTTAAGAATTTTGTAAGTTTCTATAAGAACCCCCCTCAATCTTCTAAATTCTAGCGAGTATAAGCCAAGTCTATCCAGTCTTTCTTCATATGAAAGTCCTGACATCCCAGTAATCAGTCTGGTGAACCTTCTCTGTACTCCCTCTGTGGCAAGAATGTCCTTCCTCAGATTAGGACACCAAAACTGTACGCAATACTCCAGGTGTGGTCTCACCACGACCATGTACAACTGCAGTAGAACCTCCCTGCTCCTATACTCAAATCCTTTCACTATGAATGCTAACATACCATTCGCTTTCTTCACTGCCTGCTGCACCTGCATGCCCACTTTCAATGACTGGTGTACCATGACACCCAGGTCTTGTTGCATCTCCCCTTTTCCTAATCGGCCACCATTCTGGTAAAAGTCTACTTTCCTGTTTTTGCCACCAAAGGGGATAACCTCACATTTATCCACATTATACTGCATCTGCCATGCATTTGCCCACTCACCCAGCCTATCCAAGTCATCTTGCAGCCTCCTAGCACCCTCCTCACAGCTAATACTGCCCCCCAGCTTTGTGTCATCCGCAAACTTGGAGATGTTGCATTCAATTCCCTCGTCCAAATCATTAATATATATTGTAAATAGCTGGGGTCCCAGCACTGAGCCTTGTGGTACCCCACTAGTCACTGCCTGCCATTCTGAAAAGGACCCATTTACTCCTACTCTTTGCTTCCTGTCTGCCAGCCAGTTCTCTATCCACATCAATACTGAACCCCCAATACCGTGTGCTTTAAGTTTGTATATTAATCTCTTATGTGGGACCTTGTCGAAAGCCTTCTGAAAGTCCAGATATAACACATCCACTAGTTCTCCCTTATCCACTCTACTAGTTGCATCCTCGAAAAATTCTATAAGATTTGTCAGACATGATTTACCTTTCATAAATCCATGCTGACTGTCCAATGATTTCACCATTTTCCAAATGTGCTGCTATCCCATCTTTAATAACTGATAATTTATTAATAACTGATAGTTAATAGCAATTTCCCCACTACCGATGTTAGACTAACTGGTCTGTAATTCCCCGTTTTCTCTCTCCCTCCCTTTTTAAAAAGTGGGGTTACATTAGCTACCCTCCAATCCTCAGGGACTACTCCAGAATCTAAAGAGTTTTGAAAAATTATCACTAATGCATCCACTATTTCTGGGGCTACTTCCTTAAGTACTCTGGGATGCAGCCTATCTGGCCCTGGGGATTTATCGGTCTTTAATCCATTCAATTTACCTAACACCACTTCCCGGCTAACCTGGATTTCACTCAGTTCCTCCATCTCATTTGACCCCCGGTCCCCTGCTATTTCCGGCAGATTAATTAAGTCTTCCTTAGTGAAGACAGAACCAAAGTAGTTATTCAATTGGTCTGCCATGTCCTTGTTCCCTATGATCAATTCACCTGTTTCTGACTGCAAGGGACCTACATTTGTTTTAAGTAATCTTTTTCTCTTCACATATATATAAAAACTTTTGCAGTCATTTTTTATGTTCCCTGCCAGTTTTCTTTCATAATCTATTTTCCCTTTCCTAATTAAACCCTTTGTCCTCCTCTGCTGCACTGAATTTCTCCCAGTCCTCTGGTAGGCTGCTTTTTCTGGCTAATTTGTATGCTTCATCTTTTGTTTTGATACTATCCCTGATTTCCTTTGTTATCCACGGATGCACTACCTTGCCTGATTTATTCTTTTGCCAAACGGGTACAGTGAAAAGCTTTTATTGCGTACTAACCATTCAGCGGAAAGACAATACATGATTACAATCGAGCTATCACTGTGTACAGAAGAATGAGAAGGGAATGAAATTTAGTGCAAGATAAAGCCAACCAAATCACATTCAAAGATAGTCCGTGGGTCTCCAATGAGGTAAATGGGAGGTCAGCATTGCTCTCTGGTTGGTGATAGAACGATTCAGTTGCTAAGAAGAAACTGTCCCTGAAACTGGAGGTAGATAAAAATGCTTGAGAAACTCAGTGGGTGAGGCAGCATCTATGCAGCAAAGGCATGGATGACGTTTCGGGTCGAGACCCTTCTTCAGACTGATGTGGGAATGAGGGGGACGGGACGAAGAAAGGAAGAGGCGGAGACAGTGGGCTGCAGTAGAGCTGGGAATGGGAGGGGAAGGAGGGAGAAAGCAAGGACTACCTGAAATTGGAGAAGTCAATGTTCAATCCGCTGGGGTGTAAACTACCCAAGCGAAATATGAGGTGCTGCTCCTCCAATTTACGGTGGGACTCACTCTGGCCATGGAGGAGGCCCAGGACAGAAAGGTCGGATTCGGAATGGGAGGGGGAGTTGAGGTGCTGAGCCACAGGGAGATCAGGTTGGTTATTGCGAACTGAGCGCAGTGATCGCCAAGCCTGGAGGTGTGCGTCTTCACACTTCTGTACCTTCAGCCCGATGGGAAAAGTATTGTGTGACTCCGTGACTCTTTGATGGGTTATTTTCTTTTCTTTGCAGTTGAAGAGGAAGAACATCCCAGCAGGGAGGACATCTGACAACCAAGTTCCCGACCGTTGGTGGGGGCACTGGGCTGCTACTCCTCGTATGAGCTGGCAGTTACAGAAACTCTCTTATACAGCTACACAGAAGGATATTAAATGGTTCAGATTCAACGTGTGGAGCCTCCGTCATCACTTCCTTTCACTTATCGTGGGTTAGGTATAGATGGGCAAAAAGGTCAGAAGGGCCTTTCTCTGCCTCGGATGGCAGTGGGGGCAGGTTATCTGGATGCTTTCAAGAGAGAGCTAGATAGGGCTCTTAAAAATAGCGGAGTCAGGGGATATGGGGAGAAGGCAGGAACGGGGTACTGATTGGGGATGATCAGCCATGATCACATTGAATTGCGGTGCTAGCTCGAAGGGTCAAATGGCCTACTCCTGCACCTATTGTCTATTGTCTATTGTCTGACCCGAAACGTCACCCATATAAGATTATTAAGGGCTTGGACACGCTAGAGGCAGGAAACATGTTCCCGTTGTTGGGGGAGTCCAGAACCAGGGGCCACACAGTTTAAGAATAAGGGATAAGCCATTTAGAACAGAGACGAGGAAACACTTTTTCTCACAGAGAGTTCTGAGTGTGGAATTCTCTGCCTCAGAGGGCGGTGGAGGCCGGTTCTCTGGATACTTTCAAGTGAAAGCTAGATAGGGCTCTTAAAGATAACGGAGTCAGGGGATATGGCGAGAAGGCAGGAACGGGGTACTGATTGGGGATAATCAGCTACGATCACATTGAATGGCGGTGCTGATTTGAAGGGCTGAATGGCCTACTCCTGCACTTATTGTATATTGCCTATTCCTTCTTTCCAGAGATGCTGCCTGTCCCGCTGAGTTACTCCAGTACCTTCGATGTAAACCAGGTGGTAGAGGGCGGTTGGAGGAGGGGGGAACGGGAGGGGGGCAGAGGGGAGGAGAGAGAGGGGGGGAGGAGAGAGAGGGGGGGGAGGAGAGAGGATGGGGGAGGAGGGGGTGAGAGGGGGGGAGGAGAGAGGAGGGGGGAGAGAGGAGGGGAGAGAGAGGGGGAGAGAGAGGGGGGAGAGAGGGGGGAGAGAGGGGGAGGGGAGGGGAGAGAGAGGGGGAGAGAGAGAAGGGGGAGAGAGAGGGGGAGAGAGAGAGAGGGAGAGGGGGAGAGAAAGAGGGGGGAGAGAGATGGAGACAGAGATATGGGGAGAGAGAGGGGGAGAGAGATGGGGGAGAGATGGGGTGAGAGAGAGGGGGAGCATTCGGAAAACATAACATGGTGTCAGAGTTAAAAAATGGAGGGATCAAGCCACCGGGACCACTCTCCATGCAAGAAGAGGAATAATGAGTGACTGCGGGCTGAAAAAGAAGGAAGCTCGGAGCGATCTGAGGACGGTCAAAGGCAGCGGAGGGCCGGCCGATCGTGGCTTCCACGGGGGAAGCCCACCCACCCACGTGACAGACGGTCGGGCGGGGGAGATGGAGAGGATGTCGTCTCATGTGACAGCCAGAGATCGCCAGGTGGGATCGGGATCACCAGCGAGGAAAATGCGTCATGATTCCCCGAGTCCCTGCGATCGACGGAGGAATCACAGGTCTCCATAGATGGCATTTCCCAGAGGGAGTAATGGCTGCCTGGGCCACCGCACTGCCCCGTGCCTGCGCGCAGATAACGACCGCCGCTGCCATGTTCTAGAACTTCAAGGAGCCCAGCGGAGCGCGCAGCATGACCTGAGCTGCAGTTTAAATAGCTCAGTGACAAATTTAAAGAAGTGAAAGTTAAGAGGCCAAGAAGTACAGAAGACATAACAGGGGTGACTTCACTCGCAGCGCGAGCAGAGGCAGGCAGTCAGATCCATTGTGACGTCATCAGTGAGACCATCTTGTTTATTTCCTGAGTTATTTCAGATTTGTGAATATTTTCATAAATAACTTGAGAAATAATTCATGAAATTTTCAGATAAGGCGATTTTTGATATCACGGCATAAATCTCTAACTGAATATGTCAACATTTCACCGTTAGCCTCATCGTGTTTTCGAGGAGATTGAAACGCTCACGAACATCACACACGCAAATACACACACATCCATGATCAGAGTTTTAACAGTAATAGATATGGATATGGATGTGGATATGGATATGGATAGTCCCTCCCTCAACTACATCCTCTGGCCCATATACCCATCACCCTCTGTGCAAACAAAATGGCCCCTCAGGTTCATATTAAATCTTTCCCCTCTCACTTTATGTCTTTGTGCCCTAGATGGTATTGAGTTTGAGTGTGGTTCTGGCTGTTCCATCCTGCCGACAGTATTTTATTGCTCTCCTGACCTAATCCAGGCTGCTTTATCCTCTCATAAACAATAGACAATAGACAATAGGTGCAGGAGTAGGCCATTCGGCCCTTCGAGCCAGCACCACCATTCAATGTGATCATGGCTGATCATCCCCAATCAGTACCCTGTTCCTGCCTTCTCCCCATATCCCCTGACTCTGATATTTTTAAGAGCCCTATCTAGTTCTCTCTTGAAAGCATCCAGAGAACCGGCCTCCACAGAGAATTCCACAGACTCACCACTCTCTGTGGGAAAAAGTGTTTCCGCGTCTCCGTTCTAAATGGCTTACCCCTTATTCTTAAACTGTGGCCCCTGGTTCTGGACTCCCCCGACATCGGGAACATGTTTCCTGCCTCTAGCTTGTCCAAACCCTTAACAACCTTATATGTTTCAATGAGATATCCTCTCATCCTTCTAAACTCCAGAGTATACAAGCCCAGCTGCTTCATTCTCTCAGCATATGACAGTCCCGCCATCCCGGGAATTAATCTTGTAAACCTACGCTGTACTCTCTGAATAGCAAGAATTTCCTTCCTCAAATTAGGGGACCAAAACTGCACACAATGCTCCAGGTGTGGTCTCACTAGGGCCCTGTACAACTGCAGAAGGACCTCTTTGCTCCTATATTCGATTCCTCTTGTTATAAAGGCCAACATGCAATTCGCTTTCTTCACTGCCTGCTGTACCTGCATGCTTACTTTCATAGACATAGATACATAGAAGATACATAGAAAATAGGTGCAGGAGTAGGCCATTCGGCCCTTCGAGCCTGCACCGCCATTCAATATGATCATGGCTGATCATCCAACTCAGTATCCCGTACCTGCCTTCTCTCCATATCCCCTGATCCCTTTAGCCACAAGGGGCACATCTAACTCCCTCTTAAATATAGCCAATAAACTGGCCTCAACTACCCTCTGTGGCAGACAGTTCCAGAGATTCACCACTCTCTGTGAAAAAGTTTTTTCTCATCTCGGTCTTAAAGGATTTCCCCCTTATCCTTAAGCTGTGACCCCTTGTCCTGGACTTCCCCAACATCGGGAACAATCTTCCTGCATCTAGCCTGTCCAACCCCATAAGAATCTTGTAAGTTTCTATAAGATCCCCTCTCAATCTCCTAAATTCTAGCGATTATAAGCCGAGTCTATCCAGTCTTTCTTCAAATGAAAGTCCTGACATCCCAGGAATCAGTCTGGTGAACCTTCTCTGCACTCCCTCTATGGCTATAATGTCCTTCCTCAGATTTGGAGACCAAAACTGTATGCAATACTCCAGGTGTGGTCTCACCAAGACCCTGTACAACTGCAGTAGAACCTCCCTGCTCATATACTCAAATCCTTTTGCTATGAAAGCTAACATACCATTCGCTTTCTTCACTGCCTTCTGCACCTGCATGCTTACTTTCAATGACTGGTGTACCATGACACCCAGGTCTCGCTGCATCTCCCCTTTTCCTAATCGGCCACCATTTAGATAATAGTCTGCTTTCCTGTTTTTGCCACCAAAGTGGATAACCTCACATTTATCCACATTATACTGCATCTGCCAAACATTTGCCCACTCACCCAGCCTATCCAAGTCACCTTGCAGTTCCCTAGCATCCTCCTCACAGCTAACACTGCCCCCAAGCTTAGTGTCATCCGCAAACTTGGAGATGTTGCCTTCAATTCCCTCATCCAGTTCATTAATATAAATTGTAAATAGCTCGGGTCCCAGCACTGAGCCTTGTGGTACCCCACTAGTCACTGCCTGCCATTGGGAAAAGGACCCGTTTACTCCTACTCTTTGCTTCCTGTTTGCCAGCCAGTTCTCTATCCACATCAATACTGAACCCCCAATACCGTGTGCTTTAAGTTTGTATATTAATCTCTTATGTGGGACCTTGTCGAAAGACTTCTGAAAGTCCAGATACAACACATCCACTGGTTCTCCCCTATCCACTCTACTAGTTACATCCTCGAAAAATTCTATAAGATTCGTCAGACATGATTTACCTTTCGTAAATCCATGCTGACTTTGTCCAATGATTTCACCACTTTCCAAATGTGCTGCTATCCCATCTTTAATAACTGACTCTAGTAATTTCCCCACTACCGATGTTAGACTAACTGGTCTGTAATTCCCCGTTTTCTCTCTCCCTCCCTTCTTAAAAAGTGGGGTTACGTTTGCTACCCTCCAATCGTCAGAAACTACTCCAGAATCTAAAGAGTTTTGAAAAATTATCACTAATGCATCCACTATTTCTGGACCTACTTCCTTAAGTACTCTGGGATGCAGCCTATCTGGCCCTGGTGATTTATCGGCCTTTAATCCATTCAATTTACCCAACACCGCTTCCCGACTAACCTGGATTTCACTCAGTTCCCCCATCTCCTTTTATCCGCGGTCCCCTGCTATTTCCGGCAGATTATTTATGTCTTCCTTAGTGAAGACGGAACCAAAGTAGTTATTCAATTGGTCCGCCATATCCTTGTTCCCCATGATCAATTCACCTGTTTCTGACTGTTTCTGGACTCCCCCAACATCGGGAACATGTTTCCTGCCTTTAGCGTGTCCAAACCCTTAATAATCTTATATGTTTCAATAAGATCCCCTCTCAACCTTCTAAACTCCGGAGTATAGAATAGAATAGAATAGAATAGAATGCATTTTATTGTCTGCAAGCCCAGACGCTCCATTCTCTCAGCCTATGACAGTCCCGCCATCGCAGGAATTAATCTTGTGAACCTACGCTGCACTCCCTCAACAGCAAGAATGTCCTTCCTCAAATTAGGGGACCAAAACTGCACACAATACTCCAGCGGGACAGGCAGCATCTCTGGAGAGAAGGAATGGGTGACGTTTCAGGTCGAGACCTTGCTTCTTCGTTAGGGTTAGGTTTAGGGTAATCTTCATTTTTACTTTGTTGATTTATTTTGTTGAGTTTGTTACCCATGACTACTGTACTCACAGGCTTGTCGTGCTGCTGCAAGTAATCTTGTAATGAAGGTCATTGCTCTTGTCGGTACATAGAACTATTGAACTCTCTCTTGAGTGTTGAAGTGAAGTTGCAATAGGGCGGTGCTAAGACAGATGCTTCCTCTGATCGATCCCCTGTGGGCTTCCGAGTGTTCGAGTTTCCTCCCATTCTCCAAGGGCTGTACTTTTACTGTAGACATGAGCTGGATGAGAGGGGATCTTATTGAAACATATAAGATTATTAAAGGTTTGGACACGCTAGACGCAGGAAACATGTTCCCGATGTTGGGGGGAGTCCAGAGCCAGGGGCCACAGTTTACGAATAAGGGGTAAGCCATTTAGAACGGAGACGAGGAAACACTTTTTCACCCCAGAGAGTTGTGAGTCTGTGGAATTCTCTGCCTCAGAGGGTGGTGGAGGCAGGTTCTCTGGATACTTTCAAGAGAGAGCTAGATAGGGCTCTTAAAGATAGCGGTTTCAGGGGATATGGGGAGAAGGCAGGAACGGGGTACTGATTGTGGATGATCAGCCATAATCACATTGAATTGCGGTGCTGGCTTGAAGGGCCAAATGGCCTACTCCTGCACCTATTGTCTATTGCCTATTGAATCTGAAGGGTAACTTTTTCATACAATGGGTGGTGGGTGTATGGAACGAGCTGCCAGAGGAGGTAGTTGAGGTTGGGACTATCCTATTGTTTAAGAAAGAGTTAGACAGATAGCTGGGTAGGACAGGTTTGGAGGGATATGGGCCAAGCGCTGGCAGGTGGGTCGAGTGTAGCTGGGACATGTTGGCCAGTGTGGGCAAGTTAGGCCGAAGGCCTGTTTCCACGTTGTATCATTCTATGACTCTACGACTGACCATGGATCACCCGTTCACACTAGTTCCATGTTATCCGTTTATCAGAACTAACCGGCCTCTGCAGTTCCTTATTTCTAAATCCATTGCATATTGTCTTGGGCTGCTCCTAAACCAAGCTGTGATGTAACCCGACAGTGTGTTCCAAATCTCCTTGTGTCCCTTCAGTGTTTAATGTCACCGCCCCCCAATTCCCAAAGGACCCCACACACACTTCAGGGGAGACAAAGTTTCTTTTAGTCAGTCCTCAAAAGCGCGGGAGGAATAGCAGAGGAACAATCATTACATGTATTAGTTGATGATAACACGAGTGATATCATCGTACAACACATTTTCCATTTGATTGGTTACGACATGATTTAAGTGGATCAGATCAACTCAACACGGGCAGTTACAACGTAACATTACATGGTGACCAGGTAAACATAGAAACATAGACAATAGGGGCAGGAGTAGGCCATTCGGCCCTTCGAGCCAGCACCGCCATTCAATGTGATCATGGCTGATCATCCCCAATCAGTACCCCGTTCTTGCTTTCTCCCCACATCACTTGATTCCGTTAGCCCTACTAAGAGTCATATCCAGCCCGGGTGAGGTTAGAAAGGGAATAAGCCCTGTCCACGGGCATCCTGCGGGAGTTACGGGACCGCTGGGCTCCTCAAGGTGTTAAATGCATCCTTGACAAGGAGTGTAAGATAGTTGTATAGTAGTTTATGAAGGATATAAGTTTGTATTGTATTATAATGGTGGGTTCTGGCTTGTTTTATTGTAGTGTCATATTATTTTTTTAATATTTGAATAAATTATTTGAATTTTAAAAAAGGGGACATATCCAACTCTCTCTTGAATACATCCAGTGAATTGGCCTCCGCTGCCATCTGCGGCAGAGAATTCCACAGATTCACAACTCTCTGGGTGGAAAAAGATTTTCCTCATCTCCGTCCTAAATGGCCTGCGCCTTATTCTTACACTGTGACCCCTGGTTCTGGACTCCCCCGTACGGCTCAAGCGACCTAACGTGGTCGCTTGAGCCGTACGGCCTCACGGGGCCGGTCCCACTTCGATCGCCGGAGCCGTATGGAGTTGTGCGGAGCTGGTCCCGACATCGCGCGGGGCTCCGAAAAACTGACACTGTCCAAATATTCCACGCGGCAACGACCTGCCGGCCCGCAACCGCATGGAGGCCGTACGCACCGCCTCGACGGGCGTGCGCAGCGTCTCAACGCCATATGTCACGCGCGAACTTCCCGCGGACTTCGCTCGAACTTCACGTCAATCACTCGACCTCCGCGCGGCCCCCTCTTCCGGTTGGGTAGCGCTCGCCTCATGCAGTCGCATGCTCCTGGGACAGGCCCTTAAGATGCTAAAGATAGACACAAAATGCTGGAGTGACTCAGCGGGTCAGGCAACATCTCTGGAGAAAATGGGTGGGTGAGGTTTCAGGTCGGGACCCTTCTTCAGGCTGAGTCACAGAGGACAATTAACCTTCAACCCGGATGTGGGAGGAAACTGGAGCACCTGGAGAAAACCCACTCGGTCACAAGGAGAAGGTACAAACCCCCCACACACACAGCACCGGAGGTCAGGATGGAACCTGGGTCGCTGTGTGGCGCCATGAGGCAGTGGCTCTGCCAGATGTGTCGCTGTGTGTCTCCCCTTGCTTGAGGTGCTGTCACATGCCAGCCATGCATCACGAGCCGCCACTCTGATCCTCTCTGCTGCCAACTGTTTTGTACACTAAAGTTACCTGAAAGGGGCGGCACGGTGGCGCAGCGTTAGAGTTGCTGCCTCATAGCGCCAGAGACACGGGCTCCAACCTGACTACGGAGTTGTACGTTCTCTTCCCCGTGACCGCCTGGGTTCCCTCCGGGAGCTCCGGTCTCCTCCCACACTACAAAGACGTCCCACAGGTTTGTAGGTCAATTGGCTTGGTATAATCAAGGGATATGGGGGGAAAAAGCAGGAACCGGGTACTGTTGTTGGATGATCAGCCATGATCATTTTGAATGGCAGTGCTGGCTCGAAGGGCCGAACGGCCTACTCCTGCACCTGTTTTTCTATGTTTCTATAATTGTAAAAATTGTCCCTAGTGTGTGTAGGATAGTGTTAGTGTGCAGGGTTCGCTGGCCAGCACAAGCTTGGTGGGCCGAATGGCCTGTTTCCACGCTGTATCTGTAAAACTAAACTAAACTAAAAATATGCACAGGAAATACAATTAGTACAGGTCAGGGCCTTTCTTCCAAGTCCCGTCATATCAGTCCATTTCCTGACTGTAAGTGAACACCATTCAGACTTCCTCTTTACACAGTACGGCTGCTTCAGATGACCCAGCATCTCAGAGCTGATGGGTCCCCAGTGTGTGTCCCTTACTCACCGAGCCTCAGTGTTGCTTCATCCATTCCCCGCAGTCCGGAAATCCTCAGTCAACATTCCCAACACGGAAGGCTGCAAGTTTCCGGGAAGTCTTTCTCGGAGGTGGTGACTGGTGGAACATGGAGCAGTACAGCACAGAAACAGGCCATTCGGCCCGCAGTGTCCGTGCTGCACATGATGCCAGGTCGTAGAGTCACACAGCGTGGAAACAGGTCCTTCGGCCCGACTTGCCCACACCGGCCAACAATGTCCCAGCTACACTAGTCCCACCTGCCTGCGCTTGGTCCGTATCCCTCCAAACCTGTCCTATCCATGTACCTGTCTAACTGTTTCTTAAATGATGGGATATTCCAAGGGGTCGCCACGTAAATGGAAGGCTCGAGGCCCCCGACCGCGGGAGAACAAAGAAGGGAAGAGATTGAACTGTTTTTCACCTTCCATCAAGTGAGGAATATCTGGAGGGAGCCTGGAACGCGCTGCCAGGGGTCGTGGTGGAGGAAGATACGATAGTGGCAATCAAGAGGCTTTTAGTTGGATACGCAGGGAATGGAGGGGTTTGGATCACGTGCAGAGAGAGGAGATTAGTTCAACCCAGCATTATGTGCAGCCCGGACATTGTGGGCCGATGGGCCTGTTCCTGTGCTGTACTGTTCTATGTTCCATGTGAGGACCCGCCTTAACACCCGCCAGGGCTGGCACGGTGGCGCAGCGGTAGAGTCACGTTCACCAAGGTACAATAAAAAGCATTTTGTTGCGTGCTCTCCAGTCAGCGGAAAGACTATACATGATTACAATCAAGCCGTCCACACTGTACACATACAGGATAAGGGAATAACGTTTCGTGCAAGATAAAGCCCAGGAAAGTCCGATTAAAGATAGTCTGAGGATCTCCAGTGAGGTAGTTGGTAATTCTAGACCACTCTCTAGTTGGTGATAGGATGGTTCAGTTGCCTGATAACAGCCGGGAAGAAACTGTCCCTGAATCTGGAGGTGTGCGTATTCACACTTCTGTACCTCTTGCCTGATGGGAGGAGTGGCCAGGGTGCGACTGGTCCTTGATTGTGGTGCTGGCCTTGCCGAGGCAGCGTGAGGTGTAGATGGAGTCAATGGAAGAGACGTTGGTTTGGGATTGAGGCAAATGAAGGAATTCTTAAGGGATTGGACAGGCTAAATGCAGGAAAAAAACGTTTAGTTTAGTTTAAAGATACAGAGCGGAAACAGGCCCTTCAACGCACCGAGTCTGTGCCAACTACCAATCCCACACACCAGCAGTAACGCACACACTGGGGACATTTTACAATTTTTACCGGAGCCAAATTAACCTCCAAACCTGCACATCTTTGGAATGTGGGAGGAAACAGAAACACCCGGAGAAAATTAGAGTCTGAAGAAGTGTCTCGACCCGAAATGTCAACCATTCCTTCTCTCCAGAGATGCTGCCTGACCCGCTGAGTTACTCCAGCATTTTGTGTCTGTCTTGGGATTAAACCAGCATCTGCAGTTCCTTCCTACACTTTTCTTATATTCAATGCATTGACCATTGAAGGCAAACATACTGTAAGGATTTTTCACCACTTTATTTACTTGTTTCGCCACTTTCAGTAACCTGTTTCACCCTGTATGGCTCCATAAGTCCACAAGTGTTAGGAGCAGAATTAGGCCATTCGGCCCATCAAGTCTAATCCGCCATTCAACCATGGCTGATCTACCTTCCCCTCTCAACCCCATTCTCCTGCCTTCGCCCCATAACCCCTGACACCCTGTAAAAGACAGAGTGCTGGAGAAACTCAGCGGGTCAGGCAGCATCTCTGGAGAATGTGGATAGGTGACGTTTCACAGAGTGCTGGAGTAACTCAGCGGGTCAACAGACAATAGACAATAGACAATAGGCGCAGGAGTAGGCCATTTGGCCCTTCGAGCCAGCACCGCCATTCAATGTGATCATGGCTGATCATCCCCAATCAGTACCCGTTCCTGCCTTCTCCCCATATCCCCTGACTCCGCTATTTTTAAGAGCCCTATCTAGCTCTCTCTTGAAAGCATCCAGAGAACCTGCCTCCACCGCCCTCTGAGGCAGAGAATTCCACAGACTCACCACTCTCTGTGAGAAAAAGTGTTTCCTCGTCTCCGTTCTAAATGGCTTACTCCTTATTCTTAAACTGTGGCCCTTGGTTCTGGACTCCCCCAACATCGGGAACATGTTTCCTGCCTCCAGCGTGCCCAAACTCTTAACAATCTTATATGTTTCAATGAGATCCCCTCTCATACTTCTAAACTCCAGAGTGTACAAGCCCAGCCGCTCCATTCTCTCAGCATATGACAGTCCCGCCATCCCGGGAATTAACCTTGTAAACTTACGTTGCACTCCCTCAGTAGCAAGAATGTCCTTCCTCAAATTAGGGGACCAAAACTGCACACAATACTCCAGGTGTGGTCTCACTAGGGCTCTGTACAACTGCAGAAGGACCTCTTTGTTGCTATATTCGATTCCTCTTGTTATAAAGGCCAACATGCCATTCGCTTTCTTCAACTGCCTGCTGTACCTGCATGCTTACTTT
>JAXLNO010000129.1:52500-72382 GCA_038087875.1 Malacoraja senta | reverse complement strand
GGATCGAACCAGGATTCAGCCTCACAAAATGTTTCAATCTTCTTCTTGGTTCATAATTTGTCTGCAATTTTTCACGTTTGCTCTATTATTATTGATTACATTGCCTAATAAAAATCTATCTCTCACACCTAATCAGACAGCGCTTACAGTGTCGGAGACCCGGGTTCGATCCCGACTACGGGTGCTGTCTGTACGGAGTTTGTACCGGGTTCCTTCCGAGATCTTCCGTTTCCTCCCACACTCCAAAGAACGCACAGGAATGTAGGTTAATTGGCTTGGTGTATGTGTAAATTGTCCCTAATGTGTATAGGATAGTGTTAATGTGTGGGGATCGCTGGCTGGTGTGGACTAGTTGGGCCGAGGGGCCTGTTTCTGCTCTGTATCTAAACTAAAACTAAATATCATTGCTGGGGCATCTGAAGTAAAACAGCCTCGGTCGGGACCTTCACTTTCACATTGCTCTGACCCCTTACATTACTGCCTCTTCAAACATGACTTAAGTAGGGAAACACAGCCAATCTGTACAGCCAGAAATCTGGAAATGGTCTCTTCATAAATAATCATCTCAACCAGTAACACGATGTCCACCAAAAAATGCAGCGTTTAATTTAATTTAGTTCCGTTTAGTTTATTATTGTCATGTGTACCGAGATACAGTGAAAAGCTTTATTTTTGCCAACTACCCAGTCAATTCATACCGTGAGTACAATCATACAATCATTCGCAAGTATATGAGTGGAGTGATTATAGTGGATAATAGTGGCTCAGCCCAGACCATCACGCAAACTAACCTCCCTTCCATTGACCCCAACTACACCTCACGCTGCCTTGGCAAGGCCACCAGCATTATCAAGGACCTGTCTCACCCTGGTCACTCCCTCTTCTCCCCTCTCCCACCTGGCAAGAAGTACAGAAGTTTGAAGACGCATAACTCCAAATTCAGGGACAGTTTGTTCCCAACTGTTATCCGGCAACTGAACCGTCCTCTTACCAACTGCAATACAATACAATACGGTTTTATTCGTCACGTTGCACATAAAGTGCAAGTGAAATGAATTTTCCAGCAGTGGTACAATGAGAAAGAACACACAAAAACACAATTAAAATGTATCACAAACATCCACCACAGCATTCATCACTGTGGAGGAAGACACAACATTTGGCCAGTCCTCCTCCATTTTCCCCCGTGGTCGGGACCTCAACCCTACGGGCGTCCAGATGAATGAAAGCTAGAGAACAGTCCTGACCTCCCATGTACTTCAGTGATGACCTTTGGTCTATCTTTGATCAGACTTCACAGGACTTTATCTTGCACTAAACATTATACCCTTTATCCTGTATCTGAACACTGCGGGCAGCTTGATTGTAATCATCTATAGTCTTTGCACTGACGGGATAGCACGCAACAAAAAAGCTTGTCAATGTACCTTGGTACATGGGACAATAATATACTAAACTAATAATAAACTAAGGTAGACGCAAAATGCTGGAGTAGCGGGACAGGCAGCATCTCTGGAGAGAAGGAATGGGTGACGTTTCGGGTTGAGACCCTTCTTCAGAGTCTCTGAAGAAGGGTCTCGACCCGAAACGTCACCCATTCCTTCTCCCCCGAGCTGCTGCCTGTCCCGCTGAGTTACTCCCACATTTTGTGTCTACCTTCGATTTAAACCAGCATCTGCAGTTCTTTCCTACTACTAATAAACTAAACTAATAATAAATGAAACTAGATCCTTTTCTGGGACATCACGCATTAGAATTGTCATGTTGCGGCGCCATCTTGTAATTTCAAGTCTCAAGTCTCTGAAATTAAGCCTGATCTTAGTATAAGGAGATAGGGGTTTTTATTTTCTCATTATAAGGCCCGGTGAGCCGATGGCACTAGACCGATGAAATGAAATCTGCAGTCTTTACAAATCTCCAGCTGGATGGACAGAATCCATCCATGGAGTGAAAACATCAGGTACTGGCTCCACGATTTGGAATTTGCTGCTGGTGCCAGAAGAAAGAAAATCAAACTCTTGGAAATGTCAATTGTCCGTGCCTTTTGTGTGAGAGAGTTCCAGTTTCCAGATGTATGGAAAATTGCCTCGACCTCTTTCAAAATGAGCCGAGGGGCAAGATTTTCACACAGAGGGTGGTGGGTATATGGAACGAGCTGCCGGAGGAGGTGGTTGAGGCTCGTACTATAACACCATTTAAAAGACATGTGGGCAGATGCATGGATAGGATAGGTTTGGAGGGATATGGGCCAAATGCAGGCAGGTGGTACGAGTGGACATGGGGCACCTTGGTCAGCATGGGCAAGTTGGGCTGAAGGGCCTGTTTCCACTCTATGTTTATATGATCTAGCTATAATACCCTGCGTTCAGGTGTGGGGTTACCGTAAAGTCTGGAAAGATATAACCCAGTGCTCCTGAATGGGTTGTTCCGCAGAAGCAAACACGAAGTGCTGGAGGACCCCAGTGGGTCAGGCTGAGTGGAAGAGTAATAGTCATAGAGCCATACAGCATGGATGTATGCCCTTTGGCCCAACTTGCGCATGCAGACCAACATGCCCAATCTAAATCTATCCTATCCATGTACCTGTCCAATTGTTTAGTTAAAATTGTGATAGTTCCTGCAACAATTACCTCCTCCGGCAGCTCATTCCATATACCTTCCAATATGTCAGTACTCCATATACCTACCATTCTTTGTGTAAAAAACATTGCCCTTCAGGTTCCTATTACATTTTACCCCCCTCACCTTAAACCTTTGTCCTCTGGTTCTTGAATGAAAATGACATTTCGGATCAGGATCTTCTTCAAACATCTTGGAGCTAATGTTTACCATCAGTCTGAAGAAACATAGAAACAGGGGAAAATGGAAAAATAAGTGATGAGTAGCCCATTCGGCCCTTCAAGCCAGCACATTCAAAATGATCATGGCTGATCAAATAAAATCAGTCCCCCGTTCCTGCTTCTCCCCCCACATCCCTTGATTCCTTTAGCCCGAAGAGCTAAATCTAACTCTCTCTTGAAAACATCCAGTGTATTGGCCTCCACTGCCTTCTGTGGCAGAGAATTCCACAGATTCACAACTCTCTGGGTGAAAAAGTTTGTCCTCATCTCAGTCCTAAATGACCTACCCCTTATTCTTAAACTGTGACCCCTGGTTCTGGACTCCCCCAACATCGGGAACATTTTTTCTGCATCTAGCCTGTCCAATCCTTCAAGAATTTTAGGTACACAAAAATGCTGGAGAAACTCAGCTGGTGCGGCAGCATCTATGGAGCGAAGGAAATAGGTAACGTTTCGGGCCGAAACCCTTCTTCAAGAATTTTATATGTTTCTATAACATATCCTCTCATCCTTCTAAATTCTAGTGAATACAAGCCCAGTCGACCCATACTTTCATCATATGTCAGTCCCGCCCTCCCGGGAATTAACCTGGCGAACCTACGCTGCACTCCCTCAATAGCAATAATGTCCTTCCTCAAATTAGGAGAGCAAAATTGCACACAATACTCCAGCTGCTGCCTCACCAGGGCCCTGTACAACTGCAGTAGGATCTCTTGCTCCAAAACTCAAATCCTCTCGCAATGAAGGCCAACATGCCATTAGCTTTCTTCACTGCCTGCTGTAACTACATACTTACTTTCAGTGACTGATGTACAAGCACACACAGGTCTTGTTGCACCTCCCCTTTTCCTAATCTGACACCATTCAGATAATAATCTGCATTCCTGTTCTTGCCACCAAAGTGAATAAACCTCACATTTATCTGCCATGCATCTAACCACTCACCCAACCCATCCAAGTCATGCTGCAGCCTCATAGCATCCTCATCGCAGCTCACGCTGCCACCCAGCTTTGTGTCATCCGCAAACTTGTCACTTTTAATTCCCTCATCTAAATAGTTCATATATATTGAAAATAACTGAGGTCCCAGCACCGAGCCTTGCGGCACCCCACTAGTCACTGCCTGCCATTCTGAAAATGACCCGTTAATTCCTACTCTTTGCTTCCTGTCTGCCATCCAGTTCTCTATCCATGTCAATACCCTGCCCCCAATACCATGTACTCTAATTTTGCACACTAATCGCTTGTGTGGGACCTTGTCAAAGGCTTTTTGAAAGTCTAGATACACCACTTCCACTGGCTCTCCCTTATCCATTCTACTTGTTACATTCTCAAAAAATTCCAGAATATTAGTCAAGCATGATTTCCCCTTCGTAAATCCATGCCGACTTTGACCGATCCTGTCACTGCTTTCCACATGCGCTGCTATAACATCTTTAACAATCGACTCAAGCATCTTCCCCACTACTGAAGATGTAAGGTTAACTGGTCTATAATTCCCCGTTTTCTCTCTCCCTCCTTTCTTAAAAATTGGAGTTACATTGGCCACCCTCCAGTCCACAGGAACTGATCCAGATTCGAGAGAACATTGGAAAATGATCACCAATACATCCACGATTTCTAGAGCCATCTCCTAGAGTACTTTGGGATGCAGACCATCAGGCCCTGGGGATTTATCTGCCTTCAGTCCCAACAGTTTTCCTAACACCATTTCCTGACTAATGTATGTTCCCTTCAGTTCCTCCCTCCCACTAGATCCTCGGTCCCCTAGTATTTCTGGGAGATTGCTTGTGTCTTCCAAAGTACTTGTTTAACTGTTCTGCCATTTCCTTGTTTCCCCATTATAAATTCACCTGCCTCTGATTGTAAGGGACCCACATTTGTCTTCACTAATCTTTTTCTTTTTACATATCTAAAGAAGCTTTTAGAGTCAGTTTTACATCTTCTTCTTAAAACTAAATCTCTCAAGCCAAAAGGGATGCACTGTAAGAGTATGTTGACTGATATATTTTCACACACTTTCTCAATGTCCATTATTTCAGACATAAGGCAACACATTTTTTTAAACACCATTTTGCACAAAAAGTGTTCTCAATGCAAAAATGTAGAAAGCTCAGCTCATGGTATTTAAAATCTCTAAGGATTCAAAAGAGCCAAAGAATCAGAGCTATTTAAGTAATATGAAGGATATTTTAATAAAACCATCCAGGTGAACCACCCATTTTGACGCATTGGGAAGGGTGATAAAATATCGGTTGTAACAAATGAATACTTTTGAACAGAGTTCATCTCAATCTGTCCCAGTTAACATTGTGGGGAATTTTGACGGGACTGATTCTGGATGGAGACAAAAAAGAGCATCTGTTCTGCGCTGGGAAGGTTCATGAATGTATCAGGAAACATCCTCAACCTCTATATTAGGGATCAGAGCCAGCGGCTAGTTTCAAGGAGGAGAGGAGATGTGGAATTGGGATCAGCATGGGTGGCACAGTGGCACAGTGGTAGAGTTGCTGCCTTACGGCGCCAGAGACCCAGGTTTGATCCTGACTACGGGTGCTGTCTGTATGGAGTTTGTACGTTCTCCCTGTGACCTGTGTGGGGTTTCTCCGGGTGCTCCGGTTTCTTCTCACACTCCAAAGACGTACTGGTTTGTGGGTTCATTGACTTCGGTAAACTTGTAAATTGTCCCTAGTATGTGCACGATTGTGTTAGGGGATCACTGGTCAGCATGGACTTGATGGGCCGAAGGGCCTGTTTCCGCACTGTATCTCTAAACAAAACAAAACAAAACTAAATTAAACTAAACTAAACTACACTAAACCACACTAAACTAAACTAAACTATGTGGTGGGACAGGGATTGTAATGGACTGGTAATCATGTTGAGATGGATATTGAAATCGAGGGGTTTATGATGAGGTCAGTACAGTGCAGTAGGGCTTAAGGATGCAGGTATTTAATGAATCCACTCCAGAGGTTCTAGTCTGGTGTTGCATTGGTAGGATCAGACTGTCTCAGGAGTGCTGAATGATGAGGTGCAGAAGAACTTGATCCAAGTTCTCCTGCAATGCTCCAAGAAGATTGTTGCACATGACAATGTGAGGCCTGAAATAGAAATGACGTCAAGCCTCTTGTGTCACTGATTCCTGTTGGTGTTGAAATGCTGGAGTAACTCAGCGGGTCAGGCAGCAACTCTGGAGAAAAGGAATAGGTGACGTTTTGGGTCGGAATCCTTCTTCAGACAGTTCGATATTGGAGTTTAGTGTTGGTGGAATTCATGGAGTGAGAAACGCTAACCGTGAAATATTCATTACCGTGACTTATTCTGGGGGAAAAAAAATCATTTCTGGTTGCATCATTTCAAAAGATACACTAACATGCAATCGAATTTCTCAATGTTTGTTAGTTGTTACATGCCTTTATACCAATTTACATTGAATGCACGCTTCAAACATTTGGGATTCAATTCCTTCTTTATTAAAATAGTCTAACATCTGTTTCTTTACGTCTGCAGGGACCTGCATCAGTCTCCATCGCTTGGTCTGTTAATAGTTATCTGCTGTGCACCGTTCGTGAGCTAATAGTGGGAGTCTAAAACCATTTAGTAAGTAACCATTCAGTAACCAAAGTAAGAGAAGATTATTTTAGTCCTTTTTGCCATTTAGATTCTTCTGGAGACTGAACTTGCTTGGATGCACCCTACAACCAAAATAGTTGACCAATGTACAAGCTCTTGTTGGTTGTACTGATCCATTTTGGACTCATGAGCATGTAATCTGTTCCCGTTGAATGATCTGATCTGATTGTAGTATTATCTCATCAGTTTGGATTGGTGACTACCTCACTGGTGACCCTCAGACTATCCTTGATCAGACTTTGCTGGCTTTTCCTACACTAAACGCTATTCACTTATCATGTACCTATACACTGTAATTAGTTTGATTATAATCATGTATTGGCCTTCCGCTGACTGGAGAGCATGCACCAAAAGCTTTTCACTGTACCTCGGTACACGTGACAATAAACTAAACTGGATAACATGCTAAACAAAGTTTCCCACAGTACCTCGGTACACGTGACAATAATCAACTCAACCTAAACCCAACCTTACCCGACATCAGTCTGAAGAAGGGTCTCGACCCAAAACGTCACTCATTCCTTCTCTCCATAGATGCTGCCTCACCCGCTGAGTTAGTCCAGTATTTTGTGACTACATTCCACTACATTTGTCATGCGAAGTAGATTCAATATCTCAAGGTTGATGATGGGTTGGCCATAGGAGATGCATGGATGCCCAATGAATGAACACTAGTTCTGTTCAATGTAGTTTATTGTCACGTGTACCGAGGTGCAGTGAAAAGCTTTTGTTGCGTGCTATCCAGTCAGCGGAAAGACAATACGTGATTACAAGCGAGCCATTCACAATGTATAGATACATGTTAAGGGCATAATGTTTAGTGCAAGGTAAAGCCAGTAAAGTCTGATCAAAGATAGTCTGAGGGTCACCAATGAGGTAGATAATAGTTCAGGACTACTATCTAGATGTTTGTTAGTTGCTTTTCAATACAAACATTTGAGTTATGGCTCTAAGTAAAGGGTGGGAGATGTGGCTGATTCACCACATCTCTGCCATGTAGTCTCAGCTCACATTTACTAGGGATTCACTTAGGGGCTTTGCAATTTGTGCTTGCTGTGTATTGCTATATAAAGAATTAGAGCAGAGATTGGATTGGATTCAATATTGAGCAATCCACTGGAACTGATTAGCAAACTGGAAAACCGATCTACCTTTGGGCCCTGGTGGATATTATATAGTTCAATTCGATATTGTGATTAAAGTTATGTCCAATAATAACAATCCGGATATGCAAAGGTTTGAATGAGCAATTGCTGGAGATTTGAGGAGGGAAGGATTATATGGAACAGAGGATTTGGAAAATTAAAAAAAAAAAGATAAATACCTCAACGGAATCAGAAAAGAAATATTTCCCAGTAAGAGAAAGAGAAAAGGGTAAAAATATACCACACAGTAGTTAAATCAGGAAGGAAAGCATCAGCTTACAGTAGCTAATTCCCCAGTGGTGCTGAAGTGGAGATGGTCAAGTATAAATATCACCAACAATCTGTCTTGGACCAACTACTTTGAAGCTATGGCCAAGATAGCACACCAAAACATCTACTTCCTCAGAACACTAAGGAAGTTCAGTATGTCTCCAATGATTTTTGCCAACTTCTGGAGATGCACTGTAGTAAGCATCCTATCAAGATGCATACAAACAGCTGGAGTAACTCAGCGGGACAGGCAGCATCTCTGGAGAGAAGGAATGTGGTTGATTCACCGCAGCTTTGCCTAGTGGCCTCAGCTCACATTTACTAGGGATTCACGTATCAGACCCGACCAGTCTCGACCCGAATCATCACCCATTCCTTCTCTCCAGAAATGCTGCCTGTCCTATTGAGTTACTCCAGCCTTTGATAGACATCTTCGGTTTAAACCAGCATCTGCAGTTCCTTCCTACACTATCAAGATGCATCACAGCTTGTTTTGACAATAGGTACAAGACGGCAAGAAACTCCAGTGGGTTGTGATTAGCCTTGTCCATCGCCAGTTTTCCCAACATCGACTCCATCTACACTTCATGCTGCCTCGAGAAAGCAGCCAACATAACCGAGGATTGTTTTCACCCCCGACATCCTCTCTTGTCCCCTCAGGCAAAAGTTACAATAGCTTGAAAACACACTTACCATCGTATTCAGGAGTACGTTTTGACCCCTGCTGTTCTCAGACGATAAACCCATAAATCATAAACCAGATTAGTCCCAATCTCCCAATCTACCTCATGAAGACCTTGCACTTTTTTTAATCTGCACTTTGTCTGTAACTGTAACACTTCTCTGTAACTGTGACACTATAATGCTGTAACAATGCACTCTGATGTTTTTCACATGTTGTACATGAGTACGGGTTGATTGCACTCATGTAGAGTACGATTTGAAGAGATTGAAAACAAACAGTTTATCATTGTATCATGGTACATGCAACAATTACAATAAACCAAACCTTTGATGAAAACATTAAGTGAAATGATTTTGATTTGCAACACAATTCTGCCAATGAGTTAAAAGAGGTGCGAACACAAGATTCACAGCAAACCACAATCAACTTATTAAAAAAACAATCTATTTTAAAAGAAGAAATAGAAACTGTAGTAACTTTATCCAGTAAAAGTGGGTCGTTTGGGTGGCATGGTGGCGCAGTGGTAGAGTTGCTGCCTTACAGCGCTTGCGGCGCCGGAGACCCGGGTTCGATCTCGACTACGGGTGCTGTCTGTACGAAGTTTGTACATTCTCCCCGTGACCGCGTGGGTTTTCTCCGAGATCTTCGGTTTCCTCCCACACTCCAAAGACGTACTGGTTTGTAGGTTAATTGGCTTGGTGTAGGTGTAAATTGTCCCTAGCGTGTATAGGGCAGCGTTAATGTGCAGGGATCGCTGCTTGACGGGGACTCGGTGGGCCGAAGGGCCGGTTTCCGCACTGTATCTCTAAACTAAACAAAACTAAATTTCTCCAGGTAAAAGCTGTGAGGAGGATAGTTGTAAATTGTGCACAGAAAATGAATCTTAGTTGGTTCCAGTAATATGGCACCAGACTTGATTAGCAGAAATATTACGCAAACATCTTCTCCCTGCCTCGTTACAAGATCAGAAAATATGATAGATTAATGAATTGGCTCACAAAAAAACATTAAAAGAGAGTTTAAACATTCCCATTGCAATGTTAGGGCATTGAGGAGTTTCAATACAATTGGGGAACACTTTTCTGGAAAAGCTATAGAAGTGGATACAATTAGAAAAGATGTCTATAGGAAGGGTTTGGAGGGAAAAGGACACAAAGAACATGGAGAGGTGACTGGTCACTCTGAAGAAGTGTCCCGACCCGAAACATTATCTAATCATGTCCTCCAGAGATACGGCCTGATCCGCTGAGTTTCTGCTGCACTTTGTGTCCTTTTCTGTAAACCAGCATCTGCAGCTTAGAGGGATATGGGCCAAATGTAGGCAAATGGGACTAGCCCAGTTTAGACAGCTTTGTGGCCATGGACAGGTTGGGCTGAAGGGCCTCTTCTCATCTGATCGGTTGATCTTGTATAAAGAAATAATAATATTTGATAGCATGGAAATGCAGCTTCTTCTAACCCAGGCAAATTGTTTATCTTCTGAGGCAGTTAATCAAACATGTACTTTGAAGTAGGAAGGATGGGAATATTTTTCTAACTATGTTCATGGCAAGATATTAAACCCAGCGGTCTTTCCTGGGAGCAGCACCATTCTAATTATGCCTTGTTAATAGTTTCTACGGTGTTAAGGTCAATAGACAATAGACAATAGACAATAGGTGCAGGAGTAGGCCATTCGGCCCTTCGAGCCAGCACCGCCATTCAATGTGATCATGGCTGCTCATCCCCAATCAGTACCCTGTTCCTGCCTTCTCCCCATATCCCCTGTCTCCACTATATTTAAGAGCCCTATCTAGCTCTCTCTTGAAAGGTCATAAGGGGTAGGAGTAGAATTAGGCCATTCAGTCTAATTAATCTTAAAATGGAGGCAATGTTTTTTCAATTAGAGAGTACAGTATTTATATATGGAAGACCTGGTAAGGAGGACATTCAAAGTAGCTCAAACTGTGAGCTGCGGTTCAATGGGTAATGCTTATTTTTGCTCAGATTAAGGTTTGGTTTAATTAGTGTCACATGTACTGAGTTACAGTGAAAAGCTTTGTTTTGCATGCAATCCAATCAAATCAGATAATACTATACATAAATACAATCAAGTACAATAGGTAGAGCAAAGGGGAAGATGCCGAGAGCAGAATATAGTTCTCAGCATTGTAGTGCATCAGTTTCAGGGACCAAGTCCAATGTACACAATGGGGTAGAGGTGAATAGGACAGTACCCTAGCTTATGGCAGGACCATTCTGTAGCCTGATAACAGAGGGGGGAAATGGGGTGAAGAGAAATTGTAGTTGCAGAGTTATAGGTTTGAGTTGCATTCCAGAACCTTGAACAGACAAATCTAGCCCGATGGTCTTGCAGACTGATGAGGAAACACAAGAGCTCAGGAATTCAGAGCAGGTGTTTCCATCTGCCTCCTCACACCCGCTCCAGCATCCATCAAGATCATGTAGAAACAAGAAACTGCAGAAGCTGGTTCACAAAAAATGACATCAAGTGCTGGAGCAACTCAGCGGGTCAGGCAACATCTCTGGAGAACAGTTTAGAAAGGTCCCGATCCAAAATGTCACCTATCCATGTTCTCCAGAGACGTTGCCTGACCCACTGTGTTACTCCAGCATTTTGCATCTTTTTGTTTCATCAAGATGATGGCCGATCTCTAGCTCCATTCTTTTCTCTACCAATGTTTTGAACTAAAGTTCTACCTTTGCAAAAGATGCCAGAACACTACATCGATTCCAGATTTGAAGTAGAGTAGGGAGGCCAGGCTTCCTGGTCAATAACTAATCTGCAATCAACATCACTAAAACAGTCATCATTACACAGCTATTTATGGGAGCTTACTTTGTGTAATTTGCCTCCGGTGCTTCCTACATTGTAACAGTACATTGGAAATCATGAGAGGAACAGATCGGGTAGACGCACAGGTTCTCTTCTCATGAGTAGCGGAATCAAGAACCAGAGGACAAAGATTTAAGGTGAGGTGGGAAAGATTTAATAAGAACTTGAAAGGTTACTTTTTCACGCAAAGGGTGGTGGGTGCATGGAACGAGCTGCCGGAGGAGGTAGTTGAGGCAGGGACTATTGGAACATTTAAGAAATATTCAGACAGGTACATGGATAGGACAGGTTCAGAGGGATATGGGCCAAACGCAGACATGTGAAACTAGTGCCGATGGGGCATGTTGGTTGGTGTGGCTAAGTTGGGCTCAAGGGCCTGTTTCCGTGCTGTATGACTATGACTCTGTGAAAGAGTCCTTCAACAGCTGTGAAATGGTGTGGAATGATGTGAAAGCAATTACATTGTTATTTGCCAAGATCAAAAATACCATTGTCACTGAACCTCATCTCCAAACACAGGCATTTCCAGGATCTCCTTGCTGCACTGATCTGTTTCCAGTTACTTGCAATGGGCAAGTAAACAAGCTCACAAAGTATATCCAGATGTTTTAAAATCTAGGTAAAACATCTTTTTTGCTTCTTCATTGAGCAAACAGAAGATCTCCCTGTTCATCTCAATAAATTGGAGATTTGTTGTAGAGTAGTTCTGATGGAGTTGGGCAAGTGGGGTTCATGCACAATTATAGAATATAATATGTATTCTGGTCAATCTTAGAAGAAAATTAATTTAAATAAAAACGAATACGCGAGAATATTCGTCTATTCTCAGAGTCAAGGCTCACGTGACTCTAATGGTTCTTACTAACATCTACAAATGCATCATGGAAAGCATACAGTTGGGTTGCATCACAGCTGTTTGGGAGAAGATTGGACTAAGACTGAAAGAAATTGTAGAGAGTTGTGGATGTAACCCAGTGCACCACATAAACCAAACTCCCCACCCCATCTACATTTCATGATGCCTCGGTAAACCAGCCAACACAAAACAGTCCGAAGAAGGGTATCAACCAAAAATGTCACCCATTCCTTCTCTCCAGAGATGCTGCCTGTCCTGCTGAGCTACTCCAGCATTTTGTTTCTATCTTTGGTGGAAACCAGCATCTGCAGTTCCTTCATACACAACATAATCAAAGACCTGTCCTTCCTCAATCATTCTTCTTCTCCCCTCTCCTGTCAAGCAGAAGTTACAGAAGCCTGAAAGGGTGCACTACCAGACTCAGGAACAGCTTCTTCCCTTCTGTTTTCGAGCTTCTGAACAGTCCTTCCATAAGCTAGGTAGAATTCACCTCTATCCCATTGAGACAATTGGACTTTGTCTGTGGAACTGATGGGCTACAATACTGAGAACTATATAATGCACGCTGTATCTTCCCTTTTACTCTCCCTATTGTACCTGTGTTTGACTTGCTTATAGTTATGTGTAGTATTATCTGATCTGATTGGATAGCATGCTACACAAAGCTTGTCACTGTACCTCGGCACACGTGATAATAATAAAGTTAAACCTAAACATGGAGAATATCACTCCACAGTGTAGGATTCTTTACAATGGTGTGCAAAAGTTCCTGCTTTGATGAAGTTCATAGAATTTCACAACATAGAATTAAGCCCTTTGAAAGAGCCAGCCATTAGGTGTCAAGACCTTGTTATAATTGTATGTATCATTATAGATTTGCTGTATGTGCAGGAAGGAACTGCAGATGCTGGTTTACACCGAAGATAGACACAAAATGCTGGAGTAACTCAGCGGGACAGGCAGCATCTGTGGAGAGAAGGAATGGGTGATATTTTGGGATTTGACATTTATAGATTTGCTTTTGGGAATCATCAGGAAATTGCAGTTTTCCAATGACTGAAGAGCTGCCAAATGTCGTTCGTACTTAGAAAATAAAAGGGGGCCCATGATTGTACATTGCAAGTCAGGGCAGCAAACGAGGAAAGAGGAACATATTTAATATTTCAAGCCAAAGCATTCTAATATTCTGTAAGCAATCCTAAATCACAATGAATGTTGACACAAAAATTAAGGTCCAGAAAGATCTGAAACATTAGCTCTGCTTCCGCCAATATTCCCTGACCTCCAGAGTCTTTCCAGCAATGTTGTTCCTATTTCAGAATTCGAGCATCTGCAGATTTCTTGATTTATTGTGTCTTTACCGATTGTGTAAGGTCGAGACAAAAGAGAAGTTTCAATCAATTAATCTCATTGATTAATTGCACATTATGCAGCACGAGTGGGTGATTATAAGATGTAAATGCTAAAATGTTATGTTCATAAGTGATAGGAGCAGAATTAGGCCCATTCGGCCCATCAGATCTACTCTGCCATTCAATCATGGCTGATCTATCTTTCCCTCTCAACCCCATTCTCCCGCTCTTCTCCCCATAACCCCTGGCACCCAAAGTTACATCAGCTGCTCCGAAAGAAATGTTCTCCGAGGATATCTTCAATTAGCTCTTTACTTCTCCAAGAGCCTGCTGTCAGCAGAAATACTTGTGGTACTAAATAGTACTTGAAGTGACAAGTGAATCTGGCTTCTGATAGAGATGGAATGATTCCCTGCTTGCACAATGTGGGTTGGGGAGCACAAGCCAATGTAAAGATAATTGTTCTAATACGTTTAAAATGACTTGGCGTAAATTTCGACATACAGATCCAACAAAAGCTCCATCTGCGCTGTATCCTTGACATTCCCAGCTCTTTCCCGACAAAGCAAATAAGGTTGAGATTTATTTTTGTGCGAACATTAATTTTGATTTAGGATTGCTCATAGAACATTGGAACGTCTTGGCCTTCCTGCAACGAGGAAGTGACTAACGATTTGGTCAATTTGTAACAAAATAAACCAGAAGAACTCGGGATAAGTGTTGCTTAGCGGGCGGGGCAAACGCCGATGTGTGACGGACAAGGTTGGTATCTCTCCAGCAACGTCTTTCATCCATTTGACAAATACACACTTCTATGGAACTTTGAAGGTTTGGTTGCACTTCAAAAGGCTTTTTTTTTAAATGAATTAAATATTTCCTGGAACTCAGTGAAATGCTGGTATAATCCAGGTTGATCCCAAAAAATATTGCTGAGATTAATTTTGTATCCATCCAAAAGCAAATATGTATCCATCAACCTGCTTTACTTCACTTTGATCAAAGGAGCTGTGTCTATGTGACTGTGTGTGACAGCATGGGTGTCCAGGGTTATGGGGAGAAGGCATGAAAATGGGATTAGGAGGCAGAGATCATCCATGATTGAATGGCGGAGTAGACTTGATGGGCCGAATGGCCTAATTCTTCTCCTATAACGTGTGAACTTGAGCATGCGACAGATGCATGTGCATGGATCAGGTGGTGGTGGGAAGGAACTGCAGATGCTGGTTTACACCAAAGATAGGCACAAAATGCTGGAGTAACTCAATGGGGACAGGCAGCAGGTGGTAACCAGACAGGCTGTGGTAGTCAGCTTTCCCTTCAATTTGAGCACCAAAATTTATTCGCCTTAATTGACTCTTCATCTAATTATTGGTATGATCAGACACCTATGGCATTAAAGGATGCGATTAGATATTACATTGTTATTTAATTAAAGATAATTATAAAATAAATCAGCCTCCAAGAGTCCTAAAGTCAGACAGCACGGAAACTGGCCCAACTTGTCAATGCCGACCAAGATGTCCCATCTAACCTCGTCTCATTTGCTTGCGTTTGGCCTATGTCCCTCTACATTTTTCCTTTCCCTGTTCAGTTTAGTTCAGTTTAGTTTACTGTCACTGGTACCGAGCTACAGTGAAAAGTGTTGTCTGCTAACCAGTCAGCAGAAAGACAATGCATGTTACAATCGAGCCATTTACAGTGTATAGATACATGATAAGCGAATAACGTTTAGTGCAAGTTAAAGCCAGCAAGTCTGATCAAAGCTAGTCCGAGGGTCATCAAAGAAGTAGATAGTAGTTCAGCACTGCTCTTTGGTTGTGGTAGGATGATTCAGTTGCCTGATAACAGCTGGGAAGAAACTGTCCCCGAATCTGGTGGTGTGTGTTTTCACACTTCTATCACTGCAGATGCTGGTTTACACTGAAGATAAACACAAAATGCTGGCGCAACTCAACAAGTAAGGCAGCATCTCTAGAGAAAAGGAGTGGGTGACGTTTCGGGTCGAAACCCTTCTTCTCGACCCTCAGGTCTCCACCCAAAATGTCACCTATTCCTTTTCTCCAGAGATGCTGCTTGACCCACTGACTTACTCCAGCATTTTGTTTCTATCTTCAGGGTAACATGGTAGATGTAATTTATCTAGATTTACAAAATGCTTTGAAGAACCTACAATAGATTAAAGGTGATTTGAAAACACAAATGTGCAGTCAAAACTGAGGGAGTAAATAAAGCCCCTGTCCCACTTAGGAGACCTAAACAGCAACCTCTGGTGACCTTGCCCACCACCCAAAAAAAAAATCAAGGTCGAGGTGACCTGCAACCTCCTACCACTTCCCACGCATATGTTGAAAACCTTCCTCGATTAGCATCGCAACTGGCTTCAACTAGACCTGCAACAAAACAATTATCGATTTTTAAAACGGCAACCTATTTTTAATCGAGGCCGGTTTTAATCATGATGAAAAAGTAGCAGCAACCTGGATGAAGCCTCGACCACACGGAAATCACTTTCGACCATTAGGGAGAGTGACCAAAACCTCCGGTGACCTCATGGAAACCTTGGATGGCGGGCAAGGTCACCAGAGGTTGCTGTTTAGGTCTTCTAAGTGGGACAGGATGTCAGATGGAGAAGACTGGGGCTTTCCAAAGGTCAATATTTGTACCACCTCTGGTGACCTTGCACGCCACCCAAGGTTTCCATGAGGTCACCGGAAGTTTTGGGCACTCTCCCTAATGGTCGAAAGTGGTTTCCGTGTGGTCGAGACTTCATCTTGGTTGCTGCTATTTTTTCATCATGTTTAAAAGGGGCCTCGACAAAAAATAGGTTGCCGTTTTACAAATCGATAATTTTTTAGTCGCAGGTCTAGTCAAAGCCGGTTTTCTTCAGAGTCGAGGAAGGTTTTCAACATATGCATGGGAGGTGGTAGGAGGTTGCAGGTCACTTCGACCTTGATTTTTTTTTGGGTGGCGGGCAAGGTCACCAGAGGTTGCTGTTTCGGTCTCCTAAGTGGGACAGGGGCTTTAGAAGTTGTGGTTTTGAATCCAAACACTGAATTATTTAATACAAATATTTTAATAAGTAAAATATGGAGGTCACATATTATTTGTAACATAAGGGGGAGGAATTTGGCTTTGTTTCACTCTAAATATTTGACTCAGCTAATGGGCTCAGCTTTGTACATTTAGTGGCATCATCTTCAATGGACCAAGGGTGTGGGAGACACATGACCAGCAGCCAATCTTCTTCTCTCCCTGTAGAATCAAAATGGAAAAGTGGAACAAAGAGGGTCTGGAAGCATAAGTTGTAAAGCAATTAAAAATAAATGCAAAGGCCAAAAACAAAAGTATCAGGAGCAGCCATTTTTAATTTTGAGATTCATTCATTTAAAAAACATTTGGACAGATACATCGATAGGAAAGGTTTGGAGGGATATGGGCCAAATACATATGATGAGCGTTTGACAGCACTGGGCCTCTACTCACTGGAGTTTAGAAGGTTGAGGGGGGACCTCATTGAAACTTACAGAATAATGAAAGGCATAGTTAGAGTGGATGTGGAAATGATGTTTCCACTGGTGGGAGAGTCTAGATCCAGATCTTTTAAGTTCAAGGGAACCATCATCTCCAAGGACCTTAAATGGGGGGCGACCATCGACTCCACAGTCAAAAAAGCACAACAGAGGATGTACTTCCTACGGCAGCTGAGGAAGCACAATCTGCCACAGGCAATGATGGTCCAATTCTACACGGCCATCGTAGAGTCTGTTCTCACCTTCTCCATCATGGTCTGGTTTGGCTCAGCCACCACGCACGACACCTGGAGGCCGCAGCGAATCGTCCGATCAGCAGAGAAGGTTATTGGCTGCAACCTTCCCTCCATTGATGAAATGTACACTGCAAGGGCCAGGAAGCGAGTGGGCAAGATCATCTCTGACCCCTCTCACCCTGGCCACAAACTCTTTGAATCACTTCCCTCTGGAAGGCGACTCCGGACTGTCAAAACTGCCACAGCCAGACATAAAAACAGTATTTATCCACGAGTAGTTGCTCTACTCAACAGTCAAAAATCTGTAGCCTCCCTTTGATCTGGTATTTTGTTGGTTCACATGCTTGATCAATGGTCTTTTAGCATTAATGTTTTATTATTATTAATATTTAGTGTTTTCTGAGTCATTCGTAACTGTCACTGTATGTCATGTTGTTACTTGTGGGCGGAGCACCAGGGAAAATTCCTTGTTTGTGAATACTTGGCCAATAAACTTACTTACTTAAGACTCTAAGACTCTAGGCATGTGGGCATCACACATAGATACATAGATACATAGAAAATAGGTGCAGGAGTAGGCCATTCGGCCCTTCGAGCCTGCACCGCCATTCAATATGATCATGGCTGATCGTCCAACTCAGTATCTCGTACCTGCCTTCTCTCCATACCCCCTGATTCCTTTAGCCACAAGGGCCACATCTAACTCCCTCTTAAATATAGCCAATGAACTGGCCTCAACTACCCTCTGTGGCAGAGAGTTCCAGAGATTCACCACTCATCTCGGTCTTAAAGGATTTCCCCCTTATCCTTAAGCTGTGACCCCTTGTCCTGGACTTCCCCAACATCGGGAACAATCTTCCTGCATCTAGCCTGTCCAACCCCATAAGAATTTTGTGCGTTTCTATAAGATCCCCTCTCAATCTCCTAAATTCTAGCGAGTATAAGCCAAGTCTATCCAGTCTTTCTTCATATGAAAGTCCTGACATCCCAGGAATCAGTCTGGTGAACCTTCTCTGCACTCCCTCTATGGCTACAATGTCCTTCCTCAGATTTGGAGACCAAAACTGTACGCAATACTCCAGGTGTGGTCTCACCAAGACCCTGTACAACTGCAGTAGAACCTCCCTGCTCCTATACTCAAATCCTTTTGCTGTGAAAGCTAACATACCATTCACTTTCTTCACTGCCTGCTGCACCTGCATGCCTACTTTCAATGACTGGTGTACCATGACACCCAGGTCTCGCTGCATCTCCCCTTTTCCTAATCGGCCACCATTTAGATAATAGTCTGCTTTCCTGTTTTTGCCACCAAGGTGGATAACCTCACATTTATCCACATTATACTGCATCTGCCAAACATTTGCCCACTCACCCAGCCTATCCAAGTCACCTTGCAGTCTCCTAGCATCCTCCTCACAGCTAACACTGCCCCCCAGCTTAGTGTCATCCGCAAACTTGGAGATGTTGCCTTCAATTCCCTCGTCCAGATCATTAATATAAATTGTAAATAGCTGGAGTCCCAGCACTGAGCCTTGCGGTACCCCACTAGTCACTGCCTGCCATTGTGATAAATGAAAGTATTTCATATCCATCCCTAATTGCCCTTGAATTGTTATGGGTCAGAGAGTCATGGAGTCATACAGCACAGAATTCAGGCCCTTTGGCCCAATGCCCACACCGACCAACATGTCCCATCCACACCAGTTCCACCTGCCTGCATTTGACCCATATCCCTCGAAACCTTTCCTACCCATGTACCTGTCCAAATGATTTTTATAGTATCTGCCTCAACTATCTTCCCAGGCAGCTCATTCCATAGACCCACAACCCTTTGTATGAAAATGTTGCCCCTCAGGTTCCTATTAAATCTTTCTCCTCTCGCCTTAAACCTATGTTCTCTGGTTCTTGATTCCCTACTCTGTAAAAGGCTCTGTGAATTTACCTTATTGATTCCCCTCTTAATTAGGTACACCTCTCTCAGATCACCCTTCAGCCTCTTGCGCTCCAGGTAATAAAGTCCTAGCCTGCCCAACCTCTTCCTGTAGCTCAAGCCCTCAAGTCCTGGCAAGATCTTTATAAATCTTCTCTGCACTCTATCCAGCTTAATAAAATCCTTCCTGCAGCAGGGTAACCAAAATTGAACACAATACTCTATGTGCAGCCTCACCAACACCTTGTACAACTATAACATAACGTTCCAACTTCTATATTTTCGGAAGGAACTGCAGATGCTGGTTTAAACCAAAGATAAACACAAAATGCTGGAGTAACTCAGCGGGGACAGGCAGCATCTCTGGATATTTCGGGTCGAGACCCTTCTTCAGACTGGATTCGAAGGAGAAATTGTTAAGAATAAGTGACAAGCTTTGCTAGGTGGAGGAGAGTGTTGGTAGAGGGGAATTGGCTGGTTCTGTGGTCGAGGAACAAACAGAGGGCGTTATGATGTTCCTGGTGTGGGATGGAGGTATAGAATGACTGAACATCCATAGAACAAGA
>JAXLNO010000129.1:0-47500 GCA_038087875.1 Malacoraja senta | reverse complement strand
TTTGTACGTTTCTATAAGATCCCCTCTCAATCTCCTAAATTCTAGCGAGTATAAGCCAAGTCTATCCAGTCTTTCTTCATATGAAAGTCCTGACATCCCAGGAATCAGTCTGGTGAACCTTCTCTGCACTCCCTCTATGGCTATAATGTCCTTCCTCAGATTTGGAGACCAAAACTGTATGCAATACTCCAGGTGTGGTCTCACCAAGACCCTGTACAACTGCAGTAGAACCTCCCTGCTCCTATACTCAAATCCTCTTGCTATGAAGGCCAACATACCATTCGCTTTCTTCACTGCCTGCTGCACCTGCATGCCTACTTTCAATGACTGGTGTACCATGACACCCAGGTCTCACTGCATCTCCCCATTTCCTAATCGGCCACCATTTAGATAATAGTCTGCCTTCCCGTTTTTGCCACCAAAGTGGATAACCTCACATTTATCCACATTATACTGCATCTGCCAAACATTTGCCCACTTACCCAGCCTATCCAAGTCACCTTGCAGTCTCCTAGCATCCTCCTCACAGCTAACACTGCCCCCCAGCTTAGTGTCATCCGCAAACTTGATGTTGCTTTCAATTCCCTCGTCCAGATCATTAATATAAATTGTAAATAGCTGGGGTCCAAGCACTGAGCCTTGCGGTACCCCACTAGTCACTGCCTGCCATTGTGAAAAGGATCCGTTTACTCCTACTCTTTGCTTCCTGTTTGCCAGCCAGTTCTATATCCACATCAATACTGAACCCCCAATACCGTGTGATTTAAGTTTGTATCCTAATCTCTTATGTGGTACCTTGTCGAAAGCCTTCTGAAAGTCCAGATACAACACATCCACTGGTTCTCCCCTATCCACTCTACTAGTTACATCCTCGAAAAATTCTATAAGATTCGTCAGACACGATTTACCTTTCGTAAATCCATGCTGACTTTGTCCAATGATTTCACCACTTTCCAAATGTGCTGCTATCCCATCTTTAATAACTGATTCTAGCAGTTTCCCCACTACCGATGTTAGACTAACTGGTCTGTAATTCCCCATTTTCTCTCTCCCTCCCTTCTTAAAAAGTGGGGTTACGTTTGCTACCCTCCAATCCTCAGGAACTACTCCAGAATCTAAGGAGTTTTGAAAAATTATCACTAATGCATCCACTATTTCTGGAGCTACTTCCTTAAGTACTCTGGGATGCAGCCTATCTGGCCCTGGTGATTTATCGGCCTTTAATCCATTCAATTTACCCAACACCACTTCCCGACTAACCTGGATTTCACTCAGTTCCTCCATCTCCTTTGACCCGCGGCCCCCTGCTATTTCCGGCAGATTATTTATGTCTCCCTTAGTGAAGACGGAACCAAAGTAGTTATTCAATTGGTCCGCCATATCCTTATTCCCCATGATCAATTCACCTGTTTCTGACTGCAAGGGACCTACATTTGTTTTAACTAATCTCTTTCTCTTCACATATCTATAAAAACTTTTGCAGTCAGTTTTTATGTTCCCTGCCAGTTTCCTTTCATAATCTATTTTCCCTTTCCTAATTAAGCCCTTTGTCCTCCTCTGTTGGTCTCTGAATTTCTCCCAGTCCTCTGGTATGCTGCTTTTTCTGGCAAATTTGTACGCATCATCTTTTGCTTTGATACTATCCCTGATTTCCCTTGTTATCCACGGATGCACTACCTTCCCTGATTTATTCTTTTGCCAAACTGGGATGAACAATTTTTGTAGTTCATCCATGCAGTCTTTAAATGCCTTCCATTGCATATGCACCGTCAACCCTTTTAGAACTAATTGCCAGTCAATCTTGGCCAATTCACGTCTCATACCCTCAAAATTACCTTTCTTTAAGTTCAGAACCGTTGTTTCTGAATTAACAATGTCACTCTCCATCCTAATGAAGAACTCAACCATATTATGGTCACTCTTGCCCAAGGGGGCACGCACAACAAGACTGCTAACTAACCCTTCCTCATTACTCAATACCCAGTCTAGAATAGCCTGCTCTCTCGTTGGTTCCTCTACATGTTGGTTTAGATAACTATCCCGCATACATTCCAAGAAATCCTCTTCCTCAGCACCCCTGCCAATTTGATTCACCCAATCTATATGTAGATTGAAGTCACCCATTATAACTGTTTTGCCTTTGTTGCACGCATTTCTAATTTCCTGTTTGATGCCATCCCCAACTTCACTACTACTGCTAGGTGGCCTGTACACAACACCCACCAGCGTTTTCTGCCCCTTAGTGTTTCGCAGCTCTACCCATACCGATTCCACATCCTCCAAGCTAATGTCCTTCCTTTCCACTGCGTTAATCTCCTCTCTAACCAGCAACGCTACCCCACCTCCTTTTCCTTTCTCTCTATTCCTCCTGAATATTGAATATCCCTGGATGTTCAGCTCCCAGCCTTGGTCACCCTGGAGCCATGTCTCCGTGATCCCAACTATATCATAATCATTAATTGCTATCTGCACGTTCAACTCATCCACCTTATTACGAATGCTCCTTGCATTGAGACACAAAGCCTTCAGGCTTGTTTTCACAACGCTCTTACCCCTTATACAATTATGTTGAAAAGTGGCTCTTTTTGATTTTTGCCCTGGATTTGTCTGCCTGCCACTTTTACTTTTCACCTTGCTACCTATTGCTTCCGCCCGCATTTTACACCCCTCTGTTTCTCTGCTCACCCATTTAAGAACCCCACCACCTCTTATTCTCTGTTTATTATTGTTTTCTTCTTTCCCCCCTACATGTTGGGTCTGAGTGCTTTCCTTCTCTGCCTCCTACCTCACACACTGACTAATAGCATTCTCTATTTGAGTTCCTCCCCCCAACCATTCTAGTTTAAAGTCTCCCCAGTAGCCTTTGCAGATCTCCCCGCCAGGATATCGGTCCCCCTCAGGTTCAAGTGCAACCCATCCTTTTTGTACAGGTCGAACCTTCCACAAAAGAGGTCCCAATGATCCAGAAATTTGAATCCCTGCCTTCTGCACCAGTCCTTCAGCCATGCATTTATCCTCCACCTCGCTCCATTCCTACTCTCACTGTCGCGTGGCACAGGCAGTAATCCCGAGATTGTTACCTTTGCTGTCCTTCTCTTTAACTCCCCTCCTAACGCCCTAAATTCTCCTTTCAGGACCTCTTCTCTTTTTTTACCTATGTCATTGGTACCTATATGTATCACGACCTCGGGCTCCTCTCCCTGCCCTTTCAGGATATCTTGGACACGTTGAGACACATCACAGACCCTGGCACCAGGGAGGCAAACTACCATCCGGGTCTCCCGACTGCGTCCACAGAATCGCCTGTCTGACCCCCTAACTATAGAGTCCCCTATTAGTATTGCCCTCCTCTTCTTTTCCTTGCCCTTCTGAGCAACAGGGCCAGTCTCTATACCGGAGGCCCGGCCGCTGCACTACCCCCAGGTGGGCTGTCCACCCCAACAGTGCTCAAACAGGAGTACTTATTGTCAAGGTGTACAGCCACCGGGGTACTCTCTAGTCCCTGCCTGTGCCCCTTGCCTCTCCCAACCGTGATCCACTTGCCTGGCTCCTGTGGTGTTGGAGTGACCACATCCCTGTAACTCCTCTCAATGACTTCCTCGCTCTCCCTGACCAGACGGAGGTCATCGAGCTGCTGCTCCAGGTTCCTAATACGGTCCATTAGGAGCCCCATCTCGATACACCTGGCGTAGATGTGGACGTCTGGAGGGCTATCAGACTCCATGACTTCCCACATCTGACATCCAGAACAGTAAACTGCCCTGGCCCTCAGTATTCCAGGCAGTATTCTGAGAAACATCTTCTGCACCCTCTCCAAAGCCTCCATATTCTTCCAGTAAAGGGGTGACCACAACTGCACACAATGCTCCAAATGCTTCCTAACCAAAATCCTAAATGAAGCTGCAACATGACTTGCTGACTCTTACACTCAATGGCCCGACTGATAAAGATTTCAGTGTCTTCACTCTTTTGTGTCTCCGGTTATGCTTCAGTGATGTGTTACATCTATATTTCCCCATAACCCTTGACTTCACTCCATGGATCAGTAACGTTGGAATCATAAGTAGACAAAATTGTCTCCTTCAATGCAATGAAGGCTGAGGCTTTCCCATTATTGTGTTTCACTCCTTGTCTAAAGGTAAATCTGAACTCGACTGGACTATCACCATTCCTGAGGCAGAGTATTGAAGATCAGGTAGAAGCCAACAGAATTACATAGCTCACAACAACTAACGACTCTCTCTAGCAAAGTGTGATAATGACTCTCACTTCCACATCAATTCTCCCACACTGTGACCTGGTGACCCCATTTCCCCAGTGGCCTGTTACTGACTTTAACTCTCCTGATGTTAATCTAGGTCGCCTCCTATTGTTACTCAGTTACATGTCCCTGAAGTGCCCAATGTTATTGACTACATCTCTATTGAAATGAATGATGCTTTTTCACAATGTCACCGAGTCAAACCTTTGCCCTGCCTCCTGTGTTGTTGCCTGTATCTTCATTCCTATTTCTGATATAGGAGAATAGGTTAACTGCGTTCATTCTAGGGGCGTCGCATTGAAGGCAGGCTCTGCCTACAGTCTGTTTGTTTTTCCATTTAAAAAAATTTTTTAGGTAGTTTTAAAAGTATGTTTCTTTAGTTTCTCTAGCTTTTCTATGTGGGGGAGGGGCTAGGGTAAGGAGAAAACCGTTTCCCACTCACTTCCTGGCGAGGACGCGACTATTCTCAGAGTCTTCAACATCGCGGAGACCTGGGACCCTTTGCCGAGGGCCGCTGGCGTTGAATCTCTGCCCAGCGCGGCCTGTGGACTTCGGGAGTCGCGGATTCCGGTAGGAGGTGGCCGATTCGGATGTCCAAGCCGCTGAGGATGTCCTCCAGTCCCGATGTCGGACTTCCATCACCCCGGCGAGCGGGCCTGAACATCGGGCCCACCGTAGCGGCGACAGCGGGGGGTTTGGGAGCCCCACGACCACGGGAGGACAACAGAGGAGGATGACTGAATTTTGGAGCCTTCCCTCACAGTGGGAAACTTTGATCCCGCTGTGTGGGGGATGTCTGTGTTAAAAACTATTGTGTTATGTGCTCTTTATTATTCGTATGGCTGTATGGCGACCACATATTTCACTGTACCAATTGGTACATGTGACAAATACATGTATCTTGTATCTTGTATCTTGATGGGGGTTTTCCACAACATTTTGTTTTCAAATTGCGTTTGCAATTTTTTTCTGCTTTCCCATCACTATCTGTTCTCTGACTCATTGCTGTAAGGGCGGTGGAGGCAGCTGAGCTCAGATTAGTCTTTATCAAAAGGAATAAATGGAAGGTTGCAGCGTGCTGAAGGAAACCTGGGAGCAGGCTGCTTACTTCTGATCCCAGCTTTACCTGATGGATGGGCTGAAGACACAGAGGATATGGGAAAATATAGATATAACACAACGCCAAAACATATACTAAAATAATTGGCAAACAGCCCTGAAAACTCACAGCTTCCCAGTGGTTATTGCCTAAATAAGGCCAATTTGTACAAAGATATTTCTATTATTGGCAAAGAATTCACTAATCTAGAATAATGTTTATAATATAACAGCCAAGTCTCCGCAATGTTTCAAATCACTTCATACGCTGAGACCTGAGTTTGAATCCAGTTCAAGGGCAGGAGATGAATATGTTCTTAAGAACAGTGAATGACTTCTTTGAAGTTCAGAGTGGGCACAGATTTACAATTCTACACATCATTTGTCTTGTATCGAAGAGGACATAAGATAAGAATATACAAAAGACACATTAGAGAAACCTGGCTAAGGGAGGGATAGGAGAGGGAAGGGTCTCGAGCGTGTCCTGATGTAGAGTGTCAACCACAAAGATGCTGCTCGACCCAGTGAGTTTCTCCAGCAGTTCGTTCATTGCCTGATGGACGTTCTTCGTTTCAATGGTGACTTTAAGAGAACGTGTACCAGACGATCTGCCGTTAGCGGGATTTGTACTTTTTCTGAGCAAGGTTGTTCTACTGTTTGTGACTATTAATGTGAGTAGTGATACTCATTGAGGCAATGCTCTGACTGTAAGTCAGTGTTGTGAGTGGGAGTGGGGGTACAATGGTGGCTGTTCTTTGAGTCTGTAACTGTGGTGTCATTAGTCCTACAGTACCTGTGTTTGTATGAGTCTTTACTATAAGAATTTCCAGCTTCAGTGATAGGGGCAATTCCTTCCATTGCTACTACTTCACCAGATGCTAGTTATAGATTTTGAACAGTATCTATAATTACTGTTAAAAGACATTTGGAGAGGAAGGGTTTAGATGGCTCTGGGGCACAGTGGTGCAGCGGTAGAGCTGCTGACTTATAGCGCCAGAGACCCAGGTTCGATCCTGACTACGGGTACTATCTATACAGAATTTGTACGTTCTCGCTGTGACCACATAGGTTTTCTCAAGGTGCTCCGGTTACCTCCCACCACTCCAAAGACATGCGGTTTGTAGGTTAATTGGCTTTGATTAAAAGAAACAGTAAATTGCCCCTAGTGTGTGCGGTAGTGCTAGTGTACAGGGTGATTGCTGGTCGGCGCACGCTCGATGGGCTAAAGGGCCTGTTTCCGCACTGTATCTCTTAAACTAAACTAAACTAAACTAAATGCAGGGAAATGGGACTAGCCCAAGATGTCAACTTGGTCGGCACGGAAAAAGAGGGCCGAAGGGCCTGTTTCTGTGCTGTTCTGCTCAATGACTATGATTCTGTGGTTGCTGACTTATTTCACTCATGTAGTTTCAAGTTTACTTAGACTGTTAGCACGTTGTAGGTCTGATTCCATTTCTGGACTCAATTCAGCGATTAACTTAATAGCCCGAGCATATGTTCAGCTTTCAGACACTTGGTTGACGTTGAGATAAAAATGATGGGCCGTGGATCTCGATTCTCAGGAACAGCTGGGTCAAACTCTTCGCTGTGAGAAAGCTGAAGGAACACTTCAGGCTCTGCTTCTAGCTTCTGCTCTCTGTCATGGAGATTGAACAATGTAACAGTTGTCCGCCCAGGCCTCTGTAAGCCCTGTGCCTGGTAGAACAGACCGATCACTTCCTCGCATTTCCCCACCAATTACGTGTAATTGTAACTTTTAGACGTTACTTGACTGTGACAAAGCCCAAGTTGTAGAAACCAATTTAACTTCATTAAAAGTGACGACAGGATAGGTTTGACAATGCAGGCTTCCTTTCAGCTGGTGTTACTGTCTGCTATGGGTGTCCTACAAGAAGACAATGCTGTTTATTGGCTAGCAAAGAGCTGGAAAGAGAGCGAGGAACACCAGTCTGCACATACAGGTAGCCACAAAATGCTGGAATAACTCAGTGGGACAGGCAGCATCTCTGGAGAGAAAGACTGGGTGACGTTTCGGATCGACACCCTTCTTCAGACTACGTCACCAATTCCTTCTCTCCAGAGACGCTGTCTGTCCCGCTGAGTTACTCCAGCATTCTTTGGTTTAAACCAGCATCTGCAGTTCCTTCCTTTGCATACAAGTAGCCAGTTCAGTTGGGCCCACGGCAAATTGTTCATGAAACTTTACGCCGGGCCCGGTTTAGATTTTGCGGAGGTTGATTGTCAGACAGAAAGGTAATTTTTTTAGTCAATTTAGCAATCATAGTCATACAGTATGAAACAGGCCCTACGGTCCAACTTGCCCTCGTCGACCAATAATGCCCCATCTACACTAGTCCCACCTGCTTGTGTTTGGCCCATATCCCTCTAAACCTCTCATATCCATGTACCTGCCCAAATGTCTTTTAAATGTCTGTCTAAAAACAAAAGAAGACAAATAAACTCACCAGTTTCTCTGCATGATCCCCATTGCCACACATCCCAGCCTACCCTCTTGCACCTGGCCTCTACTATTCTTATCCCACTATCTACTTCTGTTCAAGTCCACTCAAATTGAGTTTATTGCTGAATGCACAAGTATGATGAGGTGGAAGTACAATGAAAACCTTGCTTGCAACAGCATCACCTGCACATACTCTCAAACAACACACTCAAACATAAGGTATACATAAGATCATAAGTGATAGGAGCCGAATGAGACCATTCGGCCCATCACGTCTACTCCGCCATTCAATCGTGGCTAATCTATCTCTCCCTCCAAACCCCATTCTCCTGTCTTCTCCCCGTAACCTCTGACACCCGTACTAATCAAGAATCTATCCATCTCTTCCTTAAATATATCCACTGACTTGGCCTCCACAGCCTTCTGTGGCAAAGAATTCTACAGATCCACCACCCTCTGACTAAAGAAATTCCTCCTCATCTTCCTAAAAGAACATCCTTTAATTCTGAGACTATGATTTCTAGTCCTAGACTCTCCCACTAGTGGAAACATCCTCTCCACATCCACTCTACCCAAGCCTTTCACTATTCTATACCTTTCAATGAGGTCCCCCCTCATTCTTCTAAACTCCAGCGAGTATAGGCCCAGTGCCGTCAAACGCACATAAATGCTCTGTGTACATAAATTATACAAAAATTCTTCAAGAGGTAAACAGCCTATGGTAGTGCAAAGAAATGATCCTCGGTGTTAGTTGTACTCAGTTCTGGTCACTTTGTTGCAGGAAAGATGTCAAGCTTGAACGGGCTCAGAGAAGATGTTGCCAGGATTCGAGGGCCTGAGCTATAGGGAGAGGTTGAGCAGGCTAGGAGCGCAGGAGGATGAGGGCTAATCATATAGATGTGTACAAAATCACGAGGAATAGATTGGGTAGACACACAGAGTCTCTTGCCCAGAGTAGGGGAACCGAGAACCAGAGGACAAAGGTTTAAGGTGAGGGTGGAAAGATTTAATAGGAACACTTTTTCACACAAAGGGTGGTGGATGTATGGAACGAGCTGCTGGGGGAGGTAGGTAAGGCAGGTAATATCGCAACATTTAAGAAACATTTAGACAGGTAAATGGATAGGATAGGTTTAGAGGGACACGGGCCAAACGCAGGCAGGTGGGACTAGTGCCGATGGGACATGTTGGTCAGTGTGGGCAAGTTGGGCCTAAGGGCCTGTTTCCATCCTGTATGACTCTATGACTCTAAATCGTGACAATTCCTTCCCCCTCAAAGATGCTGCTCGACCGATAGAGTTTCTCCAGCAGTTCGATTATTGCCTGGTTCAATGGGGACCGTATGAGAACGTGTACCATATGATCTGTGATATGCTGGACTTCTACCTTTTCTGAGCAAAATTCAAGATTTAAGATTCAAGAGAGATTCAAGAGAGTTTATTGTCATGTGTCCCAGATAGGACAATGAAAATCTTTGCTTTGCTTCAGCACAACAGAATATAGTAGGCATAAATACAGATCAGTGTGTCCATATACTATTGAATAAATATATACACACACAAATAAATAAACAGATAAAGTGAATTGGGCTATTAATGTTCAGAGTTTTGTATGTTGAGTTTAGTAGCCTGATGGCTGTGGGGAAGTAGCTATTCCTGAACCTGGATGTTGCAGATTTCAGGCTCCTGTACCTTCTACCTGAGGGCAGCGGGGAGATGAGTGAGTGGCCAGGATGGTGTGGGTCCTTGATGATGCTGGCAGCCTTTTTGAGGCAGCGGCTGCGGTAGATCCTCTCGATGGTAGGGAGGTCAGAGCCGATGATGGACTGGGCAGTGTGTACAACTTTTTGTAGTCTTTTCCGCTCCTGGGCGCTCAAGTTGCCGAACCAAGCCACGATGCAACCGGTCAGCATGCAAGGTTGAGGCAATGAGTATTGCCATTCCAGGTACATGAATAGAACAGGTTTAGAGGGATATGCGCCAAACGCAGGCAGCTGGGACCAGTGTAGATGGGACAAGTTGGACGCTGTGAGCAGGTTGGGGCGAAGGGCCTGTTTCCATGCTGTATGACTCTGTGACTCAAGCTGACCATTTAACAATAATTGCAGACTAGACAATTACCCAGTTCAGTTCAGTTTAGTTTATTGTCACGTGTACCGAGGTACAGTGAAAAGCTTTTGTTGCGTGCTAACCAGTCAGCAGAGAGACAATACATGATTATAAGATTCAGATTCAGATTCAGATTCACATTTATTGTCACATGCACCAATTAAGCTACAGTGATATTTGAGTTACCATGCAGCCATAAAATTAAAAGAACACAACACAATTAAAAAGAACGATAGAACTTAACATAAACATCCACGACAGTGATCACTGTGATGGAAGGCAATAAAGTTCAGTCAGTCTTCCTCCTTTTGTTAAGACGTGTTTGGGGCCTTGACCCTCTGCAGTCGCCACTATGGATGGCCTGATGTACAAGCCCTCTCATTGGGATGATCGAAGCTCCGACGTCGGGACAGATGGAACACCGCCCCAATCCAAGTTGTTAGGCCGCGAGGGAGGGCGAAAATGCGACTAGGAGAAAAGTCGCATTGCCATTTATAGTGTATAGATACATGATAAGGGAATAACGTTTAGTGCGAGGTAAATCCAGCAAAGTCCAATTAAAGATAGTCTGAGGGTCACCAATGAGGTAGATAGTAGTTCAGCATTTCTCTCTGGTTGTGGTGGGATGATTCAGTTGCCTGATAACAGCTGGAAAGAAACTGTCCCTGAATCTGGTGGTGTGCGTTTTCACACCTCTATATCTTTTGCCTGATGGAAGAGGGAAGAAGGGAGTGGCCAGGGTGCGACTCGTCCTTGATTATGCTGCTGGCCTTGCCGAGGCAGCGTGAGGTATGAATGGAGTCAATGGAAGGGAGGTTGGTTTGTGTGATGGTCTGGGCTGCGTCCACAACATGCTGCAATTTCCTCCTGTCTTGGACGGAGCTGTTTCCAAACCAAGCTGTGATGCATCCTGATAAAAAAAAAAATCAGGCTGGCGATGAGCGTGATCGCCAATGACACAAAACTGAAGGGCAGAGCGTAGCATCTGCTGATGCATGATAGAGAAACCCCTTCGTTGGTCTGTGACAGAGTGACATGTTTTGTCCCTGATGAACAACAGACTCCCTCATCAGCAGCAATCAGCACAAAGTCATGAAGTTAGTGTCAGCAAGAGAGAAGAGAATGAGAACAAACTGAAACAGGCCTCTTGTCCCACATGTACTTGTTCGGGCTCTGACAGATGCGTTAGTCTCCAGCTATACACCGAGCAGCAATAAATATACTTTGTCTATGGTTTCTCCGCAGCTCGACACTAATCTGATCAACTGAGCTGAAGGACCCAAAGGCAGAGGCTTTTCAACTCAGTGCAGCTGAGCATGTAAAGAAGGCGCAAAGCCTGAACGAGGAACTTGTTGGTTGTCATTTAGGATAAACACAAAGTGCTGGAGTAACTCAGCGGGACAGGCAGCATGTCCGGAGAGAGGGAATGGGTGACGTTTCGGGTCGAGACCCTTCTCCATTCCCTCTCTCCAGAGATGCTGCCTGTCTCGTTGAGTTACTCCAACATCTTGTGTCTTTCTTCAGTGTAAACCAACATCTGCAGTTCCTTCCTACGCGGTTGTCATTTGGGTTAGGAATGAAGCCGGCTCCATGTTTACCCACTGCTCCTTCCAATTCTTCTGTTTCTTTCAATTGTACCAAACATCTGGTGGAGCCGGGCACTATAAATGCCAACATGTAGCATGCAATGTGAGAGAAACCAGTTTTTTTTAAATCTCTGGTGGAATCTCATATATTTCTGTAACATTCTGGAATTTAGAAAAATAACAGAACCCAATTCAGAATAACAGAGTTGAATTTTCGTTTTTAGAGATTGTTGTTTACACAGGAATGTTATACATTGTGTTTTTCATTCAGAAAATTCCAGGTGCCTTTTGAACCAAATGAGGTTTGGCAGGAGAATTTACGCCAACTGTTGAGGTCCAATTGTGAGGACTGTGCTCACACACCATACACAACTTTGTTCTACGAAGGTAGACACAAAATGCTGGGGTAACTCAGCAGGACAGGCAGCATCTCTGGAGAGAAGGATTGGGTGACGTTTCGGCTCGAGACTATTTACTTTGCTAGGCTCTTGTTCCTTAAAGACTTCAATAGAATGCCATGATCCAAATTCCTTTCATTTTTGCATGGATAGAAACATAGAAAATAGGTGCAGGAGGAGTAGGCCATTCGGCCCTTCAAGCCAGCACCGTCATTCAATGTGATCATGACTGATCATCCAACTCAGTACCTCGTTCCTGCTTTCTCCCCATATCCCTTGATTCCGTTAGCCCTCAGAGCTAATTCTAACATTAAGCTGGGTGGAGGGGATGTGGGAGATTGGAATACATGGGAAATACCTTTACCTTGGAATACATTGGATATACCTTTACGAGGATCACAATATGCCATTAACCCACAAGCTGGTGAAATGCTGAGTTTGTTTCGCTTGGAGCACAAGAGATTGACATGGGTTTTAGAGATACAATGTGGAAACAGGCCCTTTGTCCGACCAAGTCCATGCCGACCTGCGATCCCCGTACACTAGCACTATCCTACACACCAGGGACAATTTATAATTCTTACCGAAGCCAATTAGCCTACAAACCTTTGGTTCGTCTTTGGAACATACGATGAAACTGGAGAAAACCCATGCGGACGCGGGGAGAATGTACAAACTCCGTACAGACAGCACCCATGGTCAGGATTGAACCTGGGTCCCTGGCACTGTAAGGCAGCAGCTCTACCACTGCGTCACCCTGCTGCCCATTGCCACCATTGACCATTGTAGTCACTGGGTTTTGACAACAAAACATTAAGGTGCCTAAATGGGGCAAGAAGTGAAAAATACTTTCCCCAGAGCAGAGGTGTCAATGACCAAGGTTTAATGTAAAGGGGAGGAGATTTAGGCAGGATTTGAGAAATAATTTTGAAAAATCAGAGAGTGGTTGAAATCTGAAACAACTGCCGGAGACAGTTTAGTTTAGAGATGTAACATGGAAAGATGCCCTTCAGCCCCCTGAGACCATGCCTACTATCAATCACCCGCACACTAATTCTACGTTATCCCACTTTCCTATCCTATACACTAGGGGCAACTTACAGAAGCCAATTAACCTACAAACCTGTGCGTCTTTGGAATGTGGGAGGAAACTGGAGCACCGGAAAAATCTCACGCGATCACAGGGAAAACGTACAAAATCCGTAACAACCAGCACCCGCAGTATAGATCGAACCCGGGTCTCTGGGATTATAAGGCAGCAGCTCTACCGCTGCGCCACCGTGCTGCCCTAGATCGGGCGATAGAGGGAAGTACTCACACAATATCTCAGAAGTATTTATACGAGCACTTGATATGCCAATGCTGAGGATGCTGGGACTTGTACAGATGGGACTTGTGCAGATAGGAAGTTTATGCCAGAACTAATGTGCAAGGTAGCTTCCGTGCTAGATGATGTGACAAAATTCATCCTTCCATCTCAGGCTGCAAATAAATCTTGCATTCACCGTTTTCATGCATACTTGTGGTTACAAATCTGTGAACAGTTAACTTCAGTGGAAGTTAACTCATGCTGATTGAAGCCCTGTCTGCACCACCTAAATGGAAGCATTACAATCTTTGCTTAGAAAATAGCTGTTCCACAAGCTTTAGATCCCCGGTGGAAGCCACGACAGACCATCAACTAGGGAGAGGGCACCCCAAATTCCTGGCATGGCATCAAAGGGTGTCAAGCGCAATATAGAGACGGCAGGAGAACGGAGTCGAGAGGGAAAGATAGATCAGCCATGGTTGAATGACACAGTAGACTCGATGGGTCGAATGGCCTCATTCTACTCCTATGACATGAACTTACGAAATACTCTGCTTGATGAGTCTGCGAGATGAAGCTGGGCAGAAGCCTTCTGTGACAGAAAATCCCACAGGTTCACCACCCTTTAATCTGAGTCGCAAATTACATATTCCATATTCTGATATTGTAAGCCCTGTTCTGCACCCACTAGTCACAGGAAACCCCCTATCTGTATCTAGACTGTCTCCACCTTTTAGAACCGTGTAGATAGATAGATTGATTAATACTGTCACGTGTACTTGGTGCAGTGAGGTTCTTTGTTTGCATCCAAGTATGCAAGAGTCGCCACATAAAGGCCATTGACAAAGTTACAAACGTATTCAATAGAGTCCCTCTTCCTTCTCCCCCCCCCCCCCCCCCTTTGTTCTCGGTGTCCCCACCCCCCCACTCCGGGTCCCACTTTGTTCTGGGTGCCCTCCCACCTGGGTTCCTCCACCTACCGCTGGACCTCACGCTGGGTCATAGAGTCAAACAGCGTGGAAACAGGCCCTTTGGCCCAATTTGCCCCTACACTAGTCCTACCTGCCTGCGCTATCGCGAGTGAGATCCTCTCTCGTCCTTCTGCACACCAAGTCAAGTCAAGTCAAGTTTATTTGTCACATACACATACAAGATGTGCAGTGAAATGAAAGTGGCAATGCCTGCGGATTGTGCAAAAACTACAGTACAGAATAGAACAAAATCAGTTTTTACATGTTAGAAAAAAAACAGCAATTTTAAAAAGACACAACACAGCACAACGGTAAATTAGTCCCTGGTGAGATAAGAGTTTACAGTCCTGATGGCCTGTGGGAAGAAACTCCATCTCATTCTCTCTGTTTTCACAGCATGACAGCGGAGGCGTTTGCCTGACCGTAGCAGCTGGAACAGTCCGTTGCTGGGGTGGTAGGGGTCCCCCATAATGTTGCTGGCTCTGGATCTGCACATTCTGTTGTATAGGTCCTGCAGGGAGGCTCAGCTGACCCAATCTCTCTTCACACCCCAGTCCTGCCAACCCAGACTTCACCTCGTCCTTCAGCAACAGACTTTCTCTCACACATTTCCTATGCGTGAGGACTTCTCATAACTGGCACCAGCAGTCCTGTACGACAAGCCTTTTCCAACAACTACAGAAGGAGGAAAATGCCTCACCCTGAACCTGCCCCACATGAAAAAACCTTCGACTGTTAGATTAGTTTAGAGATACAGCAGGAAACAGGCCCTTCGGCCCACAGAGCTAGTATGCTATGTACAACTCCCGTATGCCAGTTCTATGTTATCCCACTTTTGCAACTACGGGCAATTTACAGAAGCCAATTAACCTACAAACCTGCATGACTTTGGAATGTGGAAGGAAACCATAGCACCCAGAGAAAACACACGCAGTCACAGGGAGAACGTACAAACTCCGTACAGACAGCACCCATAGTCAGGATCGTATCCGGGTCTCTAGCACTGTAAATCAGCAACTCCAGTGCTTATGATACTGTGCTGCCCCAGATATGTTATAGAAAACACTGTATTGGGAAGAATAAAAAGTCAGTTTTGCTAATTACATTTTCCCAGCAAAAGCACCCAATCATTATACGTACAGGGGACATATTAAACACAAGACTACAGGTGTGGCAACAAAGATAAAATGGAATATTGGAAGGTGCAGGTAATGGTGCTGCCTCAGAGATCCTGTAACATGGGTTCAATCCTGACCTCGGTTTTTGTCTGTGTGGACTTTGCACATTCTTCCTGTTACCCTTTTAGTTTTCTCCAACGGCCCTGCTTCCATCATGCATTCTAAAGATTCTGAGATTAATTCTACATAATCCATATCCCTCCATTCCTTCATATCCATGTGCCTATCAAAAAGTCTCTTAAATGTCACAATTGTATGTGCTTCCACCAAACAGTGGCCTCTTGGGTTAATTCATGGAGTCATATACTCATACAGCACGGAAACAGGTCCTGGCCCAACATGCCCATGCCGACCAAAATGCCCCATCTACACTATTCTCACCTGTCCGCTTTGGGCCCATATCCTCCTAAACCATTCCTATCTAGGAAGAAGCATTCCTGTTCCTCTTTGCTCCCAAGAAGTTTTAAAAGAGGGACTATTTCCCTTATTCATTACTTGGTTCCATCTCCATTCACCTTTTACCTGAGCAACCAATGCATTTAAACAACGTTTCCAAACAACTGACTTTAGCGTTATTACGAGGTGCTCTATATCTCTGATCACAAGCAGATGGGAGTTTAATGTGTCGCACTAATCATCAGGCTGGGGTCAAAGAAGGAGCGTTCACGTCGCGGCCCTGTTTCCACCAATCTTTCTACCACCACGCACAAGAAGCAATAAGACATTGTATGCAGATGCCGAGAACTTGTTCAGCTCTGGCTGAACAACTTCTAATCTTGTGTGTGGACTCGATAAGAAGAAGATCATTAGGCTAACTCCCACAATGACCCCGCCGCCTTTAGACTCCAAACAACTCGAGTGATGCAGTAGCGCAGCTGATAAAGAGGCTCTCATGGTGTCTAGACTCGGGTTCAATCCTGACCTATGTGGAGTTTGAACGTTCTCCCAGTGACCACGTGGGTTTCGTAAGCTCATAAGGTCATAAGTGATAGGAGTAGAATTTGACCATTCGGCCCATCAAGTCTACTACTCCATTCAATCATGGCCGATCTATCTCTCCCTCCTAACCCCATTCTCCTGCCTTCTCCCCATAACCTCTGACACCTGCACTAATCAAGAATCTATCTGTCTCTGCCTTAAAAAATATCCACTGACTTGGCCTCCACAGCCTTCTGTGGCAAAGAATTCCACAATTCCTCTGCGTGTTCTAGCTTCATCCGACATCCCACAGTCTGGCGGGTTTATAGATTAATTGGCTCTATAAATTGCCACTAGTGTGCAAGAGAATGGATGCAAAAGTTGAATAACGTCGAAATTGGTGTAAATGGGTGATTGGTGTTCATAGAAACATAGAAACATAGAAAATAGGTGCAGGAGTAGGCCATTCGGCCCTTCGAGCCTGCACCGCCATTCAATATGATCATGGCTGATCATCCAACTCAGTATCCCGTACCTGCCTTCTCTCCATACCCCCTGATCCCTTTAGCCACAAGGGCCACATCTAACTCCCTCTTAAATATAGCCAATGAACTGGCCTCAACTACCCTCTGTGGCAGAGAGTTCCAGAGATTCACCACTCTCTGTTTTTCCTCATCTCGGTCTTAAAGGATTTCCCCCTTATCCTTAAGCTGTGACCCCTTGTCCTGGACTTCCCCAACATCGGGAACAATCTTCCTGCATCTAGCCTGTCCAACCCCATAAGAATTTTGTACGTTTCTATAAGATCCCCTCTCAATCTCCTAAATTCCAGCGAGTATAAGCCAAGTCTATCCAGTCTTTCTTCATATCAAAGTCCTGACATCCCAGGAATCAGTCTGGTGAACCTTCTCTGCACTCCCTCTATGGCTATAATGTCCTTCCTCAGATTTGGAGACCAAAACTGTACGCAATACTCCAGGTGTGGTCTCACCAAGACCCTGTACAACTGCAGTAGAACCTCCCTGCTCCTATACTCAAATCCTCTTGCTATGAAGGCCAACATACCATTCGCTTTCTTCACTGCCAGCTGCACCTGCATGACTACTTTCAATGACTGGTGTACCATGACACCCAGGTCTAGCTGCACTTCCCCATTTCCTAATCGGCCACCATTTAGATAATAGTCTGCCTTCCCGTTTTTGCCATCTCACATTTATCCACATTATACTGCATCTGCCAAACATTTGCCCACTCACCCAGCCTATCCAAGTCACCTTGCAGTCTCCTAGCATCCTCCTCACAGCTAACACTGCCCCCCAGCTTAGTGTCATCCGCAAACTTGGAGATGTTGCTTTCAATTCCCTCGTCCAGATCATTAATATAAATTGTAAATAGCTGGGGTCCCAGCACTGAGCCTTGCGGTACCCCACTAGTCACTGCCTGCCATTGTGAAAAGGACCCGTTTACTCCGACTCTTTGCTTCCTGTTTGCCAGCCAGTTCTCTATCCACATCAATACTGAACCCCCAATACCGTGTGATTTAAGTTTGTATCCTAATCTCTTATGTGGTACCTTGTCGAAAGCCTTCTGAAAGTCCAGATACAATACATCCACTGGTTCTCCCCTATCCACTCTACTAGTTACATCCTCGAAAAATTATATAAGATTCGTCAGACACGATTTACCTTTCGTAAATCCATGCTGACTTTGTCCAATGATTTCACCCCTTACCAAATGTGCTGCTATCCCATCTTTAATAACTGACTATAGCAGTTTCCCCACTACCGATGTTAGACTAACTGGTCTGTAATTCCCCGTTTTCTCTCTTCCTCCCTTCTTAAAAAGTGGGGTTACGTTTGCTACCCTCCAATCCTCAGGAACTACTCCAGAATCTAAAGAATTTTGAAAAATTATCACTAATGCATCCACTATTTCTGGAGCTACTTCCTTAAGTACTCTGGGATGCAGCCTATCTGGCCCTGGTGATTTATCGGCCTTTAATCCATTCAATTTACCCAACACCACTTCCCGACTAACCTGGATTTCACTCAGTTCCTCCATCTCCTTTGACCCGCGGCCCCCTGCTATTTCCGGCAGATTATTTATGTCTTCCTTAGTGAAGACGGAACCAAAGTAGTTATTCAATTGGTCCGCCATACCCTTGTTCCCCATGATCAATTCACCTGTTTCTGACTGCATGGGACCTACATTTGTTTTAACTAATCTCTTTCTCTTCACATATCTATAAAAACTTTTGCAGTCAGTTTTTATGTTCCCTGCCAGTTTCCTTACATAATCTATTTTCCCTTTCTAATTAAGCCCTTTGTCCTCCTCTGCTGGTCTCTGAATTTCTCCCAGTCCTCTGGTATGCTGCTTTTTCTGGCTAATTTGTACGCAACATCTTTTGCTTTGATACTATCCCTGATTTCCCTTGTTATCCACGGATGCACTACCTTCCCTGATTTATTCTTTTGCCAAACTGGGATGAACATTTTTTGTAGTTCATCCATGCAGTCTTTAAATGCATTCCATTGCATATCCACCGTCAACCCTTTTAGAACTAATTGCCAGTCAATCTGGCCAATTCACGTCTCATACCCTCAAAGTTACCTTTCTTTAAGTTCAGAACCGTTGTTTCTGAATTAACAATGTCACTCTCCATCCTAATGAAGAACTCAACCATATTATGGTCACTCTTGCCCAAGGGGGCACGCACAACAAGTCTGCTAACTAACCCTGCCTCATTACTCAATACCCAGTCTAGAATAGCCTGCTCTCTCGTTGGTTCCTCTACATGTTGGTTTAGATAACTATCTCTCATACATTCCAAGAAATCCTCTTCCTCAGCACCCCTGCCAATTTGATTCACCCAATCTATATGTAGATTGAAGTCACCCATTATAACTGTTTTGCCTTTGTTGCACGCATTTCTAATTTCCTGTTTGATGCCATCCCAACTTCACTACTACTGCTAGGTGGCCTGTACACAACACCCACCAGCGTTTTCTGCCCCTTAGTGTTTCGTAGCTCTACCCATACCGATTCCACATCCTCCCAAGCTAATGTCCTTCCTTTCCACTGCGTTAATCTCCTCTCTAACCAGCAACGCTACCCCACCTCCTTTTCCTTTCTCTCTATCCCTCCTGAATATTGAATATCCCTGGATGTTCAGCTCCCAGCCTTGGTCACCCTGGAGCCATGTCTCCGTGATCCCAACTATATCATAATCATTAATTGCTATCTGCACGTTCAAATCGACCTTATTACGAATGCTCCTTGCATTGAGACACAAAGCCTTCAGGCTTGTTTTTACAACGCTTCTTACCCCTATATACAATTATGTCTGTTTCCATGCTGTTCAACGTGGAAGGGTCTGTTTCCATGCTGTATGTTTGAATTTTAAAAAATCTGCAATAAACTCCAGGTAAAGCACCTCATCTTCCATTGAGGCAATACTTGATTTGGCACGTACAGGTACTCAACCTTCCCCTAATTGTACCAGAACAGGCCAGTTTTGACGTGCGATCATCCGTAAGTTACATTCACTGTTTTTCTCCCTGCACAGATGCTGCCTGACCATCTGAGCATTTCCAGCATACTCTAGTATTTCAGAATCCCAGTAACTATCTATATAACTAAAAGTCTCATCTTGACCACTTCCTGTCTGCGCTGTATAATGATTTTAGAAAAAAAAGCTACCATATATTGCTATGATTTTTGGCCATCTTACTCACAGCCCTCCTCCGCTGAGGCAGCCCTGAGGATTTTTCTGATCGATGAAAAATAAAAAAGTTATGAATGTTTTAAAATCTTGAGATCAGCTGACTGGTCCTGTCGCCTATCAATCATCATGATGATGGTAAAGCCTCTTCCGGTGGGGGGGGGGGGGGCAGACTATAAAACCCTGGATGCCTGGACGTGTCAGTCACTCTGGAAGATTGCTCAAAGTTCAATGTTCAACAATGTTCAAAGTAACTTAGCAAATTTGCAGATGACACAAAGCTGGGTGGCAGAGTGAACTGTGAGGAGGATGCTATGAGAATGCAGGGTGACTTGGACAGGTTGGGGGAGTGGGCAGATGCATGCAGATGAAGTTTAATGCGGATAAATGTGAGATTATCCACTTTGGTAGAAAAAACAGGAAGGCAGATTACTATCTAAATGGCGGTCAAGTTGGGAAAAGGGGAAGTACAACGGGATCTGGGGGTCCTTGTACATCAGTCTATGAAAGTAAGCATGCAGGTACAGCAGGCAGTAAAGAAAGCGAATGGCATGTTAGCCTTTATAACAAGAGGAATCGAATATAGGAGCAAAGAGGTCCTTTTGCAGTTGTACAGAGCCCTAGTGAGACCACACCTGGAGTATTGTGTGCAGTTTTGGTCCCCTAATTTGAGGAAGGACATTCTTGCTATTGAGGGAGTGCAGCGTAGGTTTACAAGGTTAATTCCCGGGATGGCGGGACTGTCATATGCTGAGAGATTGGAGCAGCTGGGCTTGTACACTCTGGAGTTTAGAAGGATGAGAAGGGATCTTATCGAAACATATAAGATTGTTAAGGGTTTTGGACACCCTGGAGGCAGGAAACATGTTCCCGATGTTGGGGGGAGTCCAGAACCAGGGGCCACAGTTTAAGAATAAGGAGTAAGCCATTTATAATGGAGACGAGGAAACACATTTTCTCACAGAGAGTGGTGAGCCTGTGGAATTCTCTGCCTCAGAGGGCGGTGGAGGCAGGTTCTCTGAATGCTTTCAATAGAGAGCTAGATACGGCTCTTAAAAAATAGCGAGTCAGGGGGATATGGGGAGAAGGCAGGAACGGGGTACTGATTTGGGATGATCAGCCATGATCACATTGAATGGCTCGAAGGGCCAAATGGCCTACTCCTGCACCTATTGTCTATTGTCTATTGTCTATTGCGAGGGAGAGTCACAACTGTGATTCCCAAGCTGTGAATCAACTGAACTGTGAGTCTGTAATGTACTTGCAATAAATGATTTGTTAGCCCTTAATGACAATGCAATGAGTTGTTTGGCCTGACCTGCCTGTGCTTGAAACTTCAATGCAAAATTGAAATGAAGTGACAATGCAATGAGTTGTTTGGCTTGCCCTGCCTGTGTTTGAAACTGCAATGCAAAATTGGAAATGAAGTGACAATGCAATGAGTTGTTTGGCCTGCCCTGCCTGTGCTTGAAACTGCAATGCAATATTGGAAATGAAGTGATAATGCAATGAGTTGTTTGGCCTGCCATGCCTGTGCTTGAAACTGCAATGCAAAATTGGAAATGAAGTGATAATGCAATGAGTTGTTTGGCCTGCCCTGCCTGTGCTTGAAACTGCAATGCAAAATTGGAAATGCAATGACAATGCAATGAGTTGTTTGCCTTGCCCTTGAAATGGATTGACTTGACTTGACTTGAAATGGATTGACTTGACTTGACTTGAAATGAATTGACTTGACTTGAAATGGATTGACTTGCATTGACTTGAAATGGATTGACTTGACTAGACTTGATTTGACTTGAAATGGATTGACTTAACTTGACTTGAAAATGATTGACTTGACTTGAAGTGGATTGACTTGACTTGACTTGACTTGACTTGACTTGAAGTGGATTGACTTGACTTGACTTGAAGTGGATTGACTTGACTTGACTTGAAATAGATTGACTTGACTTGACTTGAAATGGATTGACTTGACTTGACTTGAAATGGATTGAAATGGATTGTTGGCCCTTCACTCACTGTGCTTGACTTGACCCACAACACCCATGCGAGCGCTCCAGAAAGCCCCCCCCCCCCCAACTGACCACCAAAATTGGAATTGGTGGAGAGGTGGAATATTGTGTTGGGGGACCAGCCTTCCCATGTGAACCTGGGGCCCAATGGGTCCCACTTAGTCTAGTATATATGGATGGGGTAGACAGCCAGAACCATTTTCCCAGGCTGGTCTAGCTCAGGCATAGCTTTAAGGTGAGGTGGGCAGTTTAAAGGAGTTGTGTGGTGTAGGTTTTTTTGCATAGAGGGTGGTGAGTGTCTCGAAACCTCTGCCTAGGGTAATGGTAGAGGCAGATACAATAGTGGCATTTAAGAGACTTTTTGATATGTACATGGATATGTCGGAATGGAGCGATATGGATCATGTACAGGCAGATAATAGGCAGTTGGCCTTGACATAGATATTACTTCTTGGAGTGCAGGAGATTGAGGGGTGATCGTATTGAGGTGTATAAAATCAGGAGGAATAGATCGGGTAGATGCACAGAGTCTCTAGCCCAGAGCAGGGGAATCGAGTAACATAGGTTTAAGGTGAAGGGGAAAGGATTTAATAGGAATCCGAGGGGTAACTTTTTCACACAAAGGGTGGTGGGTGTATGGAACAAGCTGCCAGAGGAGCTGGTTTAAATGTTGGTTAAATCCCAACATTTAAGAAACAGTTAGACATACATGGATAGGATAGGTTTGGAGGGATATGGACCAAACGCGAGCAGGTGGGACTAGTGTAGCTGGAACATGTTGGCCGGTGTGGGCAAGTTGGGCCGAAGGGCCTGTTTCAACACTGTATCACTCTATGACTCTATGACTACTGTGGGTCAAATGACCCATTCCTGTGCTGTACTTTTCTATGTTATATCTCCAGCAGTTCTGGTTTTATCTTGCATGTAATACCTCTCAAGCGCTCTCCCACATCAGTGGACTGTTGGTGCCAGACATTTGTACTCAATCCTCTACATTGACACTTGAATCTGAAGCTGCCTGACCCCTCGATGTAAGAGCGCTACTGTCTGAGGCACAGCAAAAAAAAAACTTTTTTATTCAAGAGATGGGGAAGTGACCAGACTGAGAACCAGATGAATATCATAACTTGCCGTGCTGACCTCCCTCGCTTTGACATCACCACCCCGTCGAACACAGAAATGAAATGCAGCCAAGTTGAAATAAAGGAGCTTTCTCCCAGCTTGGCTCAGCCATAGTTTTTAAAAAAATCATGGAAATTGTTATCAAATACAGAAAGGTATGGATTACACTCCATCTGCCAACTGTTGAAAGTGGAGATTCCCAGGTCTAGAAGGCTCCTCCTTTAATTCAAATACAGAGCTTGCGAGAACTGAAAATGCACCTCATAAGACGAACAAATGCAAATGTGCTAAGGGTTTTAAACGTTCAAGCATTTCATGCTCCAAATGAGCCTGAAAATATTAGCAGGCAGCTCAGAAGTGCTTCAGTGTATTTAATCATTTTCGTGCAAAAAGGCAAAAGGCATTGGAGGAAATTCCCGTGCAATGTTCAGAATTTGTTTCCTTCTGCACAGAACCTTCCGGATCTCATTTTTCTTCAAATGCAAACTTCTCAGTACTGGCCTTCCTGGAATCGGAATAACTCTGTTGTGGTTTATACCTCTCTGAACCTATTGCGTTTGCTGCTTCTGTCGTTGGTCCTTGTAAGACTCCTGCATGGAAGTATCCGTTCTAATCAGGCAGAAGTTAGTTAAAGAGTAGGGCGGTGTGGTGGTGCAGCAGGAGAGTTGCTGCCTTACATCACCAGAAACCCGGGTTCGATCTTGTCTATGGGTGCTGTCTGTACGGAGTTTGTACGTTCTTCCTGTGACCGCGTGGGTTTTCCCCGGGTGCTCCGGTTTCTTCCCACACTCCAAAACGTACAGGTTTGTAGGTTAATTGGCTTCAGCAAAATTGTAAAATTGTCTCTAGCGTGTTGGATAGTGCTCGTGTACGGGGATCGCTGGTTGGCGTGGACTCGGTAGGCAGAAGGGCCTGTTTCTGCGCACCAACAACCCAGGTTCAATCTTGACCTACCTGTGCTGTCTGCATGTAGTTTGCATGTTCTTCCTGCAAATAAGTGGGTTTCTTCCCACACCTTAAAAACCTGTGTGTGGGGTTAGGGGGAGAGGGGTAGTTTAATTGTCCACCATAAATCGTTTGAGTTCTGTAGGCAAGTGGTGGAATCAGGGGGATGTTAATGAGAATGCGAGGAGAATTTTTTTAATTATTACTATAAATGGATACCTAATGATCAGCATGGACTTGGTGGGCTGGATCCTAGATCTCTCTACACTGGGGTGCAATGCACAAGTGTTGTCGTGTTTACTAATATAACTAATAGCATTGATTGATTGTGTAATCTTACCTGTTCAATCACCCAGAACCATCAGAAGGGGACTTGGCAACTCATCCGCCAGTCATCATCCTTAGATAGACACAAAACGGGTCAGGCAGCATCATTTGTGAAAAGGAATAGGTGATGTTTTGGGTCGGGACCCTTCATCAGACTGAGAGTCAGGGGAGAGGGAAACAAGAGGTATGAAAAGGTACGGAGCGGTGGTGCAGTGGTAGAGTTGCTGCCGTACAGCTCCAGGGACCTGGGTTGGATCCTGACTGCGTACGGTGCTGTCTGTACGGAGTTTGTACGCTCTCCCCGCCACCTGCGTGTGTTTTCTCCGAGATCCTCTGTTTCCTCCTACACACCAGATGTACACGTTTGTAGGTTAATCGGCTTGGTGTATTTGTAAATTGTCCCTAGTGTGTGTAAGATAGTGTTAATGTGCGGGGATCGCTGGTACGGTGCAGACCCGGTGGGCAAAAGTGCCTGTTTCCATGCTGTATCTCTAAACTAAACTAAATCAGAGGCAGCACCGATGACCAAGGAAAGATGGAGCCCACAATGGTAGTCCTGGTTAAATCGTAATTGTAGAGCTGGTGAGCAGAAGGAATCACAGAGGGGGAGACTCCCAACCCCACCTTGGCCGAGCCTACTGAGCCATGGGTGAGCCAAGCTGGGCCTTGATTTAAACCACATTAGCTGATCTGTAATGTGAGGCACCACTATGGCTGGGAAGGGTATTCAAGTCCATTGAATAGGCTGCCAAACAACAGCAAATCAAATGTGATAGAACAGAAGAAAAGGATTGTTTTTCATGACTGGTGTTGGGATCTGGCAGAGGCTGGGACCTGTGGATGGGAAAATACTGAACCCAGTGTGAATGGCTGCTGTTCTCAGCATGAGCCACAGAGGACATTTACGATTTCAAGGCGATCGACACTGGGAAAAGCCTGTAAAAGAAAATCAAAACACTGCTGATGTTGGAAGTCTGATATAAAAACAGAAAATGCAGGAAACACACAGCAGATCAGGCTGCATCAGTGGAAAGAAAAACAGAGTTAATGTTTCACTTCAAAGACCCTTTGTTTTCACATAATATTCCGTGCAAACATTGTATCCCCTTTGCCTATTATTACCGTTTTAATCCAACAGCCAAAATTATGGGTGTTAAGGATTTTCTTGTAAAGAGAGAGAGAAGTGAAGAGGTTTAGAGAAAGAACTCCCTAGGGTTGAAAGGGCCGGCACGGTGGCGCAGCGGTAGAGTTGCTGCCTTACAGCGCCGGAGACCCGGGTTCCATCCTGTCTGTACAGAGTTTGTACCTTCTCCCCGTGACAGCGCGGGTTTTCCCCAGGTGCTCTGGTTTCCTATCACGCAAGTTTGTTGGTTAATTGGCTTTTGTAAATAAATTGTAAATGATCCCTGGCGTGTAGGATACTGTTAGTGTACGTGGATCATTGATCGCCGCAGACTTGGTGAGGCAAAGGGCCTGTTTCCGTGCCGTATCACCAAACAAATTGACACTAAACTAAACTAAATTCCAGAGCTTATTTAATTTAGTTAGTTTAGAGATAGAGCGTGGAATCAGGCCCTTCGGATCACCGACCAACAATTCCCACACATTAACACTACATGTCTGTTTGGAGAATGTACAATCTCCATACAGATGTAACCCGTAGTCGGGATCGAACCCGGGTCTCCAGTGCCGCAAGTGTTAAAAGACACCAACTCGACCGCTGCGTCACCGTGCCACCCCTATTATATGGTCCTGCACCTTCTTAAGAACATGTGCATATATCCCTGAAGTTGGATCCTTTACATTAATAAATGACCATTATTTTGCCTATATTCTCACACTTCATGCAGCAAAATATCCACCCCTCCCAACGACAATTTGGAAAACAGGATTTTGATCCGTTAGCTTTCTTTATTTGTACTTTACAGCTTTCTTTGCGTTCCTCTACTGAAGGGTATAGAAAAGATCCCATTGTTCTTGGGCATCGTGGTGAATGTCATATCGACACCAATGATAGGTTTTTTCCAGTGCTTCTGGAAACTCCTAAGTTAAGCATCAGATCTGTCATCCATTAACTGCATTTCGTCAGTGATGTACGGTCACTTTCTAACCTCGGTGAGGAACAGGGTGTTAGTGTACTTGGACATTGCTGGACATTAATGCAAGAGATTGAATACGCTGCTTATGTGGTTGTCCAGCTGCGGGCAATTACACAGGAAGCTTGTTGTTACCAATGGAGCTGTTTCAAACATGAATTACTTTGGAGGATGTCAAGTGTATTCTGAAATATTTCTGGAGCATACTAAAGGCTTGTTGTTTGTCCACTCAGTGACCTCCAGAGGCCACAACAGGCCACCATTAGCAGCCATGCCTTTAGTTTCATTTGCTCAAGCTCTGTGATTCCCTCCTTAAACCTCTCTGCCACTCCGTCCCCCATAGGGTACCATTTAAAACGTTCATCCTTGACCGAACGTTTGGTCAACTTCCCTCAACTATCTCCTTCTGTTGAGATAGGCACAAAAAGCTGGAGTAACACAGCGGGTCAGACAGCATCTCTGGAGAGAAGGAACAAGTGACGTTTCAGGTCGAGAACCTTCATCGGACTGAGGGGTAAGGGAAACAAGAGATATAGACGGTGATATAGAGACCCAAACAGTCTTTCCAGGTGAAGCAGAGGTTCACTTGCACCTCCTACAACCTCATCTACTGTATCCGCTGTTCCAGGTGTCAACTTCTCTACATCGGTGAGACCAAGAGCAGGCTCGGCGATCGTTTCACTGAACACCTGCGCTCAGTCTGTCTTAACCTACCTGATCTCCCGGTGGCTCAGCACTTCAACTCCCCCTCCCATTCCCAATCTGCCCAGCGCAAATTGGAGGAATAGCATCTCATATTTCGCTTGGGTAGTTTACACCCCAGTGGTATGAACATTGACTTCTCTAACTTCTGATAGCCCTTGCTTTCTCTCTCCATCCCCTTCCCGTTCCCAGTTCTCCAACTAGTATCCGACTACATTCTATCTTTGTCCCGCCCCCTCCCCTGACATCAGTCTGAAGAAGGGTCTTGACCCAAAACATCGCCCATTCCTTCTCTCCAGAGATGCTGCCTCACCTGCTGAGTTACACCAGCATTTTGTGTCTACCGGTGACATAGAGAGATATAGAATAAATGAATGAAAGATATGCAGGCCATTGTTGGCTGTGGGGTAGGTGAAAATGAATTAGACAGACAATGAAACTCACCAGGACGACAGTGAAACTAGTGCAATGCCTAGGGTGCGGGAGGGATGGAGAGAGAGGGGATGCAAGGGTTACTAGAAGTTGAATCAATATGCATAACGCTGGAGTGTAAGCTGCCCAAGTGAAATCTGAGGTGCTGTTCCTCCAATTTGCATTTGGCCTCACTCTGACAATGGAGGAAGCCCAGGACAGAAAGGTCAGCGTGGGAATGGAAAGGGTAGTTAAACTGTTCAGCAACTGAGAGATCACGTAGGCCCAGGTGGGCTGAGTGACCAACTTTTTGTGTCTATCTGCAGTTTATACCAGCACCTGGATCTCCTTATGTGACCTGCCATCAACCTTCAGTGGCCTTCATCAACTTCTTCAGTGGCCATTCATATGAAGTATCCAAGTCACCCTGCAGCCTCATAGCATCAACCTCGCAGCTCACACTGACAGCCAGCTTTGTGTCATCCGCAAACTTAGAGATGTTACAGTTAATTCCCTCGTCTAAATCGTTAATATATATGGTAAACAACTGGTGTCCCATCACAGAGCTTTGCGGCACCCTGCGGTAGACTGATGTAGCTCCATCAGTCTGAAGAAGGGTTTCGACCCGAAACGTTGCCTATTCGTTTTCTCTTGGCCTCCTTGCTTAAAAAGTGGAGTTACATGGGCTACCCACCAGTCCACAGGAACTGACCCAGAGTTGAGAGAACATTGGAAAATGATCACCGATGCATCCTCAATTTCTAGGGCCATCTCCTTGAGTACTCTGAGATGCAGACCATCAGGCGCTGGGGTTTTATCTGCCTTTAGTCCCAACAGTTTACCTAGCACCATTTTCTGACTAATGTGGATTCCCTTCAGTTCCTCCCTCCCACTATATCCTCGGTCCCCTAGTATTTCTGGGAGATTGCTTGTGTCTTCCATAGTGAAGATTGTTCCCGATGTTGGGGAAGTCCAGGACAAGGGGTCACAGCTTAAGGATAAGGGGGAAATCCTTTAAGACCGAGATGAGGAAAAACTTTTTCACACAGAGAGTGGTGAATCTCTGGAACTCTCTGCCACAGATGGTAGTTGAGGCCAGTTCATTGGCTATATTTAAGAGGGAGTTAGATGTGGCCCTTGTGGCTAAGGGGATCAGGGGGTATGGAGAGAAGGCAGGTACGGGATACTGAGTTGTCTCTGACTGTAAAGGGCCTGCCCACGAGCATGCGACTGCATGCGGCAAACGCGACCAAACCGGAAGCGGGGGCCGCGCGGAGGTCGAGTGATCCCCATACAGGGCCGGTCCCACCAGCATGTGGCTGCATGCGGCGAGCGCGACCAAACCGGAAGCGGGGGCCGCGCGGAGGTCGAGTGATTGACGTGAAGTTCGAACGAAGTCCGCGGGAAGTTCGCGCGTGACGTATGGCATCAAGACGCTGCGCACGGCGTCGGGACGGTGCGTACGGCATCGAGGCGGTGCGTGCGGCCTCCATGCGGCAGCGGGCTGGCAGGCCTTTGCCGCACGGAATTTTTGAACACTGTCAGTTTTTCGGAGCCCCACGCGATGTCGGGACCAGCTCCGCACAACTCCATGCGGCTTCCGCGATCGAAGTTGGACCGGCCCCGCGAGGCCGCATGGCTAGCGCGACCACGTTAGGTCGCGCTTGCCGCATGCAGTTGCGTGCTCGTGGGACAGGCCTTTAAGGGACCTACATTTGTCTTCACTAATCTTTTTCTTTTTACATACCTATAGAAACTTTTAGAGTCAGTTTTTATATTCCCCGCAAGCTTTCTTTCATGCTCTTTTTTTCCCCTCTCAATTAACCTCTTTGTCCTCCTCTGTTGAGTTCAACATTTCTCCCAGTCCTCTGGTTTGCCGCTTCTTCTGGCCAATTTATACTTGGCTTTAACACTATCCTTGACTTCCCTCAGCCATGGATGAACCGCCTTCCCAGTTTTATTTTTTCGCAGGACAGGGACGAACAATTACTGGAGTTCATCCATGCGGACTTTAAATCTTCTCCATTGCATCTCCACTGTCAACCCTTTAAGTATAATTTGCCAGTCTATCCTAGCCAATTCCCATCTCATCCCTTCAAAGTCTCTTTTATTCAAGTTCAGGACCCTAGTCTCTGAATTAATCATGTCACTCTCCATCCTAATGCAGAATTCCACCATATTATGGTCATTGTTGCCAAGGGGCTTTGCACAGCAAGATCACTAACTAATCCATCCTCATTACACAATACCCAGTCTAGGATGGCCTGCCGTCAAGTCGGTTCCTCTACATATTGGTTTAAAAACCCATCCCGTATACATTCCAGGAAATCCTTCTCCTCAGTGCTGTTGGCCTAATCTATATGTAGGTTAAAGTCACCTATGATAACTGCTGTACCTTTGCTGCATGCATCCCTAATTTCCTGCTTGATGTTATCCCCAACCTCCCTACTGCTGTTTGGTGGTCCGTATACAACTCCAACAAGCGTTTTCTGCCCATGGTTATTTCAGAGTTCTACCCATACCGACTCTCAGCATCCAAGCTAACGTCTCTCCTTGCTATTGCATTAATTTCCTCTTTAACCAGCAATGCCACCCCCACTTCCTCTTCTTTTCTGTCTATCCTTCCTGAATATCGAATACCCCTGCATGTTTAGCTCCCAGCCTTGGTCACCCTGGAGCCATGTCTCCGTAATTCCAACTATATCATATCCCTTAACTACTAACTGCGCATTCAATTCATCCACCTTATTTTGAATGCTCCTCGCATTAAGGTACAAAGCATTCAGGTTAGTTTTTCTTATCTCCCTTCCACCCTTTGCTTCTGTCCTTTTATGGCCCTCTGTCTCCTTGCATTGGTTCTCATCCCCCTGCCGTGTTAGTTTAAACGTTACCTTTCCTACACTTTCTTTCCCGTTAGCTGCAAGGATACCTATCCACGATGTTGACTCGACCCCCCACCCCCACTTTTAAATTTAAGCCCATCCGTGTAACCCACATACTGGTTTGTAGGTTAATTGGCTTGGTATAAATGTAAATTGTCACCAGTGTGTGTAGGATAGCGTTAATGTGTGGGGATCGCGGGTCAGTGCGGACCCGATGGGCCGAAGGGCCTGTTTCCGCACTGTATCTCTAAACTAAACTAAACTAAGCTATGCCCTCTGGTCTTTTTATATTTTCACCCTGGGAAATAAAAATTCTGACTGTCTACCTTTCAATCCCTCAACCTCTGACATTCCGAAAAAAACAATCCAAGTTTGTCCAACCTCTCCTTATAGATAATACCCCCTAATCCCGGTAGCATTCTGGTAAGCCTCTTCTGCACCCTCTCCAAAGCCTTCAAATCATTTCTATATTTGGGCGATTAGAAATACACATAATACATCAATTTCAAATAAGAACAAGGGTTTCACAGTGGCGTAGCAGTAAAGTTGCTGACTTAAGGGCCTGTCCCACGGGCATGCGACTCCATGCAGCAAGCGCGACCTAACCGCAAGCGGGAGCCACGCGGAGGTCGAGTGATCCCTGCACAGGGCCGGTCCCCCAGCATGCGGCTGCATGCGGCAAGTGCTACCAAACTGGAAGCGGGGGCCGCGCGGAGGTCGAATGCCGCCAAGACGGTGCGTACGGCGGCGAGGCGGTGCGTACGGCCGTTGAGGCGGTGCGCACGGCCTCGATGCGGCTGCGTCCGGCGTCGAGGTGGTGCGCACGGCCTCGAGGCAGCTGCGTCCGGCGTCGAGGTGGTGCGCACGGCCTCGAGGCGGCTGCGTCCGGCGTCGAGGCGGTGCGCACGGCCGTCGATGCGGCGCGCACGGCCTCGATGCGGCTGCGGGGCGGCAGGCCGTTGCCGCACGGAATTTTTGAACAGTGTCAGTTTTTCGGAGCCCCGCGCGATGTCGGGACCAGCTCCGCACAACTCCATGCGGCTCCCGCGATCGGTGGGTCCGGCCCCGCGGCCTCCGCGCGGCACCCGCACGGCCCCCGCTTGCGGTTAGGTCGCGCTTGCCGCATGGACTCGCATGCCCGTGGGACAGGCCCTTAAAGGGCCTGTCCCACTTGGGCGTCATTTGCGCGTAATTTACGCGACATCATTTATGACATAATTACGCGCGCATGGTGCGTGGTGACGTTGGCAGTGACGCGTGGTCGCGCGCGCCGCCCCAGGATTTGGGGATGTACAAAATCTTCGCTCGCCATCTGCGTGACATGCAAATGACGCCCAAGAGGGACAGGCCCTTGACTGCGCCAGAGACCTGGGTTCGATCCTGACTACGGGTGCTGTCTGTATGGAGTTTGTATGTTCTCCCTGTGATCTGCGTGGGTTTTCTCCGAGATCTTCGGTTTCCTCCCGCACTCCAAAGACGTACAGGTTTGTAGGTTAATTGACTTGGCATTAATGCAAATTGTCCCTAGTGTGTGTAGGATAGTGTTAGTTTGCGGAGATCGCTGGTTGGTGTGGACTTGGTGGGCCGAAGGGCCTGTTTTCAAGCTCTATCTCCAAACTAAACGAAACTAAAAAACTCGTTGTCTTTTTTTTCCCTCTTGGAAGTAAATTGAAATACATGTCCTGTGCTCACAGTACTTCCTACCTGCAGAAGTAGGGACACCTTACACACTCTATCATAAGATCATTAGTGATAGGAGCAGAATTAGACCGTTTGGCCCCTCAAGTCTATTCCGCCAGTCAATGATGGCTGATCTACAGTATCTCTCTCTCCTAACACCAATCTCCTGCCTTCCCATAACCTCTCACACCCGTACAAATCATCAAAACAATTTATTTGTTTAAATCCCTATTAAATCTTTCCTTTAACTTTGCCTGCACAGTTTCACCACTGATGCAATGAGTAATGTGCAGATAATCCATTTCAGGCATCTTCATGAAGTTTTACTCCAAGCATGGAAGTTTTACTATATTTGCGAATAATAACCTTTACGAGTATTTCAGACTGCAACACAACCCTTGCTGCGGGATGAAGTCAACGTAAGTTATGCTGAAGTATATCGTTATTGCCACATTTTGGCTTTGTTGAGGATTCGAATGGTATTGAATATCACTGAAAGGTTGTGAAGTGTGTAACAGGATATACAAAGAGCTGTGTCATGATGAGTTCCTCCTTCAGTGACTCGACTTTTAATAGAGGAAGATGTTGTTATTCACGAGGTGGGAATCAGGAGATGCTGACCACAAGACGAGATCTCAGCTCGAGGATTTGCGGTTCGGGAACACAATCTCAAGTGCTTCCAGATTAACTCGTGTCATAACAGATTCAAGTTCGAAAACAGTAGGCTTGGTTTTAATCCACTCTGCCTGGTGTGAACAGAGAGGATGAAAGGTATGGGGTGTGATGGTGTTGCTAGAACAGGGATTGATCACAGAGGACAGGTCATTAATACCGTTCAACTCAATGTATCACTCAGTTCCCATGGTGATCGTGCCAGCTGCCATTTCAATTTTGAGTAGCCAAGGTGTTTGCCAGAACAGACAGGCCGGTCATGAATTGAAGCAAACACGAGTCCCATAATGTGGTTATGGCCTGAAAGTTTCTTTAACAGGGCGGCACGGTGGCGCAGTGGTAGAGTTGCTGCCTTACATCGCCCGAACCCCGGGTCTCAGAGCCTCTACTTCCTTAGAAGGCTTAGGAAGTTTGGCATGTCCGCTACAACTCTCACCAACTTCTACAGATGCACCATAGAAAGCATTTTATCAGGATGCATCACAGCTTGAAACAGCTCCATCCAGGACCGCAAGAAATTGCAACGAATTGTGGACGCAGCAATGACCATCACACAAACCAACCTCCCTTCTATTGACTCTATTTACACCTCACACTGTCTCAGCAAGGCCAGCAGCATAATCAAGGATGAGCCGCACTCTGGGCACTCCCTCTTCTCCCCTCTCCCATCAGGCACCAGGTATCGAAGTGTGAAAACGCACTCCTCCAGATTCAGGGACAGTTTCTTCCCAGCTGTTATCAGGCAACTGAATCATCATCTCACAAACTAGAATGTGGTCCTGAACTACCACAACCAGAGAGCAGAACTATTATCTACCTCTTTGGTGACCCTCAGACTATCCTTGATTGGACTTTGTTGACTTTACCTTGCATCAAATGTTATACCCTTATCATGTATCTATGTACTATAAATGGCTCGACTGTAATCATGTATTGTCTTTCTGCTGACTGGCTAGCACGCAACAAAAGCTTTTCACTGTACTTCGGTGCACGTGACAATAAATTAAACTTAACTGATTCTGAACTCCCGGGTTCGACCCTGACTACGGGTGCTTGTCTGTACGGAATCTGTACGTAATTTGTAGGTACTCCCCGGGACCTGCGTGGGTTTTTCTTCGAGATCTTCGGTTTCCTCCCACACTCCAAAGACGTACAGGTTTGCAGGTTAATTGGCTTGTTATTAAAAAAATCTAAATTTGGCCCTAGTGTGTGAGATAGTGTTAATGTGCAGGGATCGCTGGTCGGTGTGGACTCGGTGGGCTGAAGGGCATGTTTCCGTGCTGTATCTCTAAACTAAAGAGTGCACAGTGACGCTAAGTAATCTACTGATTGAAACCAAGCAGGACCGAACAGCAATGGGCTTGTACTCGCTGGAGTTTAGAAGGTTGAGGAGGGACCTCATAGAAACTCACCGAATAGTGAAAGGCCTGGATAGAGTGGATGTGTAGAGGATGTTTCCACTAGTGGGAGTGTCTAGGACCAGTCATAGCCTCAGAATTCAAGGGCGTTCCTTTGGGAAGGAGATGAGGAATTTCTTTAGTCAGAGGGTGGTGAATTTGTGGAATTCTTTGCCACAGAAGGCTGTGGAGGCCGTCAGTGGATATTTTTAAGGCAGAGATAGATAGTTTCTTGATTAGTATAGTTGTTTGGGGTCAGCCTCCCGGCGTGCTGCCATGACAGAGGCCTCCCGAGCCTCGCGGGTCAGAGCCCGCGGTCGACGGAGCCCATGGCTGGGGCCTGGATCGGCACCACGGAGGCGTCCGGAGAGGACCCTGCGGCGATAGTGGAGAGGTCGGTGGGGTTGCCGATCGATGGTGGAGGACGCTGCCGGGGGGGAGAAACAATGGAGGACCCGGCCAGGGGGTAAAATTAGTTAGTCCAACCATCATCTTCAGCACTGAACCAGACACATCTTTAACCTTCGTCTCCAAATTCTCCAGTTCTAGAATATATCTGCATCTCTTTTCCTCCAAAGGACTTAACCCCAATACCACAAGACCATCGAGCCACATTGGTGGAGGGTCTAGATCTGAGGGAGTCTTAGATCTGTCGTTAAATACATACGAAAATCAAACTGGATGAGTATTCTTCCCAATGTCAAGTCTTTCTGAGCCTTTTAATTTCAGATCCTCTAATTCTGCACTGGGAATATAAATTAAATCATTCCACATTAAATGCTTATATTATGGGGTTTTTTAAAACTGGGTCAGCAGATTAGGTTTGTGGGAAGGATCTTCAGTATTTCACTTTCCTTTTTTAGTCAGATGGTCTTTGATCAGCTTGATGCAAACCAAGAACAAACTGTCTCCGTCATACTTTGAAGTATCATCCAAATTTATTATTAGGATAAATTATGCGTCAGATGATAATTTTCACCCATGCAGACTGTTTAGTTTAGTTTAGTTTAGGAATACAGCACAGAAACAGGCCCTTCAGCCCACCGAGTCCGCACTGACCAGCAATCCCCACAATTTAACACTACCCTACACACAATAGGGACGATTTACACATACACCAAGCCAATTAACCTCCAAACCTGTACGTCTTTGGAGTGTAGGAGGAAACCGGAGATCTCGGAGAAAACCCATGCAGGAAACAGGGAGAATGTACAAATTCGGAAACAGACCAATTCCGTACAGACGAGCACCCGTAGTCAGGATCGAACCAGTGTCTCTGGCGCTGTAAGGCAGCAGCTCTACCGCTATGCCACCGTGCCGCTGTACCAACTGCTGCGGAGTCTGCCGCTTGTACAGTTTGCAGAAGGGAATGGAACTAAACTAAAATAGACAACCTTCTTTCTATCCCATTATTAAATTTATGTAATGTAGATCAAATTTTGCAGATAATACAGAATGACGGCAAAATAAATAATGTAAGAAGCATTGAGCACAAAAACATTTTAATTGATTACATTCAATTGCTATGTCAGATGGATTCTGATACGAGAATGTATGAGGTGAATGAATTAATGAATGAATGAACGAATGAATCCTTTATTGACACATGTGACAAGTCACAGTGAAATTCTTTGCTTGCATAACCAAGGTATGTAAATAGTCGCCACATAAAGGGCGCTGACAGTTACAAAGTATCCTGCGCCAGGTCCACCTTTGTACTTCCCCCCTCCCACTCCTTATGATGGTCCCCCCATGCCGAGTCCCCCATTGTCAATTGTTCTCCCCACTCCACTCTTCTCGGCAGTCCCCCCACGCCGGGTTCCCCATTGTTCTCCCCCCATCTCACAGCGCCCTCATCGACCGTCGCGCCGACTTCTCTACTATCACCGTCAGGTCCTCTCATAAGGAGTTACAATTTGGGAGGTCACAGGAAAAGTGGAGTATGGAGTTGGATGTCATACCACAATGAAGCAGCTAAGCAGGCTCCTCTTCCTGTGTTCCTGTTGGTAACCCGATGAGTGAGAGCTTACATGAGTGTCATTATGAACTGCTGGATATAGCGTGAGTGTATGCTTGTGGTATATGTTTAGCACATCTGTTTATAGCTTTTTTCATAGTCAGCTCATTCGCTCACATATAGCCTGCCCAATCAGCAATCACTGACATGATATTGGATATTATCGCATGATGCACGATTTGAAGAGTTATCTCAATCATGTAATTTGCTGGAGTTATGGATCGAGAAGCATTGCCTTAGAATGGAAAACAGACACTTTAAGTAGGCAATACCCCAGCTGACGTGTTACTGGGACAGTGAGGAGTCTCCGTGAGAGAGATTTAGCGCAATAGTAGGAAAAAAACCACCTGCTGCTGACATCGAGGCAGAGTCTGGAGACAAGGATGAGTAATGTACTGCCAGGTTTGACGTTTAAGTGGAAGAAATATTTTGCTGACCCAACCAGGACAGGAAGCTGAATATAGCTGATTAATTACTCTGCCATCTCCAGTCAATTGCAGCATCAAATCACTCCTTTTACACATTTACCTAGCCTGCCTACCCTTCATGTTTTTCTTTAGTTTCGAGATACGGCACAGGAACAGGCCCTTCGGCCCACCGAAGTCTGCGCCGACCAGCAATCATCCCTTACGCTAATGCTATCCCACACACTAGGGATAATTTACAATTCTTACCAAAGTCAAATTAACCATCAAACCTGTACGTCTTTGGAGTGTGGGAGAAAACCCACAAGATCACGGGGTGAACATACATGGGGGAAAAATCTCAGTCTCAGTCTACCCCTCGACAGATGGGGGAGGAGTTGTCTATATACCCTATGTATACAGCCATTTTGGTTATTTCATTATTGAGGGAGGTATGATAACGTTTATCCAAATGGCTTTAAAAAGTCTTTATTTGCCCATTATTTATTCTTACATAGAGTGGATGCGGAGAGGATGTTTTGACTAATGGGAGAGTCTAGGACCAGAGGGCACAGCCTCAGAATAAAAGGATGTACCATTAGAATGGAGATGAGGAGGAATTTATTTAGCCAGAGGGGTGGTATTCATTGCCGCGGATGACTGTAAGGCCGTCATTGAGTATTTTTGAACTTGAGATTGATAGGTTCTTAATTATAGATGCTTGATTAGTAAGGGCTGCATGGGTTATGGGGAGAAGGCAGGAGAATGGGGTTGAGAGGGCAAAATAGATCACCCATGATTGAATGGCAGAGCAGACTTGATGGGCCAATGGCCAAATTCCACTCCTGTCTTATTGTCTCATGGTCTTATATAGTATCCCCACAAGGCTCAGAAATGCGTGGGGGTTTTGTTAAAACACAGGGACAGGTCCTCAGAAGAATTCAATAATTCTACAGTTTCATCACCATAAAACTTATGTATGTCATGCTCAGATGAAATATTGCAACTTCAAAACAACCGTGTTTTTTTGATTGAAAGCTACAGTGCGCAAACAGACCCTTCAGCCTACCGAGTCCATGCTGACCATCGATGACCTGCTCACACTAGTTCCATGTTGTTCCGTAATTGCATCCATTCCATACACATTAGGGCAATTTTACAGAGGCTAATTATCTCAAATAAAACTACACGTCTTTGGGATGAGGGAGGAAAACTGGAGCGGACTGAAGGAAACACACGCGGTCACGGGGAGGACTTGCAAACTCCACACAGACAGCACCTGAGGTCAGGATCGAAGCTGTGTTTCTGGCACTGTGAGGCAGCAACTCTACCACTGCGCCACTGCTGCCATTGTTGTTGTTCGGAGACACTAATGGTACCGGCAAGCAAGAGTGATTGGTGCTAGTAGGTCCATCAGCATGCAGAGTCCTCTCCATAGTTTGCTCAGCTGGACACAGCCAGTGTCTCAGCAAGATCCAACTTTCACTATGACTTCCACTTTCCGAGCCCCCACTCCTCATCTTTGCTATGGACGTTCAGTCACCCTACAGCTCCATCCCCCACCAGGATAGTCTTAAAGCCTTCCGTTTCTTCCTCGACTGCAGAACCATCCAATTCCCTCTACTAACTCTACTCCGCCTAGCGGAGCTGGTCCTCACCCTCAACAACTTCTCCTTTGACTCATCCCACTTCCTCCAAGTCCAAGGCGTAGCTATGGGCACTCGCATGGGCCCCAGCTATGTCCGCCTCTTTGTAGGGTAAGTTGAACAATCCCTGTTCCAGGCGTACACTGGCCCTATCCCCGAACTCTATCACCGTGACATTGATGACTGCATCGATGCTACCTCCTGCACCCATCATCAACTTCACCACCAATTTTCATCCTGCACTCAAATATACTAGGACCATCTCCAACACCTCCTTCCCCTTCTTGATCTCACAGTCTCCATCACAAGAAATAAACTATTGACTGATGTCCATTACAAACCCACTGAATCCCATGTCTTTGTTAGTTTAGTTTAGATGTACAGCGTGGAAAGCACTTCAGCCCACTGAGTCCGCATCGACCAGTGATCCCCACACATTAACACTATCCTACACACCCTAGGACAATTTTTAACACATACACAAGCCAATTAACCTACATACCTGTACGCCTTTGGAGTGTGGTAGGAAACCGAAGATCGGCTCGAAGGGACGAAGGGCCTCCTCCTGCACCTATTTTCTATGATTCTATCTCGGAGAAAAACCCACGCGATCACGGGGAACGTACAAACTCCGTACAGACAGCATCCGTAATCAGGACCCGACGCGGGTCTCCGGTGCTGCAAGCACTGTACCGCTGCCCCACCATGGCCGCCTTGTTCAATATCACAGCAACACTCACGCCGACATCCCTGGTAATCGGGTAGGGAGGAACTGCAGATGCTGGTTTACACCGAAGCTAGATGGCACAACGTGCTGGAATAACTCAGCGGGTTTGGCAGCATCTCTGGAGAAAAGGAATAGGTGACGTTTCAGGTCGAAACCCTTCTTTGGACTGAGAGGCTGAAGAAGAGTCTCAATTTGACTCTCAGTCTGAAGAAGGGTTTCGACCCAAAATGTCACCTATTCCTTTTCTCCAGAGATGCTGCCTGACTCACGGAGTCACTCCAGCATTTTGTGCACTCTATTCATGGGAATCTGTTCACTGTTTAAAAGTGCATTGTCTACCTGAGTACTGTGAACACACTTTAACATGAGAAGTTGAAGAAGATGTTGAGAGTATGGAGAAACGACGGCCTTTCCCCTGAGATTAACTGATCCCTTTACTGCTACTGTTTTAGTCCCCTTGCTTGCACTTTCATGTTAAACATACATTGGTTTACAAATCTCTAGCTGCAAGTTAAACATTTTTCACTGACACCACAGATCCCCTGAGAAGGCCAAGAGATCAAACAAAAACTGCTGAAGCTGGAAACTGGAAAATAAAAACAGAGAATGCTGGGGATACTCAGCAGGTCAGGTAGCATCTGTGGAGAGAGAATTGAGTTAACATAGTAAGTCAATAGCTTTTCATGAAAAATGGTCAAAACACTTTTTGCTTTTGATGAAAGGTCCTTGATCTGCAATATTAACTTTGTTTTGCTCCACCAGATACTGTGAAAGCTGCCAAAAACCTTTTATAGTCTCTGTTTTTAATCTTTGCAGGAGGTTGCATGCTGTCTTAAATGAAGGTAAATAAGGCATATGGTATGCTTGGCTTCATTGGTCGGGGCATTGAGTATAAGAGTCAGGATATCAAGATGCAGCTCTATGGGACCTTGTGTGTAGGAAGGAACTGCAGATACTGCTTTACACTGAAGATGCTGGACATAGGAATAGGACTTCAGTCACTGAAAGTAAGCGTGCAGGTACAGCAGGCAGTGAAGAAAGCTAATGGCATGTTGGCCTTCATAACAAGAGGAGTTGAGTATAAAAGCAAAGAGGTCCTTCTACAGTTGTACAGGGCCCTAGTGAGACCACACCTGGGGTATTGTGTGTAGTTTTGGTGCAAATTTGAGGAAGGACATTATTGCTATTGAGGGAGTACAGCATAGGTTCACGAGGTTAATTCCCGGGATGGCTGGAGTCATATGTTGAAAGAATGGAGCGACTGGACTTGTACACACTGGAATTGAGAAGGATCTTATTTAAACATATAAGATTATTAAGGGATTGGACACGCTAGAGGCAGGAAACATGTTCCCGATGTTGGGAGAGTGCAGAACCAGGGCCACAGTTTAAGAATAAGAGGTAGGCCATTTAGAACGGAGATGAGGAAAAACATTTTCACCCAGAGAGTTGTGAATCTGTGGAATTCTCTGCCTCAGAAGGCAGTGGAGGCCGATTCTCTGGATGATTTCAAGAGAGAGATAAATAGAGCTCTTAAAGATAGCAGAATAAAGGGATATGGGAGAAGGCAGGAACGGGGTACTTTGTGGATGAGCAGCCATGATCACATTGAATGGCGGTGCTGGCTCGAAGGGCCGAATGGCCTAATCCTGCACCTATTGTCTATTGACTTTGGTTAGGCTGAAGATAGACACAAAAAGCTGGAGTAACTCAGTGGGACAGGCAGCATCTCTGAAGAGAAGGAATGAGGACTCCTCCATGGCCAGAGTGAGGCCCACCGCATATTGTAGGAGCAGCACCACATATTTGCTTGGGTAGTTTACACCCCAGCGGTGTGAACATTGGCTTCTCTAATTTCAGGTAGTCCTTGCTTTCTCCCTCCTTCCCCTCCCATTCCCAGCTCTCCCACAGCCTACTGTCTCTGCCTCTTCCTTTCTTTTTTTGTGTGTCCCCCCTGACATCAATCTATAGAAGGGTCTCGACCCGAAACATCGTCCATTCCTTCGCTCCATAGATGCTGCCTTACCCGCTGATTTTCTCCAGCTTTTTTGTCTACCAATGGGATCCCACCACTGGCCACATCTTCCCATCTCCTCCCCTGTTGGCTTTCCGCAGAGACCGCTCCCTCCGTAACTCCCTGGTCAATTCGCCCCTTCCACCCATACCACCCTCTCTCCTGGCACTTTCCCTTGCAACCGCAGGAAATGCTACACTTGTCCCTTTACCTCCCCCCTTGACTCCATTCAAGGACCCAAGCAGTCTTTCCAGGTGCGGCAGAGATTCACCTGCACCTCCTCCCAACCTCATCTATTGCATCCACTGCTCTAAGTGTCAGCTGCTCTACATCGGTGAGACCAAGCGTAGGCTTGGCGATCGCTTCGCCCAACACCTCCGCTCGTTCCGCAATAACCAACCTGATCTCCCGGTGGCTCAGCACTTCAACTCCCCTCCCATTCCGAATCCGACCTTTCGGTCCTGGGCCTCTTCCATGGCCAGAGTGAGACCCACGGTAAATTGGAGGAGCAGCACCTCATATTTCGCTTGGGCAGCTTACACCCCAACGGTATGAACATTGACTTCTTCAATTTCAGGTAAATCCTGCTTTCTCCTCCCCTTCCCAGCTCTCCCTCACCCCACTGTCTCTGCCTCTTCCTTTCTTCTTCCCATCCCCCCCCTCCCCCACCCTCACATCAGTCTGAAGAAGGGTGTTGACCCGAAACGTCGCCTATTTCCTTCGCTCCATAGATGCTGCCTCACCCGCTGACTTTCTCCAGCATTTTTGTCTACCCATTCACACAAGTTCTTTTATCCCACTTTCCTCACCCACTCCCGACACATTAGGGGCAATTTTACACAGACAAGTTAACCTACAAAGCCAATGCATCTTTGGGATTTGGAAGGAAACCCACACGCTTGCAGGGAGAATGTGCAAATTCAACACAGACAGTGCCGAGGACAGGATCGAACACAGATCTCTGGCATGTGAGGCAGCAAGTCTACCAGCTGTGCCACTATATTTTGTTTTCCAGCACACAAAAAATTATACGTTGATAACTTTGGTTACTAAAAAAATGAAAATATCTATTTTCAGTTTTAAATCTCCAAGTGACGCTATGTCCCCCTTTACAGCTACTGTTTTAATTATGTTCAAGACTATGGGGCAGTACATTGGCCATAAAGTTGCTGCCTAAAAGTGCCAGAGACCCGGAATTGATCCTGAATATGGGTGCTGTCTGTATGGAGTTTGATCCTTTTCCCTTTGATATCATGGGTTTTCTCCGGGTGCTCTTGTTTCCTTCCACATTCCAAAGGTGTGCAGGAACCTATTTCAGACCGAATCCAAAACATAATATTTTAATTTTGTCCAGAGATTCTGTCTAACCTGTTGAGTTACTCCAGCTTTTTGTGTCTATCTTCAGTTTAAACCAGCATCTGCAGTTCCTTCCTACACACACGATAGAACTTTATTAATCCCAGGAGGGAAATTGTGTGTGTGTGTGTGTGTGTGTGGGGGGGATGGGGGGTATATATATTATATAGACACACACACACACATATATATATATAGGTATGTTACAAAACTTACCTTCAGTCGCGCTGTAATTCTGCCACTGGCCGTGTGTGCGATTTTGGCGCCTTTAAGGGGGGTGGGGTTAAAGCGCGGGTTTCTCCTCCTTGTCCTGGTTAATATTTCGTTGGAGTACAAGCGTTCGCTGACAAATCGTTCCTAGCGGTGTTTTGTGAATTTTTTATTTTTATTAAATCGTCAATGTCAGGCTAGAGTAATTTTAAAAGCAGCTCCTGAAGCGTCAACACCGATAACGGGGACGGATTTCACACACGGGACAGGTAAACTAAAGTGGTTTCTTTAAATGTATAAAAGTGCTTCTTAAGAAGCCTTTAATTCATATTTTTTCATGCGACACGTGATTTTATTCCCGAATTAACGGCAGTATTTTTCATATCGATACGGGGTTAAATTCACCGCAAATGAACGTTCCAAAAGATCGCGTTCCAGAAATCCTCACTCACAAGATGATTTAAATGCCCATTAATTTACAGGTATTAAACATTCAATTCCTTCCATTTGGCCTGTAAATTCATGAAAATTAGATTTAAAAATTATGTTATATTGTGAATTATTGGTGTGAATGTTATTTGGACACTTAGGCTATTTAAAAATGTTAATCTATTCTTAAGAAATTGATAGATGTTTAGATCTAGTAATTGAATTTTGTAATTAGCTACAATTAGGTAACTAACTAATTATATGCTTTACTTTCATGTCTTCGAAGTAAGATTGTTTCATATTTGTTTCAGAATGCTTCAATCTATAATAACTGAAAATTTCTTTCAGTTATCATAATTTTTAAGAAAGTTATGGGCTTTTAACTGTCCTCAATCACAGCTTTTGTGTTAAGTCAATGGAAAAGCAATAGGGAACTAGATGCTAATTTCTGAGTATGATAATGGCCATAACTTTTTTAATACTGAAGATATGAAAGTGAATTAAGTGTCAAATTAAACTTCTTTTTTATGCTTTATCTGATGGGATAAATTGCAGACTTTATTTTTAAAATCTCAAAATTTTGTAACATTGCTAAATATATATAGTTATATATTCATATATATATTATATATATATATACACCATTTTGTTTTTTCGTATATAACATTGTTTACAGAGTATTATGTTTACATATTCTGTTGTGCTGCTGCAAGTAAGGATTTCATTGTTCTAACTGGGACGTGAGAGAATAAAACACTCTTGACTTACTCCGCTAATGTGTGGGATAGAACTAGTGTACGGGTGATCGGTGGTCGGCGTGGACTCGGTGGGCCGAAGGGCCTGTTTCCAGGCTGTATCTTTAAATTAAACTAAAACACTAAAACCAGAGGGAGTCTAAGGAAGGGTCTCTACCCGAAACATCACCCAATTTCTTCTATCCAGAGATGCTGGCTGCTCCATGGAGTTCCCCCACACAATTAAAGCATGGAATAGTCTTCACCCTACCATAGTTACCCAACCAGACACAACTAAATTTAAGGTACCTCTTTTTTCCCCAAGAACCCTTTGTTGCTTAAGTCCAAGTCAAGAGTGTTTTATTGTCATGTGTCCCAGATAGGACAATGAAATCTTGCTTGCTACAGCACAACACAATATGTAAACATAATACAGAACAGGAGATAAAAGTTCAGTGTGTTTATATACAACAGACCATATATATATACACAATAAATAAACAGATAAAGTGCAATAGCTGTTATTGTTCAGCCCTCCACCCCTCCAGTTTAAATTCCCATTTAAAATATTTACGGAGGACCAGGAAACCAGAAGCAAGAGTTACTCCAGGGAGTTACTCCAGATCCAGGGTCAGGGAGTGATTCTGCTTTGGTTTTCAGCGGTCTCGGCGAGGCAGCGACCGGACAGCAATGGCGGCTAGATCTACCACAATTCAAAGCGAGGGAGAAAGTGCCCAGCGCCGACCAGTTGCCGTGGCAGTGCGCATGTGCAGGGCGGCTGATGATGTACTGGCCGTGGTTGTGCGCATGTGCAGGGGGAGGATGTGCAGGCCGTAGCAGTGCGCATGTGCAAGGCGGCCTGCCGTGCCGGCGGATGAGGAGCGGCGGAGACGGACACGTATACGGATGGCGGGCAGAGACGGAGAGTGACAGAGAGAGAGAGAGATTGAGAGAGAGATAGAGAGGGGGGCCCGCCAGAGTTGAATGGCAGGTGTCCTGCCTTGGCTGGAGGCCCCTAGATTTCCAGGCCCTAGGCTTCAGCCTATGAAGCCTAGTGGTAAATCCGGCTCTGCGAGGCCCCCTAGATCTCGAGGCCCTAAGCTTAAGCTTGTCCATCTTATACGTAAATCCGGCCCTGCTGTACATAAGCCAGATTTTGTGTAGGCAGATGAGAGTTGGTTTGGAAATATGTTCAGCACAGCCAGTGTGGGCCGAAGGGCCTGTTCTCGTGCTGTACTGTTCCATGTTTTCTGTTCCTAGGTGAGAAGTCTTGCAGGATGGAACTGACTTGTGACGTTTTGACTTGTCTGACTTTATTCACCCCTTTCCAACTCTCGAAGCCATCTACACCTCAATGTTACACCAGCCCTGCAAGATTTGAGCCACTTCTTCTTCAATTACAGCAGTTATTCTGCTTTAAAATTACATCTTAAATTCTTTATTTGCCTCATAAACGACTCTCTCTTAAGCATGTCAAGTATTTAAGACTCACTCATGTCCCAGGATTGAGGAACTTCAGCCCCCCCCCGCCCCCTCCCGGAGCAAAGAAGATTAAGAGAGGATTTTGCAGGAAGTGTGAAAGGGAGGCACAGTGGCACCATTGTAGAGCTACTGCCTCACAGCGCCAGAGACCCGGTTGCAATTTTGACCTCAGCTGATGTGTGTGTGGAGTTTGCACATTCTTCCTGTGACTGTGAGGATTTCCTGCAGGTGCTTAGGTTTCCTTCCACATCCCAATGACGTGCGGGTTTGGAGGTTAACTGGCCTGTGTAAATTGCTTCTAGTGTGTAGGGATTGGATGAGAATGTGGGATAACATATAACTAGAGTGAGCTGGTGATTGATAGTCTCGGTGGGCTGAAGGGCCTGTTTCTATGCTGTATCTCTAAAACTAAACTAATCATGATGGGGTTGGATGAGGTAAACAGAAGGAAGTTGTTGCTGTGATTGGACAGTGCGGGGATCAAGGAGACTCCGGTTTAAAATATTCAGAAAGAAATACAAGGCACATGAGGCACAAACGTTAATGCAGAGTGTGACTATGATCTGTAGTTCACTGGCTGTAAGGGTGGTGGAAACAGCGAATCAGGACTTTCAAATGTGAATAGAATGGGGACTAGCAGGAAAATAATCTACAGGGCAATGGAAAAATGAGTGTGTTATCCCCACAGAGAGCATGGACTGCAGGGCACAAATGGTTACGGCCATTCTATTGATTGTTGATTGAAAGATACAGCATGGAAACAGGGCCTTTGGCCCACCAACCATTGAATACCTGTACACACTAATTCAACGTTATCCCACTTTCGCATATTCTTGGCGCACACTGGGGACAATTTACAGAGTGGCACAGTGGCGTAGTGGTAGAGCTACTGCCTTACAGCACTAGAGACCCAGGTTCGATCCTGACTACGGGTTCTTGTCTGTACAGAGTTAGTACGTTCTCCCCGTGACCTGCGTACAGGTTTGTATTAATTGGCTTGGTATAAATGTAAAATTATCCCCTGTGTGTGTAGGGTAGTGTTAATGTGCAGGGATTGCCGGTCGGTGTGGACTCGGTGGGCCGAAGGGCCTGTTTCCGCCCACAATCTCTAAAATAAACTAAACTAAAAGGGGCCAATTAACCTACAAACCTGCACGTCTTTCAGATGTAGGAGGAATCCAGAGCACCCGGAGGAAACTCAAGCAGTCGCTGAGACAACGAGCAAACTCCACACAGACAGGACCCGACTTCAGGATCGAACACGGGTCTCTGGCTCGGTGAGACAGCAGCTCTACCTGCTGCGCCACTGTGCCTCTACGATTCTACACATGGAAGCAGTTTTTCCACATCTACGCTCTTAATCTTTTGCAATAACATTTATTACATCCCCACTAATCCCAATTCCAGACCATTGTTGAAAATTATATATTTTTTAACCGTCTGGAGACAACCAAATGGTCTTCTGCATTAGTTAACACCACGAACATGCGGTGGCTGAAACTGACAGTGTGGCTCACCTCTCCAGTCATGCTCCTCATTACCAGGAGGAGCCCTAGTTGCGATTATTACTGATCCTTGGTGTGAATCCATGCATCCTCTGCTGGGAGTGATCTTTCACGCCCTTGACATTCATGCTAATGTAGAAATGTGGCAAATCCGAACAATGCTGGCTTCACACATTTAAACAGCATTAACAGCTACGGCTATTAAATGTAACACCCAGCAAAAGGAAGCAGGCAGCAGAAATATGAAGGGGAAAAAACACTCCCATCCACATCCTGAGACTGAGATTAATATTAAAACGGCAACACGGGGCCAGCGCCAGAGACCCAGGTTCAATCCTGACCACGGGTGCTAGCCTGCACGAAGTTTGTACATTCTCCCGCAACCTGCGTGAGTTATCTCTGAGATCTTCGGTTTCCTCCCACACCCCAAAGATGCACAAGTTTGTAGATTAATTGGCTTGGTATCAGTGTAAAATGGTCCCTAGTATGCGTAGGGTAGGTTGGCGTGAACTCAGTGGGCCGAAGGGCCTGTTTCCGTGCTGTATCTCTGAACTAAACTAGTACAAGAGCTAGATTGCAGTGTTCCATTGTCGAGTTAGGATTAAGCTTGTGTCCACTGTGAAACGGTAGCCTAAAGAAGAGGATAAAGCATGGATAGAGTGGATGTGGAGAGGATGTTTCCACGTGGGAGAATCTAGGACTAGAGATCACAGCCTCA
>JAXLNO010000128.1:0-125944 GCA_038087875.1 Malacoraja senta | reverse complement strand
GTATTTGTTATATATACTTTATATATCGATTAATGCAAGACATAATTTAATTCAATGTAAAATTTTACATAGATTATATTATTCAAAAACAAGATTGAATAAATTTTATCTAAATATATCCCCCATTTGTGATAAATGTCTATCCCAAAATGCAACTATAACACACTCTTTTGTTTCCTGCATAAAACTTTATAAATTTTGGAGTGATATTTTTGAAATATTTACAAAATTATGGCAAGATAAGAATGGAACCTAATACTAAAATGATTATATTTGGAGTAATGGAAGATGGGAATAAATTGAACTCATCTCAACATTTATTTTTTAAATTATGGTTTAATAATAGCAAAAACGAATACTTAAAATTTGGAAAAATACACCAATACCAATGCTTAAAATATGGATTTCAAGCATGTTGGACACCGCACATCTTGAGGAAATGCGATTCCTCCTAATAGATCAATCAGACCAATTCTTAACCAGTGGTCTCCATTTGTCGTCTTTTTGGAATCATATGGTGCAACATAATTGTAGAAGCTAACTGTTCCAGGACTGGGTGAGGGATGGTCAAGATTATAAATAATGATCTCCTTACTTTTCTTTTTTTTTCTTTTTTACTCTCTTTTTTCTATTTTCTTTTCTTCAACTTTCTTCTTTCACTCTTTTTTTTTCTTTTTCACACAATATATATCTCATGTTTTTCTATCCTTTATTATCTAATTTATTTTTCTTATTCTTCTTTACCATAATTTAAAAAAAATAAGAAGCTGTACATAAAATGTATTATGTCAATATATATTAGGCACTTTGGTGCCAATATGATTGTACTTACTTCTAATAAAATTAAAATATATATTTTTTAAAATCTAATACACAAGTTTATAGGACTAGGGAACCAGAAATTCTTGATGAATGTTTAAATAAGCATCCTAACTGAAAAATTAATAGCTTATATTTATAACACCCTCTTAAACAACAAGGTACCACCGATGGAACTGTCTTTCATTTGTGTAATTGTGATGTCTTTATAACTTATTTTATCCCGATTATTTGTTTCTTTGTTAACTCTGTAAGGTGTCCTTGAGACTTTGGTATAGGCGCCCACAAATAAAAAATAAAAAATGATTATTATTATATAGACACACATGGGAAAATGTGTTAGGTCATCCTATAACGAAAGATATTTGGGATGAAAGTTTACAACATATACATCAATGCTCGTTAAATGCCAGACATGCTTTAATACAATTTAAAGTCTTACACAGATTACATTACTCCAAAATAAAACTAAATAGAATCTTCCCACATATTTCTCCTATTTGTGATAAATGTCTGCATCTAGAGGCCAATTTAACACATATTTTGCAAATTGTACAAAAATTAAAAATTTCTGGACAGATATTTTTGAAATAATTTCTGAAGTTGTTAATACTAAATTGGATCCAGACTCAAAATTAATAATACTTGGGGTATCAGAACAAAGTTTAACACTCACAACAAGCCAAAGAAACTTCCTCGACTACAGTATAATAACTGGGAAAAAATTAATATTAAAATTTTGGAAAGGCCCTATAACCCCCACAATTAAAATGTGGATTGTGGAAATGTCGGAGACCCTACATCTAGAAAGAATTAGACTTGTCTTAATGGACAAATAAGAACTTTTTGTTAAAATATGGGCTCCATTCATTAACTATTTGAAGGGATAGATTGGCGCAGCACGAAAACCCAACTGAAGCTTGAACTCAGGATTAGATGTAAAATTATACTTCATAACCTACGAACTTATCTCCAATGACGTATTATAAGTAATTCATTCCACCTTCTCTTTTTTTTGATATTTGTAATTCTTTTTTCTTTCTATCTCTCTTTTTCTATCTATATAATAAAAACACTAGAAGCAGAATTAATCGACAATTGAAAATTTCAATAATGTATGATTGATGTATATGAAAAGTTTTTTTTACTATAATATGTTACTATACATTATAATATGTTTGCTTCTAATAAAAAAATTTTTTTTTTTAAAGTCCTGACAGCTTAAACACCCACTCAAAGATATTGTCAATTTGCTTAGGTTGATTATGTCCAATTAACAGCTCACAATTATGCCATTCCTTGGCTTGCATCTGAGTAAAATGTAATTCAAAACCCACGTATGGTTTGCGATTTTTTTTTAATGATAAATTTAGCTTCAGAAACGTTTTCTTTGTACATGTGAGAACCTACTTGAGAACCATGGGCGATTTTAAAATTTTACAGGCTGATTTATCACTTCTGAAACTTTTTGGACGCCAAAGGATTCAAGAAAAAACACAAATAATGCCTTACTGTTGATGAAATGCAGTGAGCAAACGTGATAATTCCCAATATTTTCAATTCCGATATCTGCACGGCCAATGTTCGCCAAGCAATTTAGCTGTTGTTGTCCCTTCAGCTCTCGCTTCTCTTTACCTTCATTTCGCTTTACTTTTGGAATTCTGAAGTTGGGTACATGTCTCTCACACTTACCCCGACTTCCACAATTTTTTACAGCGAAAAAATTCAAAATTTTGGCGTTTTTTAACAGTTAGGAAAGTAGCGTTTCTTGCATTAATAACATATACCGGAAGTGACGGATGTCCTCCACATGGATGGAGCTGCTCCGTGTGTCAAGCCCTTTGACCCGATGACCTTACGTGCAACCCCCCTATTCCTCTCTTGCCACCAGTCCCCGACAGTTGCTGCTTCACCAACTCAGTTCCCCCAGCCGCTTGTTTCTTGGCCCCGTCATTGTACCGGGTGAGAGTATTTAATGCTCCCGGTTGTGTTTGTTTAATTAAAACCAGAATGTGAGATCCAGAAGCGAAATTTGATTCCAATTGGAAAGGAATAAAACCGACAGACACTGGATTTAATTTCACACCACTCGCCGCGGGCGGTCATTCCGAGTAATTTACATCCAGGGCATCCCGGAAATCACCAAACTGCGGAACAAAGAGAGAAAAAGCTGATGTTTACCTTCGCAGATAACGCCGGCATCGTTGGAGTGTGAATATAGATCGTCATAGTTCTCCCATGGCGCTGATCTACACTCCCGCAGAGCGGCCTCGCTCCCGATGCACTGAACATATGACGTCACAATGGGTCCGGACCCCGGTCCAAAGTGAGAACCGCCCGGGTCTCCCGTCGCGGGGCCGCAGCCCAGCTCCCGACACACCACCGCCGCGTCCTGCAGGTCCCAGCCGCGATCAAACACAGTCCCCCAGTTCCCCATGTAGTGAACCTCCACTCTCCCGGCGCATGGACCGTCCCCGTTCACCAGCCTCAACTTCACGCTTTCTGAAACAAAAATCAGAAAATAGAAGAACAAACGTTACCGCCGGTTTGAGCCGCGGGTCAGTCGGCGCCCCGCACACCGCGCTCCCAGCCACCCCTAGCTCCAACCATTCAAAGTCCACATGTACCACGGAATGATCAACGGGAGCGGCAGACCCCGAATGAACTGTTAACAGTGTCAACAATAGTCAGTAAGCTGGTAACCGTCCGGAGAACCGGGATCACCCGGTCATTCTTGGGATGAAAGCGGCGCCCGAGCAGGCAGGGTGAGCTGCGGACACAGAGTGCTGGAGCAACTTAGCGGACACCCACCCATGTTCTCCTGAGATGCTGCCTGTCCAACCTAGTTACTCCAGCACTGTGATTTTTATTATAAACCAGCATCTACAGTTCCTTGTGTCTCCAAGGGCAGCTGCAGGTTCGTTTTTATTCTCGGGAGAGCGGCTGATGAGCTGCGCGGGTCAGTGCCCCGCTGTACTCAAAGCTCATGTGACGGGCAATGGAACCCAAACGTGTTAGAGGTGTGAAGGCATTCCTGGAATTGGACGCCAAAGGTGAAAGATCCGGACTGGGTCTCCACAGTGGGATGAGCAGTGGGAACACGCTTGGAACCGGGAACCATGTCAGCAGAGTCGATTCCCCACACTGAGCGCTTCAGGGACATTACTGATCGTCACTCCGTCTGTAGACGGCAGTCACCTCGCAAGTAGCATTAAAGGTCTCAGTAGCCGCACTCTTAACGCAGTGAAAGTTAAGCGAGGTTACCTGAAGGGTCCGCCTGACAATCCCCGGGTCGGCCTGAAATGAGAAATAAAGAATGAGTTTTGGCTGTGTGACGGGTGGAGTGATGGTGTTGGGTTGTGAGAGCGAGTGGGTCCATGGGGAGGTGGGCATCTCATTAATGAAACCATCACCGGGAAAAGTCCCGACAGTAACCTGAGAGGCAGCGTTCCGAACCGCTACAGAGAGTTGTTTCACCTTCCCACCTGCTTTTTTAGATGTTACTGTAAATGAGTATCAGCAGTCAGAAAATCGTATCGTGTCTCTGTTGCAATTAAATTTATTGTTAGATCTACAGAGATCTGGATACAATTTACCGATGTGGTAAATTTGGTCCATGCCGACCAGATTGTCCCATCTAAGCAAGTTCAATTTGCCCACGTTTGGCCCATGTCTCTCTAAAACGTTCCAATGCTTGTACCCGATCAATGAATTTTAAATGCATTAAATACCTTAAATACCTGCCCCAGCTGCCTCCCCTGGCAGCTTGTTCCATATACCCACCATCCTGTGTCTGGAAAAAACGCCCCTCTGGATCCTATTAAATCTTTCCCTTCTCATTTAAAACCTTTAGCCTCTGTTGTTTTAATTTCTCCTATCCTGGTTTAAAATACTCTGTGCCATTCACTTTATTAATTCCTGTCGTGATTATATGCTCCTCCATCGCCCCTTGGTCTCCTGCGCTCCAAGGAATAAAGTCCTAGCTTGCCCAATCTCTCTCCACAACTCGGGTCCTTAAGTGCTGGAAACGTCTCGTAAATCTTCACTGCATTCTTTCCATCTTAATTGCATCCTTCCTACACTGGGGTGGCCCTTTAGAACGACAGGGAACAATATACCTGAAAACTAAGCCTGTCGGGCCACGACAACTCTCCTATCGCCTCTGGTGAACTATCAGGTTCGGGCACATTTTACGTAGCCTTGAAAATACATTGTGTTGCCACTCTAACTGATAATTCACATGGGAAAATTCATAATGCAATTAACAGTGAATAACCCCATCCTTATTCCCCTAGAATAAATCTTTTCATTTTTTTCAGTTTTCAGTACATATAATCATATAACCATATAACCATAACAGCACGGAAACAGGCCATCTCGGCCCTTTAAGTCCGTGCCGAACACTTTTTAAAATTTATTTATAATATATATTTTTAAACTCCCCCCTAGTCCCATATGACAGTTTAAAAAAAGACACTCTTGAAATAGCTATTGTCTGTGAGGTTCATACTGTCACGAGTTCAGATTCTCATTTCAGTTTTATTTCCCACAGGCGATACAAAGTGAACTGACCCGTGTGCCAAACTCGATCATTTTAATTTTCTGCGGACAGCCATTCCTTGATTTCCCCTCCAACAAAATTTACGATGATATTCCCTCCGATGGATTTGCAGGATATTTTTCTGTGTTCAACACCATCTACCACATGATGGACAAATGACCTGATCCCAGACTACTGTAGATATTCTGCCCCCGATTTCTATACTACTTTCCAGTATCTTAATACAGGTGCGGCGATGCTAATATTTACGACTATGACTCTATTTATTTTCAGATTTGCTTGTGGAGAATGCTTGAATGATATTCCGTTACACGTTGGTTCGTTTGTGTCCTGCGTTGCCCAGCAATAACTGGGCACGACTTGCTCCCACACCTGAGTGCTGTTATCAACTTGGCTCCAGCAACAGATACTGTCTCGCGAGTTGCCATTTTCTTTTAACCGATTTTCAAGAAGTGGGGAAAGTCTATTTACGTTCACAGTTTCAAACCCGCGTTACAATCTGTGAATCTAGATAATGTTATTCAATTCTATGCCTTTCACCGATTGCACAAACTCAGCCCGTGGACAATGCAGTGGACAATTGATCGCATGCACAACAGTCTCATTAATTTAGCGTTATATCTCACGAAGTAATAATATAAACAGCACAATCGTATCTGACAATTTGGGAATCATTAGGATCATATTTTCTCAGACGTGCATTACGATTATGCAAGTATTTAATGCACGAGGAAGCAATAGGACAAAAGGAGACCATTCAGCCCATCGGCTCCATACCAAGCACCGTACAACAATCTAGTTGATTTAATTTACCCTCTCCTTATTTCCCTTCATTCGGGCCCATCAACCCTTCTTTCATCCGTGTGACCATTCTACTCAAGATAATTTACAGTAGGTAATTAAACTACCTAGCAACAAATCCTTGGGATGCGCGAAGAAACCTGAGCACCCGGGCAAACGCGCACAGTCACAGGGAAGATGCAAGTGTAATAGCATGTCATACAGCACCGGTGGTAAGGAATGAACCGAGATCGCTACAACTGGGTGGAAGCAGCGGTATTATAATTAAATGCATGTAGGAGATAAAATATCAGGGCGAAATTTGTTACGGAACTGCACTGAACATTTAACCAAAATAGACCAAGTGAAAAGCAATTTGAATAAATTGCAACATCTCTCTAACTGCGATTCTCCACCTAAACAGAATGGAGAATGCAAAAATGCCCCGAGAAATAAATGTGTTGCTACTAATAGCCGGACACGCATAGTGCCAAACTGAAAACTCCGTGAATATATAATGTGACGCATTTGAAGATCATTGACCACTGTGTGGAAATGTCAGCGTTAATATCCATCGAAGTGAGTGTTCAATGACAAAATTAATGCTAATGTTAACAGTGTTCATTCTGCATCAAGATGACGTTTAATGATGTAAAAATAATAAAAACCTTCCCATCAACACGATACTAACTACATTTTATAAATATGCTCAGTTCACAGTATGACATGGTGGATAAAAAAAGCTGCAACTGATCACTATCAGCGACAGGAATTTGTGTGCGGCTTCAGTCAGCAACAGCTGCAGCTTTAGATGCTGTTGCTCACCTCAAGGAGTTTATACTCTCTGGACTCCGATGTAATCTGCCCCAAAAGTGACCGCCCTATACCTCTGATAAATTCAGATTAATAATCTCTTTCTGAATTGCAGTACACAAGACCCGAGTCTTGCGGGTTGACTGATCTGTGACTGAAGAAAATTCCCGTGGGTGAAATTTCACGTTTAAATCTGTTTGACAAAATCGGAATGGGACGTTAAATGTGCTAATCTTGGCGAAATTATCCAAACGCACACTGTTCCGACAGAAGTCAGCAACCAGTTACCAAATGGCTCAGTTAGAAAATATTAGAAAATAATGAATTATTTATAACAAATAATTGCCACACTTGAATAGTCCACTTCTCCCGTCATACATTTGAAGTAAATTAGCATATTTTCTCATCTCTGCTCCTGTGCTCTCATTATAAAAACACCCAAACCCCTGATCTGGACAGGTGGACATTTTACACGTGGCAGAAATTTATCATCAATTTAATAGATCACAATTTTGTCATCACAACATTTAGTGATAAGCCACAAAATGCTGGAGTGCAACAGTTTGAAGAAGGGTCCCGACACGAATTGTCATCTATCCAAGTTCTCCAGAGATGCTGCCTGACCCGCTGTGTTATTCCAGCTAATTTTGTATTTTTTCGTGAAGCAGCATCTGCAGGACCTTGTGTCTCCATTCAGAGAATAAATATTTTCTACTATCCACAGTCCATACACCACAACGTGCAATTATGTAGCTAGAAAGATACGGGAATATAGAGTATAATAATAAATATCATGTTAATTGATCACCGAATACTTTCAGCATTCTCAATGAACTCACAGTTCCAAATCTGCAATACAATCAAAGTCAAGAAGGACCGCAGCATTCTCCCAGCGGCCAATTGCAGCGATGACACCAGGACTTCAACTGAACACCCACTACGGACATAGAATGGTCTCTCCAAAATCTTCCGACACACTAACGTATCTGAGAGTTAATTCTTTGATAACTGTTTTCATAGTAAATGATGTTTTGCTCCAAACAACCAATAGATTGTGAACGAAGTAAGGCGTGAACTGCAGTCTGCTCTAATGCACCAATGAGAAAGAACCTGCCCATTAATGGGTTCATCGGATCCATTTTCTTTCTTTTGCCTTCTCTTGAGAGACCAATGAAGGGATTAAAAGTAACATTAACAAATTTGCAGATGACACAAAGCTGGGTTGCAGGGTGAACTTTGAGGGGGGTGCTGCAGGGTGACTTGGACAGGTTGGGTGAGTGGGCAGATGCATGGCAGATGCATTTTAATGTGGATAGATGTGAGGTTATCCACTTAAGTGGCAAAAACGGGAAGGTAGATTATTATCTGAATGGTGTCAAGTTGGGAATAGGGGAAGCACAACGAGATCTGGCGGGGGGGGGGGTGGTCCTTGTTCATCAGTCACTGAAAGTAAGCTTGCAGGTACAGCAGGCAGTGAAGAAATTGAATGGCATGTTGGCCTTCATAACAGGAGGAGTTGAGTATAGGAGCAAAGAGGTCCTTCTGCAGTTGTACAGGGCACACCTGGAGTATTGTGTGCAGTTTTGGTCTCCAAATTTGAGGAAGGACATTCTTGCTATTGAGGGAGTGCACCTTAGGTTCACAAGGATAATTCCCAGAATGGCGGTCAGTGGTATGTTGATAGAATGGAGCGGCTGGGCTTGTATACCCTGGAATTTAGAAGTATGAGAGGGGATCTTATTGAAACATATCAGATTATTAAGATTTTGTACACGCTAGGGGCAGGAAACATGTTCCCGAGGCTTTGGTCAATGACGTTCTCAGAGACATGTTGAACAAGTATGTGTTCGTCTATCTTGATGACATCCTCATCTTTTCACGGACCAAGGAGGAACATGTACACCACGTCCAGGCAGTTCTACATCGGCTCCTGGCGAACTCGCTCTTCGTTAAAGCTGAGAAGTGCGAGTTTCACTCCCAGTCAGTCTCCTTCCTAGGATACATCGTTGGCCAAGGGAACATCAAGATGGACCCCGCCAAGGTCTCTGCTGTCACCACCTGGCCCGGTCCTGACTCCCGCAAGCAGCTCCAAAGGTTCCTGGGATTCGCCAATTTTTACCGACGGTTCATCCGTGGCTACAGTACTGTGGCCGCACCCCTCACGGCACTCACCTCCTCCAAGGTTCCGTTCCGGTGGTCTGCCGCGGCCGACAAAGCTTTTCAGACACTCAAGACACGGTTTACATCGGCCCCCATCCTCCAAGTTCCGGACTCAGAGAGACAGTTCGTGGTGGAAGTGGACGCCTCCGACGTGGGGGTGGGAGCTGTTCTGTCCCAGCGGGCTGCCGGGGACCAGAAGCTCCATCCATGCGCCTTCTTCTCCCGACGCCTGACCCCTGCTGAGAGGAATTATGACATTGGCAACCGAGAACTGTTGGCGGTTAAGTTGGCGTTGGAGGAATGGCGTCACTGGCTGGAGGGAACCGAGCAGCCTTTCTTGGTTTGGACTGACCACAAAAACCTTGAATACCTCCAGGCAGCCAAGAGGCCCAACTCTCGTGAGGCCCGCTGGTCTCTCTTCCTCACCCGCTCCAACTTCTCCCTCTCCTACCGACCTGGGTCCCGCAACGTGAAGCCCGATGCCCTCTCTCGACAGTTCTTGGTGAAGGAGGAGCCTGCCTCTGGCCCCAAGACCATCCTCTCGTCCTCGCACAGGGTTGCCTCCCTCACCTGGGAAGTGGAGGAGAGGGTCAAGGCGGCCTTGGAGAACCAGCCGGGACCCAGCGCATGCCCTCCTGATCGCCTGTTTGTGGTTTCTGCCCTGCGGTCCGATGTCCTTCAGTGGGCCCACAGCTCTCGACTCACCTGTCATCCCGGCATTCAGCGGACCAAGGAGATGGTGCTACGGAGGTTCTGGTGGGCATCGCTGGAGGTCACTCGGGAGTTTGTCAACGCCTGTCCCGTTTGCAACCAGCACAAGGTCTCACACCAAGCTCCTGTGGGTCATCTGCTTCCACTGCCTGTACCCCAACGACCATGGTCCCACATCTCCCTGGACTTCGTTACCGGCCTGCCCCCATCCAGGGGTCACACCACCATCCTGACCGTGGTCGATAGATTTAGCAAGATGGCTCACTTCGTGCCCCTGCCCAAGCTTCCGTCAGCCAAGGAAACTGCCGAGCTCATGTTACTCCACGTCTTCAGGCTCCATGGTCTCCCCGTCGATGTGGTCTCCGACCGAGGACCCCAGTTTGCCTCTGTGTTCTGGAAGGAGTTCTGCACGCTTGTGGGGGCCACCGTGAGTCTGACGTCCGGATTTCATCCCCAGTTCAACGGCCAAACTGAAAGGAAGAATCAGGATATGGAGACGGCGCTGCGGTGTATGGTGTCCAAGCATCCCTCCTCCTGGTCCCAGCAGTTGTTGTGGGTGGAGTACGCCCACAACACCCTGACAAGCTCGGTCACTGGGCTCTCCCCTTTCCAGTGTGCCTACGGGTTCCAGCCTCCACTGTTCCCGGCGCTGGAGAAAGAGGTTTCCTGCCCGTCCGTCTAGGCCTTCATTCGTCGCTGCCGCAGGACGTGGACCCAAGCCAGTGCGGCTCTTCTCTGCTCCGTGGCCCGTTACGCCACGACTACCAACCGTCACCGCACCCAGGTCCCCACCTACCTTGCGGGCCAGAGGGTGTGGCTGTCGACCCGGGGCCTTCCCTTGAGGGTGGAGTCCAAGAAGTTGGCACCCAAGTTCATCGGTCCCTTTGAGATCCAGAAGGCCATCAACCCAGTGGCTGTGAGGCTCAAGTTGCCTTGTTCCATGCGGGTCCATCCTATGTTCCACGTGTCCAGAGTAAAGCCAGTCCGGGAGAGCTCCCTGGTCCCCGCAGTCCCTCCTCCTCCACCTCCTCGTCTCATCGACGGAGGCCCCGCCTTTACGGTGCACCGCCTCCTGCGCTCCTGCCGTCGCGGGAGGGGTCTCCAATACCTGGTCGATTGGGAGGGTTACGGTCCAGAGGAGAGGTCCTGGGTTCCTGCTCGACACATCCTGGACGCCTCCCTCATCAGGGAGTTTCACCAGCGTCATCCCGACCAGCCGTCCAAGTCCGCCACTCCTAGAGGGGTCGCCGCCCCTGAGACTCTGTCCCCTCTTCCGTCTGAGGCGCCCAGTGATGACGAGACGGAGCTTTCCTCTGATGCTAGGGAGGAGGATGCGGACATGGATGTCTCGGACGAATATTAGCCCTCCTCCGGTCCCCCTCCTCCCACCCAACTCTGCGTGGGATTGGGTTTATTTTCTTTATTGTTTTTTTTTTCCTTTTGTTTTGGGACGTCAGGAGCCGTCCCTTGAGGGGGGGGGTTCTGTCACAGTCTGTCCTCTCCTGCCTGCCTGCCACTCCCCTCTCATCAGCCCAAATCTCCTCACCTGTGGCACTCAGTTGCCTCTGATCACCAATTAATCCGGTATATAGACTCTCCTCACTGTTCACACAGTGCCAGATTGTTCTCAGCATTCATGCAAGACTCTCCAGCGATTTCCCGACTGCCTACACGGATTCGAACCTGCCTGCCCCTTTTCGGAACCCTCGCTCAATCCTGAGCCTCTGTGTGAGTACGATGTACCCATTCCTGTGTTACAGTTTCGGAATAAAGTTCAGTACCAACTATACCTGCCTGATTCTGTGCTGCTATCGGGTCCAAGCTATCCCCGTTATAGATATGGTGAGAAGGCAGGAACGGGGTACTGATTGTGGATGATCAGCCATGATCACAGTGAATGGCAGTGCTGGCTCGAAGGGACGAATGGCCTACTCCTGCACCTATTGTCTAATATCTATTGAACTTGAAACGGAAACGAGTCACCGAGCCGATACCTGCATCCAAGAAGCATACAGTTAAATAAGCTTACCGTCAGAGAGGAGATGGTTGATCCCATTGTCCACAGTGTGATCCAGACCATGTGGGTGCTCTTCTCATTTCTATCATTCCACCACCAGGGACTTTGTCAATTTGTAAACAATTCAGAGCACCCAGCCCACCCGCACTCTCAGCAGCCGCCTGAAAATACCACACCATGCCGAATGCAGTTTTAATTCATTTTTATTGAGCCCTGTATCACAGTCTCCAATGTAGAAGATAACAAAAATGCTTCATGCTCTCATGTTTTTACGTTCATGTCATAGGAGCAGAATTAGGCCATTTGGCCCATCAATTCTATTCCACAATTCAATCATGGTTGATCTTTCCCTCTGAACCCCATTCTCCCACCTTCTTCCTAACATTTTACACCCTTGTTAATTAATAACCTTTCAATCTCCGCTTTAAAAATACCCAATGCTTTGGCTTCCACAATCATCTCAGGCAATTAATTCCACAGATAAACTAATCTCTGGCAAAATAATATCCTCATCATCATTCTAAAATGATGTCCTTTTATTCTGAGGCTGTGCCCTGTGGTTCTAGATTCTCCCACTACTGGAAATATCCCCTCAACATCCACTCTATGTGGTCCTTTCATTATTTAGTAGGTTTCAATGAGATGCCTACTCATCCTTCTAAACACACACGAGTCCAGGCCCAAAGCCCTCACAGGCTCCTCATACGTTAACCCACTCCTCCTTCGGATCATTCTCATCAATCTTTTCTGGACTCTCTCCAATGCTAGCAAATCCCTCCTCAGATATGTGGACCAAAACTGTTCACAAAACTCCAAATGCAGTCTGACTGGGCATCCTATAAAGCATCAGCATTGCATCCCTGCTTTTATATTCTAGTCTTCTCAAAATAATTGCTAACATGAAATTTGCCTTCCTTACTACCGATTTAACTTACAAATTAATCTTTTGGGAACACTCCACCAGCACTCCCAAGTCCATTTGCACCTCAGATTTCTGAATTCTCTCCCTATTTACAAAATACTTTTGTCCTACTATCAAAGTGCATGACTACACTTTGCTGCGCCATATTCTATCGTCCATCTCTTCCAACCTCTGACTTATCCAGGCGACACATAAAACTAAACATCAGCTGTCTTAAGAGTGCCTCACAGGTTGGCACTCTAGTGGACACAAACAATTGACTGGCACTATGCCATCTAGGGACACGAAGTAGCAACCTCATTGCATCATTGTATGCTACCTTGAGCCTCTGCATACTCTTTTTCTTATAATTAGACCACAATTGAGCAGTATATAACGGTGTGATGTAGGGTCTGAACAGTGAACACTTCACAGAGTCAGAGCACATAGAAAACTTCCTTATAAGCATGTTAGCTTGAAGATAAATGTTACAGCGCTGTCGGGAGAGGTCTTTGTCATCCGTCCAGTCATCAGATATGACATGACCTAGGTATTTAATTTCCTCACACACAGCAAGAGGACTGTCTGACAAATAAAATGTCGGAAAAGTTGATTTCCTGTCCTCAGCGCTTCTAACTATCATTATGCGGCTTTTCTTAGCGTTATACTTGATGTCATAATCAAGGCCATACTGAGAGCACACCTTCAGCATCTGCTGCAGCCCAACACTATATGGACAGAGCAGGACCAGGTCGTCTGCATACATAAGATGATTAACAATAGTGTTGCCCACAAGACAGCCAGTTTTTAACCTATTTAACTGATTTGACAATTCATCCATATAAACATAAATAAAATAGGAGACAAAATTCCTCCTTGCCGCACTCCATTACTAACACAGAATGGAGCAGATACAACATTGTCCCATTTAACCTGAAACGTTTGATGGGCATACCAAAACACTAAAATTCTCACTAAGAATTTAGGGGCACCTCTATCTAGCAATTTTACAAACAATTGTTCATGATTAATTCTATCAAATGCCTTGGATGCATCAATAAAACATAAAAATACAGATGCATTCAGGCTTGTCTACCTGAACACAATCTCTTTAAGAGCATAGATACACAGGTCAGTTCCATGTTTTCTTTTGAACCCAAACTGATTGTCAGTAGCAACGACATACATTTCTAGCTTTGTCAACAGTATTCTCTCCAGTACTTTAGATAAGATACTGGCTAATGCAATAGGGCGGTAATTATCAATATTGTTGAGCTTACCAGCCTTATCTTTAAGCACAGGCACTAACATTACAGACATAATAGCATTTGGCAGGACACCATGAACCAGACAACCATTAAAGCACATGGAAAGCAAAGGGCAGAGCTTATAGCTGGCATATTTTAGATGTTCTGCAGTAATGCAGTCCATACCGCAGGCTTTGTTGTTATCCAACATGTTAATGGCATCATAGACATCTGCTGCCCTAACTACCATATCTACAGAGAGAGCAATATGTTCATGATTGATTCTAACTGGGTTACATTTAACAGTTAAAAAGGTTACGGTAGTACTCACGACAACTCTCAGCTATATTTTCTGGGCCACTAACACCTTCAATGTCAGACGGTAGTTTTTTTTTACTGTTATTCATTACTTTGACCTATTTCCAGAAGTTAGTAAGGTTGTTATTCTGTAGCTTCCTGGCAAGCGAGTCTGCTCTCATTGAGTTTTCATTTTTCTTAATAAAACGAAGTGCATACTTAACTCTAGCATTTGTGCGTTTGTTCATATCTAGCAATACCCCCTGTCTAGGCCTACCTGCCTCTGACCAGAGTCAAAAGGCCTTTCTAGCCTCAGCATACTGCTCAGCCACAAACTCATTCCACCCAGGTCTGATGTTGGGTACCTTACATTTACTTTTACAAAAGGGATCACTGGAAGCATTGAGACATTTCACAATAACATCATACATGGCACAGAGTTTTTCAGCATGTTGCACGTGCTTACAATTCATATCTGAGCACATTAGGACCTCTTGAGGCAATGCAATATTATTTAAAAAACTGTCCGTTCGCAGCCATAACCTCTCTGCTCTGTTTTGACCAGTCCAGTTTACTTGGGGAAGCAGCATTATTATTACTGGACAGTAGGGGGACATTCTCAATATTTAACCGTGCAACAATAGGTATGTGATCAGAGGTGGCAAGTTCATAACAAATCTCCACCTTTTCCAGTGAGGCATGAGCATCAGCTGTGGTCACAATATGGTCTAACCAAGATGTTGTGTGCCACGCTTCACTAACATAGGTAAAACGTGCATCAGGCAACAGAGCTTTACTCAATAGAATTAATTTAGAAGTGTGAGGTGTTGCATTTTAGGGCGTTGAACAAGGGCAGGACCTATACGGTAAATGATAGACCTCTGGGTAGTGTTGTAGAGCAGAGGGATCTAGGAGTACAGGTGCATGGTTCTTTGAAGGTCGAGTCGCAGGTGGGTAGGGTGGTCAAAAAGGCTTTTGGCGCTTTGGCCTTCATCAGTCAGATTGAGTATAGAAGTTGGGAGGTCATGTTGCAGTTGTATTAGATGTTGGTGAGACCGCATTTAGAACATTGTGTTCAGTTCTGGGCACCATGTTATAGGAAATATATTGTCAAGCTTGAAGGTGTTCAGAAAAGATTTATGAGGATGTTGCCATGACTGGAGGGTGCAAGCTATAGAGAGAGGTTGAATAGGGCGATCTTATAGAGGTGTACAAAATCATGAGAGGAATAGATCAGGTAGATGCACTGTCTCTTGCCCAGAGTATGGGAATTGAGGACCAGATTGCATAGGTTCAAGGTGAAGGGGAAAAGATTTAGACAGGAACATGGATAGGACAGGTTTGGAGGGATATAGACCAAGCACAGGCAAGTGAGACTAGTGTAGCTGGGACATTGTTGGCTGGTGTGGGCAAGTTGGGCTGAAGGGCCTGTGTCCACACTGTATCACTGTATGACTCTATGACTCTATGTAACCAAAAAGGTTGATGGCAGAGCTGTAGACATTTTCTACATAGATTTCAGCAAGGCAATTGGCGAGGTTCTGGAAGTTTGATCGCATGGGATCCAAAGATAGCTAATGGCCTGGATCGAAAATTGGCTTCATGGATGGAAACATGCGACGGTGGAACATTGTTTTTTGGACTTGGGGACTCTGATTAGTGGCATGCTTCAAGGATTGGTGCTGGATCCATTGCTGTTTGAGGTTTACATCAACAATTTGGATGTGAACTTACAAGGCATGGTAAGTAAATTTGCAGATTACATTAAAGTGGCTGGTGTTGTAGACAATGAAAATAGTTGTCAACAAGTGCAGCAGGATCTTGATCTGTTGGCAAGGGGGCAGCAGAATGGTTAATAGAGTTTACTGCAGATAAATGTGAGGTACAGCATTTCGGGAACTTTAATCAGGGCGGGATCTTCACTATAAATGTCAGGACTGGGGAGTTTTGCAGAGCAGAGATCTCGGACTGCAGGTGAATAGTTCATTGAAATTGGTAGCACAGGTTGATAACGTGGTCAAAAAGGATTTTGGCACTTTGGCCTTCATCAATCAGGGTTTTGAGGATAGAAGTTTGGATGTTACAGCTGTACAAGGTGCTGGTGAGGCCACAGTTGGGGTATTGTGATCAGAGTTGGTCACCCAGCTGTAGAAGATGTTGTTAAACTAGAAAGAATGTAGAGATTTACCTGTACAAGGATGTTGTCAGGAACTGAGGGACTGAGCTATAAGGACTGGATGGGCAGGCTAGGACTGTATTTTGTGGAGAGTGCATGGATGAGAGGTGATCTTATAAAGTTGTATATGATCATGAGAGGTATGGATAGGATGGATAGTCTATTACCCATGTAGGGGAATCAAGAACCAGAGAATTAGGTTTAAGGTGAGAGGGGAAATATTTAATAGGAATCTGAAGGGGAACTTTTTCCAAACAGGGTGATGGGTACAAGAGATGAGCTGCTGGTGGACGTACTGTAATTGAGGCAGAAACAATAACATTTAAAAGACATACGCACAGGTACATGGAAAGGAAAGGTTTAGAGGGATTATGGGCCAAACATGGCCAGGTGGAACTAGTGTAGATGGGGCACCTTGGTTGTCATGGGCTAGCTGGGTCAAAGGGCCTGTTTCTTTTCTGTATGACTCGGAGATACCCTAAGACACCCCACCTTGTAGCTATGACCTCTAGTGTTGGACTTTTCCACCCTTGGATAAAAGGTTCTGACCATCTACCGTATCCGTGCCTCTCATAATTTTGTTTACTTCTATCAAGTCTCCCTGCAACCTCCGACATTCCAGAGAAGAAAATTCAAGTCGTGGAATCCCTGACAACTGGCAACTGAAACGTCTTTTCACCAGAGAGAGTGCAGTCCTGACCTCCCATCTACCACATTGGAGACTTTTGAACTATCTTTAATAAACGTTATCAGACTTTTTCTTGCACTGAATGTTGTCCCCTTTATCTTGTACCTCTACACTGTGGACAGCATGATTGTAATCATGTATAGTTTTTTCATTGACTGGATGGCATGCAACAAAAAGCTTTTCACTGTTCCTGAGTGTATGTGACAATAATAAACTAAACTAAACTAATCAGGTAGCATTCTGGTAAATCTCCTCTGCACCCTCTCGAAAACCTCCACATCTTATGAACTATCTTTCTGGTAGTGGGGCGACCAGAACTGTAGACAATACTTCAAATGTGGCCTAACCAAAGTCCTATGCAGCTGTATCGTGACTCCCAGACTCTTGTATTCAATCCCCCTCGCAATGCAGGCAAGCACACAATTTATCTCCTTTACCACCTTATCTATTTCTGCTGCCACCTTCTGTAAAGTATGAAATTGGACTCCAAGATCCCTCTGCACACCAATGCTTTTACAGGTCTTGCCATTAACTGCATACTCTCTTCTTACATGTTATCCCGCTCTGTGTTCTGGCAGCATTCCTCACTATCGGCAACTCCACCAATATTAGTATAGTCAACAAACTTACTCAACAACCCATCTACATTTACATCAGGTCATTTACACATTGTGACAACATGTCCACTTTAAGGTCCGCTCCGATTCCCAGCCACGGGCAAACGAGCAACAGTTGGATCTGATTAATGGTTATTGGACCAATTCATCTGATCCTTGTCCTTATAAACCCTGGGGGAGAGGGAGGTGGGAGAGGGATGATCTTGTTTTGTGAAATAAAGCCCATTTTTGTGAGTTCACCTTACTGTGTGTTCCAGTGTGTTTATTGCTGATGTGGTGTCATGACCAATGCCACATTGGTGGAGAATGTGGGCCTGAGTCCTGAGTCCTGAGGGACTGATCTGGCATTTATTTGAGACCAGCATTGAATAACAGTGAGTTGCCTGAGAACTATAGCAGCAACCCAAGAGTAGACCCATAACTTTGCTTGGGTAACAGAATCACTGCTGCTTTGTGCCAGATACTTACCTGGCAGGGGAGAGACCTTGATCAAAAAGGAGGTTCTCCCAGGACGAGTATTTGAGTAAAAGAGACTATCTGTTCTTATTAGAACAGTGCTGGCGGTCCCTTGGGGACAAGGGCCGTGGATCGCGGAGCGGAATCGGTGAAGAGGAGTCGGTCGGCTGCGGGCTTAGAGGTGGATCTATGCTGGTTGGGCAACCAACCTAACACCTCATTCAGCCACAATGACTGCAGCAACTGGAGCGGGAGTACAGGGTATCCGCAATACCCTGAGAATCGGCGTTAAGGACCTCAGCAAGGGGGTTCCTTTCTCACGGGACCTGATTGTGAAGAAGGTCTTGCTGGGGGCCTGCAAATTTGAGGCCAAGGACATCTACTGCCTCCAGGACTTCCCGGCTAACGGATACTTTGACGTTACCTTCAAGTATCCGACGGGATGGCAAAAGTTGATGGACGACTTCCGGGAGAAGGGGAATGAAGCTCCGCTGTCGCTGCTGAAAGTGCAGCCGCTCTTCACTCTCCCCACCCAGAAGGAAAGGATGATCACGGTGCACATGTTTAACCCACATGTGCCCGTAGTGGATGTCCTTACCTTCCTTGCCCGTTATGTCGAGGGAACAGGGAGCTGCGTGGACGTGAAGGACTTGCATGGGATCTGGACGAGCAAGCGGCAAGTCAAGGTAAAGCTGAGGGTGGACAAGGACGGAGCACTCCTCCACCCTCCCTCGGTTTTCGCAATTGGAGGAAACCGAGGATACATGACCTACGTGGGGCAGCCCAGGCTGTGCAGGAAATGCAACAAGCCTGGGCATGTGATGGCCCAATGCACTGCAGTTGTCTGCAAGAACTGCAGGACGGAGGGCCATGAGACAAAGGACTGTCAGGCCAGCAAGAACTGCAACCTGTGTGGGGAGGCAGGCCACCTTTACAGGGCTTGCCCTAAAAGAGCCTGCACCTATGCACAGCGACAAGAGGGGCTGCTGCCAGCACCCCCAGGGTGGGCGAGACACCCCTCACCACTGCCAAGATTGCAGCAGAAAGAGGGAACAAGGACGAGGACAGCCCGACCACCTCGAGCCACCAAGTGCCTGAAGGAGACCCCCAGCACCCTGCCCAGGAGGGAGAGTCGATGGAGGAGGGGGAACAGCAGGAGAAATGGACGACGGTGATGTACAAGAAGCACCAGAGGGTTCAGCCGAAGGAGCCGAGGTCGGAAAGGGCTGGTAAGTCCAAAAATAAATCACAAAAAAGATCTCTCTCCCTGACAGAAGGCAGCAACCTCTCCTCGTCGGAGGATGAGGCGACCGAGAAGTCCCAACGATGGAGGCAGAGGAAGAAAACGGGGGAGGAAAAGAGGAAGGCCATGCCAATCATCCCCCAGCCCCAGGAGACCGAGAGCAGAGCAGCGGCTGAGGGGCTCCAGCCCCAGGACATCGGAAGCGGTGCAGCGGCCGAGGGGCTCCAGCCCCTGGAGACCGGGATCATCGCAGCGGCTGATAGGGCCCAGCTCCGGGTGACCGGGAGCATTGCAGCGGCCGATGGGCCCCAGCTCCGGGCGACCGGGAGCAGCACAGAGGCCGATGGGCCCCAGCTCCGGGCGACCGGGAGCATTGCAGAGGCCGATGGGCCACAGCTCCGGGCGACCGGGAGCAGTGAACCAGCCACCGTACCCCAGCTACAGGAGACGGAGGAAGCAGCACGCCCAGAAGGGGGTGGAATGAGTAGGGCCCCCCCCAACGACACCTTGGGTTACGCCACGGAAAACCCACCTTATCGAGGATGCTGGTACCGGGTTCCTGAGCCCAGGAAAGCTAAGGCAATTCACCGAAGCGGTGGGCATGAGGGGACACGAGAATGGTCAGTGACTCTATAGACAATGGAGCTAAAACTGGCATCTTTAAACGTGCGCAGTATAAAGAGCACTGCGCGATGTGTTAATACCTTGCAGTACCTGGCCAAGGTCAAGGCAGATGTGACTTTTCTGCAGGAGTGCGGGCTGCCTCACCTCCGCTGCTATCGGAGGTGGTCGCGATGGTGGCCCCACGGACTGTCGGTGTGGTCGGGGTGCAATGACTGTCGCGCTTCCGGCCTGGGGATCTTGCTGCGGGGAGGGAACTTCGCCATCACTGAGGTCAGGGAGGTGGTTGGGGGGCGTCTCCTCGTGGTGGATGTTATGTACCGTTGTTCTCCGCTCCGGCTGATTAATGTGTATGCCTCACCCGTGCAGAGCGAGCGACTGGCCGTTCTCCAGCAGCTCCCAGTGCTGCTGGCCACGTCCCGGCAGATCGTTCTGGCCGGTGACTTCAACTGCATCATTGATGCGGCTGGACGATCCGGCAGTGCCGACAACAGACTGGACAGCATGTCCAAGTTCCTGATGGAGACGGTAAAAGATGCAAAGCTGCACGATGCCTTCAGCAACCCTGCAGGCGGGTCCCAGCAGCAGTTCACCTGGTCGAGATCGGACGGTTTAGCCCGATCCCGGATAGACTTTGTCTTCACGACGAAGGCCGTCACAGTGAGACACACTGACCTCATGCCGGTGTTCTTCTCTGACCACTGCCTCCTTCAGGCTTCCTGTCACCTGCAGGAGGACCAGAAAGCAGGCAGGGGGTCGTGGAAGTTAAATATGAAGCTGTTGACCCCAGAGAACGTTGAGGAGCTAAAGAGGGACTATGCATGTTGGAGAACGGTGAGGCCCCTCTTTGACTCCCCGACACTCTGGTGGGAAGCAACCAAGGAGAACATTAAGAGGTTCTTCATAGTTAAAGGGGTTCAGAGAGCAAGGCAGAGTCAGAGGGAATTGTGCCAACTCCAGACAGATTTGCAGCAACTGCTCCTTCTGCAGTCGAGAGGGGTGGATGTGAGGGAGGAACAGAGAGGTGAAGGACCGGCAAGCTCGGCTCTTTACTTCTGAATCCTCCAAGATCATCTTCCGATCCAGGGTCTGCCATGTGGAGCAGGATGAGACGTGCTCATGTTACTTCTTCCATAAGGTTCACAGGGGGAGCTCTGTGATGAACAGCCTTAGGGAAGAGGACGGCTCGGTAACATCCTCGCAGACGGACATGCTGAGGATCTGCAAATCTTTTTACACGGATTTGTACGACAAAAAGGCCACAGACAGCACCGCCTCCCAGAACTTCCTGTCCTCTATCACGGAGGTCTTGGAGGACAGCAAGCGGGAGAGTCTGGACCAACCACTGACCCTAGAGGAGCTGACTGGCTCCATCCGTTCCTTTGACTCGGGTAAAACTCCCGGAAGCGATGGCTTACCGGCCGAGTTGTATTTGGCTCTGTGGGACTGGGTGGGCCCGGATCTGCTGGAAGTGTACAACGACATGCTTCTAGCCGGCAGCATGGCAGACTCCATGAGGAAGGGCAGCATCACCCTAAACTACAAGCAGAAGGGGGAGATGAAGGACATAAAGAATTGGAGACCCATATCACTGCTGAATGTAGATTATAAGATCCTGTCAACCTGTAAGGCCATCGCCAACCGGGTCAAGTCTGCTCTGGGACAGGTGATCCACCCGGACCAAACCTGTGCTGTACCTGGCAGGAAAACCTCAGACAGCCTAGCGCTGCTGAGAGACACCATCGCCTACGTGCAGGACAGACGGGTGGATGCCTGCCTAGTCAGCTTGGACCAGGAGAAGGCCTTCGACAGGATATCGCACACGTACATGAGGGACGTGCTCTCCAAAATGGGTTTTGGGGAGGGAATCCGAAATTGGATCAAACTGCTCTACACCAATATCCGTAGTGCAGTCCAAATCAATGGGTGGGAATCAGACAGTTTCCCTGTAAGGTCTGGAGTCAGGCAGGGGTGCCCTCTCTCTCCTGTCTTGTTTGTCTGCTGTATTGAACCTTTTGCCGAGTCCATCAGGAAGGATGCGAGCATAAGAGGAGTGACATTACCAGGCAGTGGGGGCATTCAAGTCAAAATCTCCCTGTACATGGACGATGTCGCTGTCTTCTGTTCGGATCCAGGGTCGGTCCGCAGATTGATCAGTATCTGTGACCACTTTGAGTCAGCCACGGTAGCCAGGGTGAACCGCAGGAAGAACGAGGCCATGCTCTTTGGCAACTGGCCCGACCGAACTTCTGTCCCCTTCACCATCAAGCCTGACTTCTTGAAGGTGCTGGGGATCTGGTTCGGGGGGGCTGAGGCGTGTAACAAGAATTGGCTGGAGCAGATAGTCAAGGTGGGGAGGAAGCTGGAGCTGTGGAAGCAACGCTCCCTCTCCATAACCGGAAAAAATTTGGTCATCAGTTGTGAGGTGCTCTCGGGGCTGCTGTACTTGGCGCAAGTGTGGCCTGTCCCTCCCTCCTACGCCACAGGGATCACCCGGGCCGTCTTCCAGTTCATCTGGGGGTCGAGGATAGACCGGGTGCGACGGGCCACAATGTACAAGTCAGCAGACAACGGGGGTAAAAGCGTGCCCAACGTCGCCCTCACCCTGATGGCCACCTTTGTGTGTGGCTGCATCAGGCGGAGTGTAGAGCCAAGCCACGTGGGCACCAAGTGTCACTACCTGCTGAGGTTCTACCTGTCCCCGGTGTTGCGAAGGATGGGCCTGGCGCAGATGCCACGCAATGTGCCAGTCAGCTGGACATTGCCGCCCCATTTGTCGTCTGTGGAAAGGTTCTTCCAGACCAACACCTTTGACCACATGTCCTTTGGGCAGTGGTCAGCACGGAATGTCCTGCAGGCACTGCAGGGAAAGGACTCGATGGATCCGGTGGCGTGGTTCCCAGAGCAGACTGCCCAGCTTGTCTGGCAAAATGCCTCATCGCCAGAACTCTCCAACAAGCACCAAGACCTGGCTTGGCAGGCGGTGAGGGGAGCCCTCCCAGTCAGATCCTTCCTGCACCGTCGGAACCTCACTACCAGCGCACGCTGCCCTCGGGACGGCTGCTATGGAGAGGAGACGGTTGCCCACCTCTTTGCAGAGTGTGGATTTGCAAAAAGAGTCTGGAGAAGTATGCAAGGGTCCCTGGAACGCTTTATCCCAAACAGCTCCGTCCCAGAGGACTCTGTGATTTATGGACTGTTCCCAGGGACACATTCAGAGACTGACATCGAGTGCTGCTAGAGGGTCATCAACTCGGTGAAAGATACTATTTGGTCTGCCCCAGCGTTGTTCACCACCCAGCAGAGCGAGATGTCCGTCAGGGAATGTTGCCGACTGGCCCGCTGCAGACTGCAGGAGTACGTGCTGAGGGACGCACTGAAGCTTGGTGCAGCCAACGCCAAGGCTCGGTAGGGGAGGGCCACAGTCTAGGGTCCTTCCGCTGCTGGCCATGGGGGGCACGGTATGGTGGAGACGCCCCTCAAAATAAGGGAAGGTATCCCACGCCAGGGGGCCACGTGAGTGACATGGGTGGGGGACGGATCTGTGGAATTGGAAAAAAATGTATTAACTGCATTGAACAATTTGTATAGCCTCCGAAAATGTCGGATGAATGTTTCGCACGGTTCATGTATTGTATATATTTATTACTTGAATAAAGTCTATTTTGAAATTTAAAAAAAGTGAAGGCACCTTGCCTTGTGGTGCATGTGCAAGCATATCTAAGCTTTTTTTTTACACATTTTAAATGAGCCAAAGCTGTTCAAGCCATTGCTTGGGGTCCCTGCATGAGTAAAAACCCCTCTCAACATTAGAGGGAGGTGAAGCCCCGAATGGCTCAGCCAACAGGCAGGAAGGAATGGCATAAGCACCCCGGACAACCAGAACTTGAGGATGAACCCATGTCTATAGACCCAGGGCTCCCCTCATTCCAGTACAAACCATGGCTGACAATACGCAGAGAGAGAGATATATAGTGAGAGAGAGGGAGAGATGCGGAGAGAGAGGGAGAGGGAGAGAGAGAGATGCGGAGAGAGAGGGAGAGAGGGAGAGAGGGAGAGAGGGAGAGAGAGGGAGAGAGAGGGAGAGAGGGAGAGAGGGAGAGAGGGAGAGAGAGGGAAAGAGAGGGAGAGAGAGAGATGCGGAGAGAGAGGGAGAGAGGGAGAGAGAGGGAGAGAGAGGGAGAGAGAGGGAGAGAGAGGGAGAGAGAGGGAGAGAGGGGGAGAGAGAGAGAGAGAGAGAGAGCACTGCCCTATGTCCAGGTCGGGGGATGAAGTTTCTGTATAATTTTTAATGTTCACTGTACTTTTTATCGTCACTATTTTTTGCTGATGTTCATAAGTTACAAGAGCAGAATTAGGCCTACTCTCCACCTAGTAGGCGCAACACCGCTAGTCACTGGCAGCCAACCAGAAAAAGCCACCTATATTGCCATTCTTTGCCTTCTATCCTCCAGCCAACCTGCTATCCATGCTAGTATCTTCCCCCAATCCCTGATACCATGGGCTCTCATCACCTTTCGCAGCTTCACGCATGGCACTTTATCAAAGGCCTTCTCAAAATCCAGGTAAACAACATCCACTGACTTTCCTTTGTCTATCCTACTATTTAATCCCTCAAAGAATTCCAACAGGCTCATCAGGCTAGATCTCCTTTTCACAAAACCATGCTAACTTTGGTTTATTTTATCATGTGTTTTTAAGTACTGTACTCAGAATCCTCATCCTTCGGACTCGCTAATCTTACCAACCACTGAAGTCAGGATAACCGGCCAAGTGTTTCCACTCATTTTTTGCTCCAGAATTGAATAGCGGAGTAATATTTGCAATTTTCCAATCGACTGGAAGCATTCCTGATTTTAGTGATTCTTGAAATATCACTACTAATGCCTCAAATCTCTAAAGACACCTCTATCAGAACCCTGGGGTGCAGTCCATCCGGTCCAGGTGACTTATCCACCTTTAGACCTTTCAGCTTCCCAAGCACCTTCTCCTTGGTAATAGCCACGACGCTAACTTTTACCTCCTAACTCTCTTGTATTTCAGGCACATTGCTGGTGCCTTCCACTGTGAAGAATGATGCAAAAAATGTATTCAATTCATCTACCATTTCTTTATTCCCCATTATCACTTCTCCAGCATAATTTTCCAGCGGTCCAATGTCCACTCTTGTCTCTTTCTTACACGTTATGTATCTGAAGATACTTCTGCTATCCTATTTTATATTACTGGCTAGCTTGCATTCATATTTAATCTTTTCGCCCCATATTGCCTTTTTAGTTACCTTCTGTTGTTTTTTAAAAGCTACCCAATCCTCTAGCTTTCTACTAATCTTTTCAATGTTTTATCCCTTTTCTTATAGTTTTTTACTGTCTCTGACTTCCCTTGTCTCCACGGCCATCTCATTTTCCTCTTAGAATCTTTCTTCCTCTTTGAAATGAAAAGATCCTACATCTTCTGAATTATTCCCTGTAATTCCTGCCATTGCTGTTCCATTGTCATTCCAGCTCGGGTCCCTTTCCAATCTCTGGAAATTAATTTGCAGCAACCAAACTGAATGGTACCCTTCCATTGTTCAGCATGTGGTATTCTTGATATGTGGTGACAAATCCCTATTTCCGAATTGGATTGGGACCTCTACCATGGGATACCTAGCCCCTAATGTTTGGGGAATTAAAACCCTCCAGACTCACTTAATCAGGAATCATAGTCAGCCATCCCCAGGGAAGGTTAGACGCTGGAGAGAAGTTGAAAATCCACTTGTTGTCTGCAATACAGGGTTCCACAGATTCCTCCGCACCCTGATACCTGGCCTGGGAGTAAACGAGCTGGAGAAAGCAATCATGGAACAAATAGAGAACAGGACGGTAGATGCGATTTTGGCTCTTCACTCCGAAGTCCAGTCTCTGTCCAAGATGGTTATTCAAAATTGGATGGCTCTGGACTTTCTCCTATTGACCCAGGGGGGTGGGTGTGTGCAACCCTCAACGAATTCTGTTGTTTCTTCTGTAACCAAGACAAACAAATTGAAACTGATGAAAGGATTATTCAAGACCATATCCACACCTTGCACAAGATTTCAGAAATTAAACATTTTGACTGGTGGGGATGGCTCCCTGACCTAGGTAACTGGGCTGGAGGGCTCTTTAAGACCATTTTAAAATATGCTATTAATATTTCAGCCGCTGTTGTCACCATATATGTACTGATCCAGCTATCACTCTGCCTCATTCGAGCTCTCTGCTCATCAAAACCGCACTCCCGTCTCAGTGCTGAACCACAACACATTATGCTTCAATATGATCTTGATCACGCTATCATGCAACTCATAAATATCCTCCAGTATGATGATACTGATAATACGGACTAACATTTTTATTCAAGGTTTCAAGGTCAAGTTCAGTTTATTGTCACATGTAAAGCAAGAATTTCATTGTCCTATCAGGGACACATGACAATAAACTCTCTTGAATCTTGAATCGTGAATCTCTTGACATGTACCAATTAAAGTACAGTGAAATTTGCGTTACCATACAGCCATACTAAGTCCTGTTGGGACAAAAGGCGGGATTATGGGAATTGTGGGAAGAACTGAGCTGCACTTCCATTTTGTCTTTCAACATGGGCAGCACTTCCCTCTGTGGGAATCAAACGTTACTCCAGTGAATAGCTGAGCAGGCCTGGTGCAGGTGGCCCATAGAGACAAAGGTTCGCTTAATACAAAGAGGAGCTTATGAACTCAAGGCTACACCGAGACTGCCTCATCTTCCCACATAGTTAAACAAGCCTGTTTCTCAGTGGAAAGTTACTGAATGCTGGATCACAATAGTTAACCCTGTTCCATCGTCATTCCAGCTCGGGTCCCTTTCCAATCAACTTTAGCCAGCTCCTGCCTCATGCTTCTGTAGTCACCATTGCTCAATAGTATTACAGACACATCCAATTTCTTCTTCTCCCTCTCAAATTGAAGGTTGAATTTTGTCACTAGCTCCTAGTGGTTCCATTAACTTAAGCTGCCTAATCAAATCCGGTTCATTACACAATACCAAATCCAGAATTGCCTTTTCCCTGGTAGGCTCAACTACAAGCTGCTCTCAAAACTCATTTCTGAGGCACTCTACAAATTCGCTCTCTTGGGACCAGCAGCAACCTGTTTTTTCCAGTCGACCTGCATGTTTAAATCCAGACTTGGATCGGCATGCCCACCTGTGGACCAAGGACCCGCGCTGTAGACCCCGCCAGGATGACCCAGCTCCCCGCCCAGAGTGGAAGGAGGACCTGTAAGCAGACTGGTGGTGAGAGGTAGTGCAGTGCCTCGACAGTGGAGTGGGCCACCAGGGCCATGCAGCAGCCTGGGGCTCGCTGGATCGGACGCTGCTCCAAGATGCCGAGCACATGGACCGGACGTGGCCTGCAGCTTGCAAACTGGGACTTGAAAAGGGTTAAAAAACTGGCGACTCTGTATACTGTCTCAGCGTACTCATGGTATTAACGTACTGTATCTGAGATACATCTAAGTGCGAAGATGTATCTAAGTGCGTGTGTTTCATGATACTTGCACTGAACTGTATTCAAAAATGAACTTCACCGTACCTCGGTACTTTAGACAAATAAAGTACAAAGTAATACCTATGAGTTTTCTTGATGTTTTAAATCACCTTGAGACTGAATGATGCTGCAGTCTCTGCTGCTGAGCAAGCGTATTGCCACGATGCGTCCACTGTAGAACTGCGCATCTTCAGAGGTCTCCAGGTAAGGTTTTTTGTTTTAGAGATATTTATTTATTTAACTAACTAGATAATTGTTGCTGAAAGTGTGAACTGAAAATGGTGAGAAACTAACAAAGGAAGAACTATCTCAAGTCCCGGGATCATTGAAAGTGAGGGGGAGGTGTCTGTGACAGCACCTTCTCCCTTTGGGGAGTTGCTCTGATTCTTTTAACTGGCTGATAGGCCAGGAGAGGCCAATTCCCAGCATTATTGCTCTTGATTATCCACTTGAACCACGTCAGCCACTCGCTATAAAACCCAGGAACTTGAGCCAGAGTGAGTGACAGGGAGAAGGAGAAGAGAAGAAGCAGGAGAGAAAGTGGAAGATGGAAGGAAGAAAGAGAGAGAGGAAGGGAGACAAAGTGGGCTACCTCCCTCCTAGCTGTGTTCTGCTGTTGCAGGTACAAGGAAGACTGAGCTACCATGACAGACCCGAGGCCACAGTGCGATCATATAAACGTACCAAACAGTGAAAGGCTTGGATAGAGTGGATGTGGAGAGGATGTTTCCACTAATCTGAGATCTAGGACTAGAGGTCATAGCCTCAGAATTAAAGGATGTTCCTTTAGGAAGGAGATGAGAAACATTTCTTCAGATGAGAAAAAGTCAGGGGGTGGTGAATCTGTGGAATTCTTTGCCACAAAAGGCTGTGCAGGCAGTCAATGGATAGTTTTAAGGCAAGGATAGATAGATTCTTGATTAGTTAATTTTTCTCCCTTGCCTTGAGTGAAAGACCTGAAGTTCCCATCCAGCAACAGTGTCGGGATAACTTCACTGGAAGATGGCTGACCATCCAACTCTCAAAGGAAATTAGGAATGGATAACATGTACCAGGTTGTCAATAAATAATTGGTTTAAAATAAATGAAAAGGAGAGATGGTAGAAATTAATTGAAAATTATTTCAGTATAAATGAGAACAATGTGAAGTACTGTTGGAATAATTTACATGAGATGTGAATAACAGTTAACTTCTTTATTCTCAATAACTTGTCAGACCAGGAGTACAGTCAAACAAGAGACTTTTCTACAGACAGAAATCATGCAGCCTTTTTATATCATTTGTGACAGGGAAAGATGTGGAGTGGGTCACGTAAAGTTGTTTACATGGTTAACTGTACTGCTCTTACCCATAGAAACACAGCCTTATCACTGAAGAGCAAGATGTGTAAGGTCAGAGTGATTAGACATGCGCAGCCTAGCACTGATGGAACACTTCTGGAATAGTTCAATTCCCACAGAATTGAAATGCTGGAAACACTCAGCAGGCCAGGCAATGTTTGTAGACTTGGAACAATGTTGCTTTTGCCCAGTCACTTTCTGTCTGCACCAATAAGTGTGATCGAAGTGAAAGGCTCGAGGTAAGTGGTGAGGTAAAGGAACAGGTAAAGGAGAAGGGATGAGAGAATCAAAGTTAAGGAATGTGGAGAGAAAGGCAGATCAGGCAACATTTAGGATTAATGCAATCAGCTATTCTCTGAAAAATCGTTTTGAATTCAATGTGGAATCAAAATCATATAATGACCCAAATTAAAAGATGAGTTGCAGATCTTTAATTTTTCCTGGGCTCTAAATGTCACAAAGAGCTAGATAAATCCAGGCATGTTGGAAAATTTGAGGAACATAGAATATAGAACAGCACAGCACATGAACGAGCCCTTCAACTCGCATTGTTTGCACCGAACACGATGCCTCGTTAAACTGATCTCATCTGCCTGTATATGATCCACATTCCTCTTTTCCCTGCACTTCCATTTTACAATCTAAAAGCCTCTTAAACACTATCTTATCCACCTCCACCACCGCCCCTGATGTTCCAATGTGTTCCAGACCCCACCACTCTCTGTGTAAAGAAAAAAAAATGCCCTGCCCTCTAGTGTTGGACATTTCCACCCCTGGACAAACATTTCTGAATTTACCCTATCAAAACCTCTGCTAATTTTATATACTTCTTTTAAGTCTCCCCTCAACCTCCGATGTTCCAGAGAGAACAATCCAAATCTATCCATCCTCTCTCTGTAGCTGAATCCCTGACAACTGGCAATTTAACTGTCCTCACACCAGCTAGAGCGGTCCTGACCTCTCATCCCATTGGAGACCTTTAGAGAACTATATTTAATGGATTCTATCAGTCTTTATCTTGCAATAAATGCTATCCCCTTTATCCTGTATTTGTACACTGTGGACGGCTTGATTGTAATTATGTATAGTCTTTTCATTGACTGGATAGCATACAACAAAAGGTTTTTCACTGTTCCTCAGCACATGTGACAACAATAAACTAAACTAAACTAATTTAGACACCATTCTGGTAAAACTGCTGTTCATCATCTCCAAAACCTCCACATATTTCCTGTAATGGGGCAACCATACCTGCACACAATACTCCAAATGTGGCCAAACCAAAGCCCTAAGCTAGTGCATCATGACTTCCTGACTCTTGTATTCAATGCCACTAGCAGTGAAGGCAAGCATACCATACTCCTTCTTTACCACCTTCTTTATCTACTCGTGCTGCCACCTTCTGTGAACTATGAACTTGGACTCCCAGATCCCTCTGTATATCAATGCTGCTAAGGATCTTGCCATTAACTGTATAATCTCTCATTGCATTCAATCTCCTACTTGCTCAGGTTAAAATCCACTTGCCATTTCTCAACCCATTTCTGCAGCTGATCTGGATTCCACAGGATCTTCTTACAGAATTCCTCACTATATGAAATGTCAAATTTTGGTGTCGTCCACCAATTTACACACAAACCCATCGACATTTACATTTTCGGTCATTTATATATAAATGATATTACATTTGTTGAAAATAATGCCCTATGGACTTCTGGTTCAGGACAGGTCTGACAAAGGGATGAAGTTTCTGTATAATTAGTGATGTTTGCTGTATTTTTATCCTTACCATATTTTGCCAATGTTTCAATTATTTAATAGAATTCCATGGATCTGATCCCTTGCATAGATCAGAATTTCCATAACTTCATAAGTTATAGGAGCATAATTCGGCCATTCGGCACATCAAGTCTACTCCGCCATTCAATCATGGCTGATCTATCTTTACATGTCAAGCCCATTCTCCTGCCCCTACCCGTAAACCGTGACACCCGTACTAATCGAGAATCTGCCCATTTCCGCCTTTAAAATATCCATCGACGTCCCCCACAACCTTCTATGGCAATTAATTCCACAGATTCACCATCCACTGACTAAAGAAATTCCTCCTCATCTCCTTTCTCAAGATAAGTCCTTTATCCACTTTGGGGACAAAAACAGGAAGGCAGATTATTATTTGAATGATGTCAAGTTGGGAAAAAGGGAAGTACAAAGAGACCTGGGGGTCCTTGTTCATCACTCATTGAAAGCAAACATGCAGGTACAGCAGGTAGTGAAGAAAGCTAATGGCATGTTGGCCTTCATAACAAGAGAGTATAGGAGTGAAGAGATCCTTCTGCAGTTGTACAGGGTCCAAGTGAGACCACACCTGGAGTATTGTGTGCTGTTTTGGTCCACAAATTCGAGGAAGGAGATTCTTGCTATTGAGGGAGTGCAGCGTAGTTTCGCAAGGTTAATTCCAGGGATGGTGGGACTGTCATATGTTGATAGAATGGAGCAGCTGGGCTTGTATACTCTGGAATTTGGAAGGATGAGTGGGATCTTATTGAAACATTTAAGATTAATAAGGGATTTGACACGATAGAGGCAGGAAAAATGTTCCCGATGTTGGGGGAGTCCAGAAGCAGGGGCCACAGGATACGAATAAGGAGTAGGCCATTTAGAACCGTGATGAAGAAAAATGTTTTTACCCAGAAAGATTTGAATCTGTGGAATTCTCTGCCTGTGGAGGCCAATTCTCTGGATGCTTTCCAGAGAAAGTTAGAAAGAGCTCTTAAAGATAACGGAGTCAGGGGATATGGGTAGAAGGCGGGAACGGGGTACTGAATGTGAATGATCAGCCATGATCACAGTGAATGGTGGTGCTGGCTCGAAGACCGAATGGCCTACACCAGCACCAATTGTCTATTGTCTAATTCTGAGGCTATAGCCTCTGATCCTCAACTATCCCACTAGCGGAAATATACTCTCCACATACACTCTAGCCAGGCAGTTTAGTTATTCGGTAAGTTTCAATGAGGTCCTCCCTCATCCTTCTAAACTCCAGCAAGTACAGGCCCAGTGCTGTCAAACTCTCATCATATGTTAACCCAGTCATTCCTGCAATCATTCTTGTAAACCTCCACTGGATGTTCACCAAAGCCAGCACATCCTCCCTCAGATATGGGGCCCCAAACTGCTCACAATACTCCAAATGCGGTCAGACCTGTGCCTTGTATAGCCACAGCATTGCATCACTGTTTTTATATTCTAGTCCTTTCAAAATAAATGCTACCATTGCATTTGCCTTACTTACTACTGATTAGACTTGCAGATTAACTTTTTGGGGATCCTAAAAGTGGTAAACCCTAATTTACCACCTTAATGGATTTTATCCGACCATTGACATTTAGAACTCCTTCAAAACAAAGGCCACGATTGGCTTTCACGACGACATGATGCAGTTGGCTATGAATCTTAATATATGTATTCTAGTAACACACCCTCTTGCAGAAATGACCATGTTCAATATCAATAAGCAGTGTCTTGTGTTCCCAACACACAATTAGGAAAGGTCTTACGAGACGGTGTCACTGATATTTTAAAAATTGCATGTAAAAAGTACTGGCCACATTCTGCAGAGGCACAGCTTGTCTCTGCAAAATATCTTTTGCTGTTGAGCTGGCAGGAAACACCTGGGAGAGTGGTGTTTGCTGCGCTTATCTTTCATTTATCTTCTGTGAAGTATTGGTATGCTGACAAACATGTTTCCGCAGCACACTGTGATTTCTGTCAGAAGATTTGGCATCCAAGTTCTATTCCAGGCACATATTCAAAATGGTTCATTTGCAACTTCTGGTTCAGTGCCAGGTAAATGGTGTGATGTATAATGTGGAATGCTTCATATTTCTCTCTGTGTGGTGACTGATGCATGTCCCTCATCTGGAAAGTTAACTGTGTCTCTTTCCACATAATCTGCCTATCCTGCATCGATTGTCCAGAATATTCCATTTTCATTTTTGTTGGTCATGTCAAGTCAATTTTCTTTAATAATTCATCAGTTCTAGCCTGTTTGTTCTGACCACAACATTGACTATTCATTACCCAGACAAAGTGTCTTAATGTGCTGGTAACTGCAGCCATGAAGCCATTTCAATTAATCACATCGCATTCATTCCCTTTGCTTTATACATCCTTCCCTCGCCTCCTCATCCAATGAAAAGTACCTTGCATCTCTCTCATTACTGATTCTGTTGAATGGGCATCGACCTCAAATGCTGACTGTTTCTCTTTCCACTGATGCTGAGTTTTACCAGTATTTTCTGTTTTTGTGTCTGATTTCCAGCACATGAAGATTTTTTGTTTTTATCACATTCTTCATTACTCTGCAAATGAAGCAGCCTTTGGCTGCCTGCAAAAAAATCTGGACAATTTTCTAAAATGTGCTAACAAATGGCAAACAACGAATTAAGGTTTTTTAGACTGCAGTAAGTGTAACATTACAACACTGCTGTTTAACCTGATGCAATAAAGGATCAGCCATGTTTAATTCAAAGTGAGAACATTTAACTGGGAGAACACCTTGGAAATGGCTCCTTTTTCATCCATCTCCTTTTTTCTTCCCTCCAGGTGGCAGAGGCCAGCAATCTGGAAGATTCTAGAAGGTTGCAGCAGTGCCCCCAATCCATGTTATACACTACAGACACACTGTGTCGGTGTGGCGGCGGGTGGGAGAAACATTTAAACTGTTGGTTGATTTGTTGGTCAGTGGAATATTTAGGAGTGATTCCACACTCTCTGCAACACCTCCAGTGTTGGTGCAGTCTTGAAACTTACAAACCAACTGTCTCCAATTAGTTAAAAATCAGAAGTGCTTCAAGAACTCAACGGGTCGGGCAGTATCTCTGGAATAAGTGAATGGGAGACGTTTCGAGTTGCAACCTTTCTTCAGACTATTTGTAGTAGGGAGAGAAAACTGGAAAAGAGGTGGTGGTGGGAAAAATGCTGGCAACTGAGAGGGGAACACAGGTGAGGGGGATTGTGATTGGCAGATGGGTGGACAAAGGCCTGACATGAATAGACAAAAAAGCCATAAAATAACATAGGAGAAGTGAAATGTGAAGCCTGAGGAAAGGATATTGGGGGAAGGGACAGGGCAATGGAGTGGAGAGTGGAATAAATGGGTGTGCATCTTGGAGAGGCACATGGAACAGAGGGGGGAAGGATGGGGGATGGGTGTTAGCTCCAATTTTAAGTAACACCCAATTCCAATTTTTGGATCATTGGGATCTCATCTGGTGCAGAAGTAACCTGTACTAGAGGAACGGGTTCCACCAGAACTGAAAAGGGACCAATATCCTGATGGGCAGCTTTGCTGTTAATTATTACTTGGAATGGTTTAATCTCGATTGGCGGGGAGGTGGGATCCAAGCTGTGGTGTGGAATTTGATACAGGTGAGCTTCAGAATGTCCATTATACAAGGCAGGCAGGAGCATGGCAGGGAGCAAGTAAAGACCGTTGGAATAAAATGCATTATTTTAATGCAAGACTCTGACAGGTAAAGTCAGCATGGATTTATGAAGGGGAAATCTTACTTGACTAATCTTTTGGAATTTTTTGAGGAACAAGTAGAATGGATAAGGGAGAACCAGTGGATGTGGTGGAGCTGGACTTTCAAAAAGCCTTTGACAATGTCCCACACAAGAGATTAATGTGCAAAATTACACATGGTATTGGGAGTGATATGGATAGAGAACTGGTAGATGTAGTATAATGTGGATAAATGTGATGTTATCCGCTTTGGTGGCAAGAACAGGAAGGCAGATTATTATGTGAATGGTGTCAGGTTAGGAGAAGGGGACCTGGTGTATGCTTGTACAGTAGTCACTGAAAGTAAGCATGCAGGTACAGCTAATGGCATGCTGGCCTTCATTGCGATAGGATTTGAGTTTAGGAACAAGGAGGCCCAACTGCAGTTGTACAGGGCCCTGGTGAGACTGCACCTAGAGTATTGTGTGCAATTTTAGTCTCCTAATTTAAGGAAGGTCATTCTTGCCATTGAGGGAGTGTAGCGTAGGTTCACCAGGTTGATTCCTGGGATGGCGGGACTGACATATGATGAAAGAATGGTTCGACTCGGCTTGAATTCACTGAAATTTAGGATGAGAGGGGATCTTACAGAAATATATAAAATTCTTGAAGGATTGGACAGACTAGATGCAGGAAAAATGTTCCCGATGTTGGGGGAGTCTAGAACTTGCGGACACATTTTAAGTATAACCCATTTAGGACTGAGATGAGGTAAAGCTTTTTCATCCAGAGAGTTGTGAATGTTTCTGCCACAGAAGGCAGTGGAGACCAATGCACTGGATGTTTTCAAGATAGTTACAGTGCCCTCCATAATGTTTGGGACAAAAATCCATCATTTATTTATTTGTCTCTGTACTCCACAATTTAAGATTTGTAATAGAAAAAAATCACATGTGGTTAAAGTGCTCATTGTCAGATTTTATTTAAGGTTATTTTTATGCATTTTGGTTTCACCATGTAGAAATTACAGCTGTGTTAATACATTGTCCCCCCATTTCAGGGCACCATAATGTTTGGGACACATGGCTTCACAGGCGTTTGTTATTGCTCAGGCGTGTTCAATTGCCTCCTAAATGCAGGCATAAGACAACTCAGCACCTAATCTTTCCTCCAGTGTTTCCATCACCTTTGGAGACTTTTAGTGCTGTTTATCAACATGAGGACCAAAGTTGTGCCAATGAGAGTCAAAGAAGCCATTATGAGACCGAGAAACAAAAATAAAACTGTTAGAGACATCAGTCAAACCGTAGGCTTACGAAAATCAACTGTTTGGAACATCACTAAGAAGAAAGAGAGCATTGGTGAGCTTACTAATCACAAAGGGACTGACAGGCCAAGGAAAACATCCACAGCTGATGACAGAAGAATTATCTCTATATTAAAGAAAAATCCCCTAACACCTGTTCGACAGATCAGAAACACTCTCTAGGAGTCAGGTGTGGATTTGTCAATGACCACTGTCCGCAGAGGAATTCACGAACAGAAATACAGAGGCTACAAGATGTAAACCACTGGTTAGCCGCAAAAATAGGATGGCCAGGTTACAGTTTGCCCAGAAGTACTTAACAGAGCAACCACAGTTCTGGAAAAATGTCTTGTGGACAGATGAGACGAAGATTAACATATCAGAGTGATGGCAAGAGCAAAGTATGGAGGAGAGAAGGAACTGCCCAAGGTCCAAAGCATACCACCTCATCCTTGAAACACGGTGGTGGGGGTATTATGGCCTGGGCATGTATGGCTGCTGAAGGTACTGGATCACTTATCTTCATTGATGATACAACTGCTGATGGTAGTAGTTTCCTCACTATTCTTTAATTATTAAAGTTAAAATAAGAAGTTGTGCATGAAATGTAATATGTCACTTATGTTTTATACTATTGTACATTGCTTCTAATAAAAATAAAATTAAAAAATGAATAAATAAATAAAATAACTTCACCTGGAGGTTATCACCATCGTAATTCTGGCCCCAACTTAACAGAGGCATTTCCTTTGTCTCCACCATCCTATCGAGGCTTTCCATAACTTATAACTAATTGGTTTACTTTGTTTCCGCATGTTGACAAGAGTCTTTGATTTGAAACATTAACGTTGTTTCTCTTTTCACAAATGTAGCCTAAACTAACAATTGTGCCTTGCATTGTTTTTAATTTCAGATGTAAAGCATCTATAGCTTTTGTTTTCATTTCCATTAACACTTTTAAAGCTCTTTAGTTCAATGGAGACACTAAACCGTAAGTCTGAGTGTGCCTTGATTAGATACGATCCTTTCACTTCACAACAAGGATCGGGAATGCATCTGAAGATAAAACTGGGAGAGCAGATGCTCTGCAAATGAGTCTCAGCTGCACCAAGCAGGTACTGGGCAGATGAGGAAAACTGCAGTGGCCATAGATAATAGAACAATTGTAAAGTGATAGACACAAAATGCTGGAGTAACTCAGCGGGCCAGGCAGCATCTCTGGAGAGAGGGACTGGGTGATGATTTGGGACCCTTCTTCAGATTGTAACATGATGCTTGAAATTTTAAAAGGTGTTCACAAATTGCTGCTGTAAACTAAAGGGCCTGTCCCACTTTCACGACCTAATTCTGCCGAGTTTGCCCTTGACTCATACTCGCAGCATGGTCGTCACGAGGTAACAGGCCGTGATGCTAGTCGTAGGTATTCGTGGCATCAAGTAGGTTGGGGCGTTTTTTCTAGCCTGATGAAAAATGTCCACGAGTAAAAAAGGTCGTGAAAGTGGGACAGGCCCTTAACTGATCTGTTGTAGTCTGGCAGGCCGGGCTGACCTCTACCATGCTGAGGCCAGGCGCCAGTACTCGGACACCTGCTCATACCTACCCCTTGACCATAACCCCACAGAAAAACACCAGACCATCATCAACCCGAAGCGTCATCCATTCCTTCTCACCAGAGATGCTGCCTGTCCCGCTGTTATTCCAGCATTTTGTGTCTATCTTCGAAGTGGACCAGCATCTGCTGTTCCTTCCTACATATCTCCCAAACTGTTTCTAATCTCATCTCCTCTGACGATCTCCCTTCCACAGCCTCCAAACTTATCATTCCTCAGGCCCACACCGCCCAATTCTAATTCTATCTGTATAGGAGGGAACTGCAGATGCTGGTTTAAACCGAAGATAAACTCAAAAAGCTGAAGTAACTCAGCGGGACAAGCAGCATCTCTGTAGAAAAGGAATGGGTAAGACCCTTCTATCTCCTCCGTTAGTATGAAGAAGGATCTCAATGCGAAACATCACTTATCCATGCTCTCCTGAGATGCTGCCTGACCTGCCGAGTTACTCCAGCACTGTCCTTTTATTGGCAGGGTGGAAGTTGATGAAACACATTAGTAAGTCTGAGGTTTTACAGAACATTCATCTGCTTCCTTCTATCTTGTTACTTTCAATTACAATTCTACTGCACAATTACAATTCTACTGCACAATTACAATTCTACTGCACAAATAGAGTAAAAATAATTTGTACTGAGGCAACAAGCATTGCTTCAATAAGGAAATGTGGAATCATGAAAGACAATTAAATAATTAAAGTAAAGAGCTACGTTAAAAATCAAGTATAAAAATATAGACATATAGCGCCCAATTTATGCTAATAATTTTATTTTACCACAATCAATCCAAAAAATTACCACTTTCATTTTTTTATTTTTTAAAATATATTCATCAACAAAAAGGTTTAAGATTTTGCATTTTGTAAAGTGGGATAAGTTCTTTTTTTGCTTTTTAATTAGTTTAAAACATAAATTTAAACACACCAGATTCTGAATCATTTATGTATATTTCCAGATTAGTATTTCTGCACTTCTGAGAATATTACCCTGCCTAAATTAGTCTTGTATAAACAAAACAAAATGTTCTCTGAATTCACTGGTAATAAAAAGGAATTGTTTCACTAAAAAAAAAATGTCCATTCGAGTAGCCGCAACAAAGCAATCTCTCTGGGGAATGCCCGAGCTGACAGTACGGCCCGCATGGCAGCTTGCGAATTCTGCACATTGGTCCCCACAGAACCAAAGATTCTAGTAGACAGAATGGTCTTGCCAGACATGAGGGAGGTTCAGGAATTATAGAGGGACGCCTCTGCACATGAGAAACAAATGTGGAAACAAGAGGGATGCGCCATTGATCTCACCACAGGACTTTGGCTCACCCATCTCGGACAAGTTTGTGTACCTGATGCTTTTATATATGCTCCCTTATGCATGCTGGAAAGGAGGGAGGGGAATGTGGAATGTGTGGAATGTAGCTTACACTTTGAAGATTTTATGGAATGGCCCGTGTCTAAGAGGGGGGAGTAGCAACAGCGGAGAGAGAGAGAGGGACAAGTGTCACTAGTGGAAAAGTACTCGGGGCTCATAAGAGGGACTGGTATGAGCTAATAACAGAGACTACAAAAAGTAGTAAACACTGCCCAGTCCATCATTGGCTCTGACCTCCCTTCCATCGAGGGGATCTATCACAGTCGCTGCTTCAAAAAGGCTGGCAGTATCATCAAGGACCCACACCATCCTGGCCACACACTCATCTCCCTACTACCTTCAGATAGAAGGTACAGGAGCCTGAAGACTGCAACGACCAGGTTCAGGAATAGCTACTTCCCCACAGCCATCAGGCTATTAAACCTGGCTCAGACATAACACTGAACTTTATTAGCCAATACTGTTATTTGCACTTTATCAGTATATTGATTCATGTGTGTATATATTTATAGAATGCCTTGTAGTCAATGCCTACTATGTTCTGTTGTGCTGAAGCAAAGCAAGAATTTCATTGTCCTATCAGGGACACATGACAATAAACTCACTTGAACTTGAACTTGAACTTGACTTGAACATGAACTTGACTGGTACGAGCTGGCACAGAAAAACAGCTCCATATTAGGACAGCTTTTGCTATGCTGCTAGGTGACTTTAACAGTATATAAGACCCTGTGAGTCTTTGTTAATTTGAGTGACTTGAATACATGCTGAAGCGATCCCTGCCACTCCCGTCATGACGAACTGAAGTAAAGCTTGCTTGGTTTACCTCAACCCATTGTGTTAATGTCTGTATTTAAGTAGCAAACTTTATCAGCACTGTGTGGAAATTATGTTGATATGCCTTGTGTCTTGGAACCTGTTGCTTCTGTGGAGAATTTCATTAGATCTCATGGACTCAATCCTCGCCAGTTTCATGATTTTCTGGGAGAAATTGATTCTGAGTGTTGACTTGCCTTATTATACAGCAGTTTGATGGTTTAATTGTGGTTCTTTCTGAAAGGATATTGATTCATTTCTCAGAGAGAAAAATCATCCTCAACCGCTTTTATCAGCTGCTGAGTGGCTTTGGAAATTGGCATTATTTGCAGTTGTGACAAGCCATATGAATCAATTGAATTTGAAGCTTCAAGGGAGAAAAAATTGATTTGTGACATTTTTGCTCAAGTCAAGGCATTCAGAGCAAAACTGATGCTACTTGAAGGTGAAAGTTTATAATTTGGTTAATTTCCCATGTTGTGAAGAATTTCATGAAGAAAGCGAAGAAGAATTTTATGATTGAAAAAAAATTTCAGGAGGGATTTTCTGACCTTGATGCCAAAGCAAATGAAAACAGGCTCTTTCAAAATCCATTTGTTTGCAATGTAGCAAATCTCCCAAGTCGGTTTCAAATGGAAATTATTGATCTTCAGGCAGATGACGGACTGAAAGACAAGTATAAAGAAAGAAATCTGATTGGGTTTTATACATTTTTGAAGCCTGAGCAGTTTCCAAATTTGAAGCAATTTGCTTGTAGATTTGTGTCCATTTTTGTACAACATATCTCTGTGAACAAACATTTTCAAGAATGAAGTAGGTCACGACTAAATATCGAGCAAATTTATCTGATGAGCATTTGAAGTCCATCCTCATAATTGGCTCCTCAAATTTGGATCCTCAATTCAATGACATTTTGAAAACAAAAAGCAGTTCCATCCTTCCCGTTAATGTGGTTACATAAAACTTTACGATTGATGGCTACAAGTTTTGTTTTGAATATCTTCCAATTGTTTTACTTAAGTTCTTTTTTGAGTTCATTAAATTTATAAAACTTACATTTCATTATTTTTTCCTACGGCCCTCAAAAATGTGCCAAATATATTATATGGCCCTCATGCTGAAAAGTTTGGAGGTCCCTGATATAGTTGACTGGCAAATATAGAGAAATGTGAGGTGTTGCATTTTGGGAAGTCTAACATGGGCAGGACCTACACAGTGAATGGTAGCGCTCTGGGGAATGTAGTGGAGAATAGAGATCTAGCAGTGCAGGTGCATGGTTCCTTGAAGGTGGAGTCGCGGGTAGATCAAGTGGTCAAAAAGGATTTTGTCATATTTGGCCTTCATCAGAGTATTGAATAATTGAATTGAATACATTTTATTAGCTGAATATGTATACATACAAGGAATTTGACTTGGTGCTTTGCTCGTAAGTAGCAACACCATATACAGTAGACAATTAAAAATAAAACATAATTTAAACTGTGAAGAATGAAATAAAATACCAGAGCAAAAGGAGGCTACAAACTTTTGGCTGTTGAGTAGAGCTACTGCTCGTGGAAAAAAGGCTGTTTTTTATGTCTGGCTGTAGTGGCTTTGACAGTCCAGAGTCGCCTTCCAGAGGGAAGTGCTTCAAAGTGTTTGTGGCCAGGGTGAGAGGGGTCAGAGATGATCTTACCTGCTAGCTTCCTGGCCCTTGCAGTGTACAGTTCGTCGATGGGGGGAAGGTTGCAGTCAACAACCTTCTCGGCTGATCGAACGATGCGTTGCAGCCTCCGGATGTCATGCTTGGTGACTGAGCCAAACCAGACAATGATGGAGAAGGTGAGGACTGACTCTATGATGGCAGTATAAAACTGAACCATCATTTCCTATAGCAGATTATGTTTTCTCAGCTGCCACGGGAAGTACATCCTCTGTTGGGTCTTTTTGACTGTGGAGTTGATGGTAGCCTCCCATTTAAGGTCCCTGGAGATTATGGTTCCAAGGAACTTAAATGACTCCACAGATATGACTGTGATGTTGTTGATAGTGAGTGGGGGAAGGGGAGGGGGAGCTCTCCTAAAGTCTAAAATCAATTCCACCGATTTAAGAGCATTGAACTCCAGGTTGTTGCGATGGCACCAGGACGCCAGCTGTGTCCCTTCCTGTCTGTAGGCAGATTCCTCCCCATCCTGGATCAGTCCAATCAGGGTTGTGTCATCCGTAAACTTGAGAAGCTTGACAGAGGAATCTATGGCAGTGCAGTCGTTGATGTAGAGAGAGTAAAGTAGAGTGGAGAGTACACAGCCTTGTGGTGCTCCTATGCTCAGGGTCTGCGGGACCGACATGTGCTTTCCCAGCCTCACTTGCTGTTTCCTGTCTGTCAGGAAGTTGATGGTCCACTGACAGAGGGGTTCAGGCACAGTCAACTGGGAGAGTTTGGGGTGTAGTAGCTCTGGCACAATGGTGTTGAATGCAGAGCTAAAATCCACAAACAAAATCCTTGCACTTCGTCATCCACTGATCTATTTGCCCGTTATGCAAACTACAGGGGGTTCAGCGGGGAGTTTGTGATATTTTTCAGGTGGGCCAGCACAAATCTTTCAAGTGTCTCATGATTACAGAGATCGGTGTGACAGGCCTGTAGTCATTAAGACCAGTAATCCTTGGCATTTTGGGTACGGGAACAATAGTGGAGACTTTGAAGCAGGCAGGGACAGTGCAGGATTACAGGGACTGATTGAAAATGTCTGTGTAGACTGGTGCCAGTTGTTCAGCACAGAGCTTGAGGGTAGAGGGGGAAACATTGTCCAGTCCTGGAGATTTCTGTCTTTTCTGTCTCCTGAATAGCTTTTCCACCTCATCAATTGCTTTTGTTAATGATTTTGTTAGTGATGGAGAAGTGGCCAGACTGATGTTGGGCAGCAAGGAGGGGGTGGGTTTGCAGACTGGAGTCAGGCTGTAAGTGGGTGTCGCAGTTATATAGGAAGTTGCTGAGAATGCATTTAGAATATTGTGTTCATTTCTGGGCACCGTGTTTTAGGAAAGCTGTTGTCAAGCTGGACAGGATACAGACAAGATTGACGAGGATGTTGCCAGGACTAGGGGGTCTGAGCTATAAGGAGACGTTGAGTAGGCTGGGACTCTATTCCTTGGATCATAGGAGGATGAGGGGGTGATCTTATAGAGGTGTATAAAATCACAAGAGGAATACATCGGATATATGCACAGAGTCTCTTGCCCAGAGTAGGTAAATCGAGGACATAGGTTTAAGGTGAAGGGTAAAATATATATATATTTTTTTTTAAATATTTTTTTATTGGAGATGCGTACACAACCTAGTTACATCATTACAGTCTTACATTATTAAATTGATAATATTGTTAAATATTATTACAATGTCTCCAATACCTTTTGCTTTTTTTTTTAAGCTAAATAGAACTAAAGAGAAAGGTGAAGTAAAGAAAGAGAAAAAAGAGAAGAAAAATAAAAAATAAAAAATAAAATAAACAAAAAAACAAAACAAAAACAAAAAACAAAAACAAAAAAAATGAAAAAAAGATAGTTAAAGAAGAATGGAAAAATTTATTGAAATAGAAAACTTCATTCGAGATATATTCGTACATTTCTAGATATAGCGTTTCATCCATTCTTTAGCCCGGGTGCTAGTCAGGTTCCTGTGCTGAACTGTTCTGGCCCTTTAGGTAGTCAATAAAAGGAGACCATGTTCCAACGAATAATTCCTGTTTATCCAACAGGGAGAGTCTGATTCTTTCCACATTTAAGGTCTCCGTCATTTCTATAATCCACATTTTAATTGTGGGGGTCGTAGGGCCTTTCCAAAATTTTAGAATTAATTTTTTTCCTGTTATTAAACTATAATCAATAAAGTTTCTTTGTGTTATTCTAAATGTTTGATTTAATTCTAATATTCCAAGTATTATTAATTTTGGATCTGGGTCCAATTTTGTGCTGGTTACTTTAGATATTATACTGAAAATATTTACCCAGAATTGTTTAATTTTTATACAGTTTGCAAACATATGAGATAAGGTAGCTTCTAAATGTTGACATTTATCACATATAGGTGAGATATGTTGAAAAATTTTATGTAGTTTTGTTTTGGAATAATGTAACCTATGTATTACTTTGAATTGTATGAGAGAATGTCTGGCATTTAATGAACATTGATGTATGTGTTGCAAACTTTCTTCCCAAGTATCTTTCGTTATTATTTGATTTAATTCTTTTTCCCATGTTTGTCTATGTAAGTCCGTCGATGGAATGTCACTGTCTAATAAGATATTATATATATAAGATATTAATTTTTCTGTATGAGGATGTTTGTTCCAACATTCATCAAGAATTTCTGAATTTCTAATTCGAAAATTTTGAGTATTTGATTTTACATAATCTCTAAGTTGAAGATATCTGAAGTAATCATTTCCTCGAAGTCCGTAAGTCTGTTGCAACTCCTGAAATGTCAGAAAAGTGCCTTCCTTGTAAAGTTGTCCCATATTTTTAATTCCATAATTCTTCCATTGTGTAAAACCCCCGTCCAACCATGAAGGCTTAAACAAAGGGTTATTCACAATTGGAAGAAAAAGTGATAAATTATCTAATTTTAATGTCTTTTTTAATTGTTTCCAAATTCGTATAGCACTAAATATTATAGGGTTTTCCCTATAAATTTTTTTGTTTAATTTAGACGTAGCAAATAAAATCGAACCGATATCAAAAGGTAAACAATCTTCCTTTTCCATTTTTAACCAGTCTGGCTGATGATCTATTTCTTCCAACCAGAAATTCATATTTTTAATATTAACTGCCCAAAAATAAAACAAAAAGTTGGGTAAAACCAAGCCTCCATTCATTTTTGATTTACACAAATGTCTTTTGTTTATCCTATGATTCTTATAATCCCAGATGAAATCATTAACAATAGAATCCAGTTTTTTAAAAAAGGTTTTTGCCAGATATATCGGAATTGTCTGAAAAAGGTATAATATTTGCGGTAAAAAAATCATTTTTATGGCATTAATTTTGCCTACCATTGAGATAGGAAGTGTTTTCCAGTATTGAATATTCTTATGTAGTTTATTTAGTAATGGTGGAAAATTTGCTTTAAATAATGATGTATATTTCTTAGTTATATAAATACCTAGATATTTAAATTTTTCCTTTACTATTTTAAATGGAAATTGTTGTATTATCTGTTTGTTATGTTCCCTTATTGGCATAATTTCACTTTTATTCCAATTTATTCTGTATCCTGAGAGTGAACCAAATTGGGTTATTAGCTTTAATAAGTTTGGAATACTAATTTCTGGTTTTGTAATGTAAATTAATACATCATCTGCGTATAAAGAAATTTTATTCACTGTATCCTTTGTGTTATATCCGTGTATTTCCGGATGCCCCCTGACTCTTTCTGCAAGTGGCTCAATAGCAAGCGCAAATAATAATGGAGATAACGGGCATCCTTGTCTACAACCTCTAGATAGACTAAATTTAGATGACAACCTTTGGTTTGTAAATATTCTAGCCGTGGGATTTGTATATAACAGTTTTATCCATGTACAGAATTTCTCCCCTAACTGCATATTTTCCATCACCGAAAATAAATAAGACCATTCGACCTGATCAAATGCTTTTTCAGCGTCAAGTGAGATTATTGCTAGATCTTCCTTAATATTTCTCTTGGAATATATAATATTAAATAATCTTCTTAGATTATAATATGAGTACCGCTTCTGAATAAAGCCTGTTTGGTCAGGGTGTATTAATTTATTCATCACTGTACTTAATCTATTCGCTAGTATTTTAGTTAATATTTTCTGATCTGTATTTAAAAGTGCGATTGCTCTATATGATCCCGGGTCTTCCGGATCTTTATCAGCTTTAGGAATAAGTGTTATTATAGATTCATTTAAAGTGTCTGGAAGTTTCTGTTGAGTATAGATATACTCATACAATCTTTGTAAACGTGGGCAAAGCAAGTCATGAAATTTTTTATAAAATTCGGAGCCTAAACCATCTGGTCCTACTGCTTTACCATTTTTTAAAGAGCCGATAGACTCCTCAATATCTTTTATGGTAATCTCCTTTTCTAATAATTCTCTATCGTTTGAATCTAAACCTTTTAAATTACATTTTAGTAAAAAATCTGCTATTTCTTCTGATTGTCCTACGGTTTTAGTTCAATAAAGGTTATGATAGTATTGGAGAAATCTATCATTTATGTCCTTAGGCATTTTTAATAATTCTCCTGTCTCTGTTCTAATTTTATGAATTATTTTTTCCCCTTCCATTTTTCGTAACTGACGTGATAATAGTTTTTGTGGTTTGTCTCCAAATTCAAAATGTAATTGTTTGGTTTTTTGATAAAGTTTTATTACTTGTTCTGAATACATTTTATTTAATTTATATTTTAATACAGCAATTTTATTATGTTTTAAAATAGATGGCATTCTCGCATTTTCTATATCTAGTTGCTTGATTTCACTTTCCAATGTTTGTTGTTTAATCCTGTTCTCTTTATTATAAAATGCTTGAGCGGAAATTAATGTACCTCGAACAAACGCTTTAAACGTTTCCCACATAAGAGAAGTAGGTGTGTCAGGGTTGTCATTTACCTCAAAAAATATTTGAATCTGTTTAATAATATATTCCTGGCATGATCTTTCGTTCAAAATTTGTGGGTTGAATCTCCAATATGTTTGTTTCTCGGACATTCCATTTAATTTAATCATGAATGTTACAGGTGCGTGATCTGAGATTATAATGTTATGATATTTTGAATTATAAATAAATGGGATAAACCTAGAGTCAACCAAAAAATAATCTATTCTTGAGTATGTTTTATGTACTGGTGAGTAAAATGAATATTCCCGTCCAGTTGGGTTTTCTATTCTCCAGACATCCTTAATATTAGTGGTATTAATAAATGAATTTAAAAATACACTTGATTGAGATTTTACTTTTTTTTGCCTTGAAGATCTATCTAAGTATGAATCTAATGTACAATTGAAGTCTCCTCCAATTATTAATTTATATTGTGTAAATTCAGGAATTTTATTAAATGTTTTATTAAAAAACATGGGGTTATCAAAGTTAGGCCCATATACATTGAGAAGAATTACTTTTTCACCATTTAACTCTCCAACTAATATAATATATCTACCATCAATATCCACTATTGTTGAAGAGTTCGTAAAATGTATTCCTTTACGAATTAATATTGCAACTCCTCTGGATTTATGGGAAAAAGAGGAATGATATGATTCAGCGATCCACTTAGCTTTAAGTCTATGTTGAGATTCCGTTTTAAGGTGCGTTTCTTGGAGAAATATTATATCTGTTTTGATTAGGTTTAGATGTGCCAAAACTTTACCTCTCTTAATTGGTTCATTGATTCCCTTGACATTCCAACTACAAAATGTTATTCCTTGACCCCCTCTTATCATATTAACATCTTGCATATTGTTTCTAAGGTGGTCTATAGCCGAGCAGAACGTACAACACATAGAACCTGACCCTGCTACCGAACTTCAGATAGATGAATTTAAAATCATATACATCGTTCTTCCGAACACATCTCCTTGTATTAGACTTGTTTTTCCATTCAAACGTTGAGTTATAAAAATATTTAAAGTGAAAAAAGTGATAGAATTGATTAGTAAAGGGTGAAAGAAAAAGAACTACATCTACAATTAGTGTAGTTAGTGATAGCCACACTAACGTGGCTAGAATTCTAAAGACTTCCGTAGCCTTTGTAAGAAAAAAAAATTCCCAGCTCCGTGCCCGAAGAAAAAGAAAGATTATTTCTAACATTCAAATAACTTCTTTGGGAGTAACAAACTTATATACATACCCATACATACACACACACACCATACACACATATATATATGTATATATATCCATGTGCATACATACATAAGCACGTATCCCTGCAGAAAAATTCAAGAATATCAAAAATTCACAACGTTATTATTCTCTGCATATTATATTATTTTCTTCGCTAAATCTATTAGTTATTAATCATTGTTATCAATCATATACAGTATTAAATTTTTATGAGAAATGTTGATGTTAATAATTTTAGTAGTAATGTGGATATTAAATAAGTATTAGTTGTAGTTAGTTATGAATATACAGATAATAACAATGATTAGTACAATTAATAAAATAAAAAAAATTAAAAAATACAAAGGTCTTCTCCAATGTCCTCCGTCCATTTCGGTTTTCGAATGTCCTTAAAGCTCTTAAAAGAACTCTAAAGGTCCTTTTAGATCTGGTGGTCCTGTTAGTCCTTGACTCCTAAGGCGTAAAGTAAATTCTTCAGTCTGCGGTCAGGTTCCCGATTTCTTTGGCATATTTCAGTGCTTGTTCGTGGTTCGTAAAAAATAGCTCCTTGGACTTGTAGGTGACTCTTAGTCTTGCGGGATAAAGCAGGCCGTATCTCAAACCATGTACATTCTTCAGTATTCTTTTTGTCTCAGTGAACAGCGCTCTTTTCTTGAAGACTTCTGCCGGATAATCTCGGTAAATACTGAATCTCACACCTTCAAAAAGGAGCTGTCCGCCTTGAACAGTTTTCTTCATTATATCGTCAAATTCATGATCCAGTTGCACCTTTACGATGATTTCTCTTGGATGGGCTTCATCTTGTGTACGACGTCGCTGCGCTCTATGAGCTCGACCGAGTGAAGGTTTGTGATCCAATTTTAAGGCTTTTTGTAATAGGTCTGCCACAAAATCCCGAGTGCCCATTTCCTTCTCACTTCCTTCTTTCACCCCTACAATTCTTAGGTTCGTACGTCTTTGACGACCCTCCAAATCGGTACATTTATCATTTAATTTGATCACCATATCGGAGAGGCGTTGGTTTTCAGTAAGGAGTAGAGCTACAGTTTCCTCACTTGTCGCCACCCATTTCTCAAGTTCGGTTATCGCTGTTCTATGTTGATCAAGTTCGTGACGAATGGGGGCCACATCCATATTGACACTCGCTTCCACCGAAACGAGCCTGGCTTCCAGCGTTTCCATCTGATCCTTGACTTCTTCCTCCGTCGTCCTTTTCCAGATTTCCAGTATTTGTTGAACGGTAGAAAGCATTTCTGCTTTAAAATCTACCTTGAAAGAGTAGAGATCCTCTTTAAATTTCTCTCCAAAATTCTCTCCAAAGGTTTTCAATTCGGTTTTCAATTCGGCAACGAGAAAAGCTTTAAGATCCTCCATTTCGGACTTTTTCTGTTTTGTTTTCTTCGGAGGTTCTTCCTGGGGCGACGTTGTAACTGAGGCCGAGGTCTCTGTAGGGCCTTCCTCTTCCGGCTGCGATTTCCCTTTAGCGCCTTTTTTTTGTGTCACACGGGTGGGGGTACGTTGTAAAGACATACCGTAAAGTAGCGCGCCTGATGACGTCACGCAGGCAGCCGTTCAGATCGCGATCGCTGCAGGTAAAACCCGATTTTCTCCCGTTTTAAGTTTCTTCGGCATGGAGCTAGTTGGCGCTGGACTCAAGCCTCCATAGCGCCACCGGAAGTCGTAAAATATTTAATAGGAAATTGAGGGGTAACCTTTTCATACAAAGGTTGGTGGGTGTGTGGAACAAGCTGCTAGAGGTGGTAGTTGAGGCTGGGACTATCCTAACATTTAAGAAACAGTTAGACAGGTACATGGAGAGGACAGGTTTGGACGGATATGGACCAAATGCAGGCAGGTGGGACTAGTGTAGCCATGTTGGTCAGTGTGGGCAAGTTGGGCCGAGGGGCCTGTTTCCACACTGTATCACTTTATGATTCTATGCGTTTCCAAAAGCCATCTGCAAAGTGCCACACAGTGGACTTGCCCTATCAGGAGGATAAGGCAGGCTTCAATGGCATGAATAGAGAATTAACTGCATTCTAGGAACAAGAAGATAGACACAAAAAGCTGGAGTAAATCAGCGAGACTGTGAAGAAGGGTCTCGACCCAAAACGTCACCCATTCCTTCTCTCCAGGGATGCTGCTTGGCCCGCTGAGTTACTTTGTGTCTATCTTCCATTTAAACAAGTATTTACAGTTCTTTCCTACACTTCCAGGAATAAGAGTTTTTTTACAGAATAGACATATGTGCACCATAGATTTCCCCAGGATTCGGTATTATACTTTTCTCAAGGTGGATTAATTGGGTCTACATGGCACAGTTTTCAAAATCACAGGTGACACCTGAGGCATACTGAATTGTAAGACACATACACTGGCACAGCACCAGAGACATGGGTCCAATCCTGACCGCAGGTGCTGTCAGCGTCGTGTTTGCACATTCTCTCCATGACTGTAGATAGAGTCATAGAGTGATACAGGGTGGAAACGGCCCTTTGGCCCAACTTGCCCACACTGGCCAACATGTCCCAACAACACTAGTCCCACCTGCCTGCGTTTGGTCCATATCCCTCCAAACATGTCCATTCATTGTTCTTTATCTCTCCACATCACCGTCCATATCTCTCGTTTCCCTTATCCCTAACCAGTCTGAAGAAGGGTCTCGACCTGAAATGTCACCCATTCATCTTCTCTCCAGAGGTGCTGCCTATCCCGCTGAGTTACTACTGAATTATTAGAGTAGCCAATTCAAATGTTGTATCAGTACCCAATTGTTATGCCTATCTAGATCCACTCCCAATCCAGAAACTGCTCTACATCACCACAGCACAATTCTATAAAACCTATATTGATGTTTTTACAGTAATTGATACAAATAATTTATCATTTCTCTTCCTTGTGCAGTAAGTTTGACTTGGGGACAGATTTCCCTTCTCATCATCTCAAGTATGGTTATCCAAAATGTTGCAAGAATACTAGCAAATCTGTCTAACTGCATAATAGTAAGTTACATTGGTTTTAAAAATATTTTCACTGATTATTATCCAATGTCATTGATGGATCAATTTCGATGTTGGTAGCTGTATCAGATGTATCTAATATTGTCATAGATGCAGTTGGATGTAAGATGAGCTTCATCTGCCATTTAGTTAATTTTATTATTGTCACGTGTACTGGGGTACAGTGAAAAGCTTTTGTTGCATGCTATCCAGTCAGTAGAAAGACAGTACATTGTTACAATCGAGCCATATACAGTGTATAGATACATGATAAGGGAATAATGTTTAGTGCAAGGTAAAGCCAGCAAAGTGCGATCAAGGATATTCCGAGGGTCAGCACTGCTGTCAGCACTGCTCTCTGGTTGTGGTAGGTTGATTCAGTTGACTGATAACATTGGGGAACTGTCCCTGAATCTGGAGGTGTGTGTTTTCACACTTCTATACCTTTTGCCTGATGGGGGAGGCGGAGAAGAGGAAGTGGCCAGGGAGCGACTTGTTATTGATTCTGCTGCTGGCCTTGCCGAGGCAGCATGAGGTATAAATGGAGTCTCAATAGAAGGGAGGTTGGTTCATGTGATGGTCTGGGCTGCGTCCACAATTCACTGCAATTTCTTGCGGTCTTGGATGGAGCTGTTCCCAAGCTAAGCTGTGATTGGGAACAGCTCCATTTGGAAATTGCACGTTCAGTTAGAACATGTTGAAACCAGGGCACCCTTAACTAGTAAACTTAATTTCTCACACTTGATGGGAAATGCCAAATCAATGGTCGAAAACTTTACAAAAAGTTATTACTAGATCAATTTCTATGTTGGTTATCTTTAATCAGATATATCAAGTATTCTCATAGGTACAGTTGGATGTAAGATGACAACTGATGGATAATTAATGTCACAGATGTGTGAATGCAGATTTAATACAAACTGTTAACCAAAACTGTTTAATGCTATTAACCTACTGTGTAAATGCTGCTAGAGAAACATGTATTCTTGCAGCCTGATCTCAAACTGAGTGCCCAGAGGTGTGTTAGTGCACGGAGCCATCCACGTTCACACTTTGTCCATGTTCACATTGTATATCACCTGTCCTGTAAAATAAATGCACGGAACTACAAGTTTACAGAATGCCTCTGTTGCAGAAATGTGATACATTTTTGCTGCATCTCACACAAGATCAATATGGCCACCATCTTTTCTGATTGTAATAATTTTAAAACCACCATATAGTGTGATGTAGGGAGCTTTGGACACAGAGCATGTAAAGTAGACAGCGCACTCTGGTGGTGATTTGTGGAAGGCAATTTGGTTTAGGAATTGCAATGCTCACAATGTGTGAATGAAAAGAGAATGAGCAAAGAGTTACTTTGTGAGGAACAGCAACCTGTTGATTGGGTAGCTGTTTAGCCTGTTGTTTTCTATTAGAATTCATTGGAAAAACATGAAGAATAAGAAGGAATCTAAGTTCCAGAAATGAAAACAAAACGTAGACAGCGTGAAGAGTGATGAAAACAAATATCTCATGTAACAACTTGATCTGGGACAAGCAAGGAAGATGCAAATAAATCAAGTTGCAGATAGAGTCATAGAGTAATTCAACATGGAAAAATACCCTTCTTAGGCCCAACTTTCCTACACCGGTCAAAATGTCCAAGCTTGACTAATCCCACCTGCCTGTGTTTGGCCTACATACCTCTAAATCTGTCCTATCCATGTACCTGTCTATTTCTTAAAATTTGCGAAAGTCCCTGCCTCAGCTACCTCCTCTGGCAGCTTGTTCCATACACCCATCACCCTTTGTGTGAAAAAGGAACCCCCAGATTCCTATTAAATCTGTTCCCCTTCACCTTAAATACGTGTCCTCTGGTCCTCAATTCCGCTACCCTGGGTAAGAAATTCTGTTCATCTACCCAATCTATTCCTCTCATGATTTTGTACACCTCTATAAGATCACTCCTCGTCCTCCTGCGCTGCAAGGAATAGAGTCCCAGGATACTCAACTTCTCCCTATAGCTCAGACCTTCGAGTACTGGAAACATCCTCGTAAATCTTCTCTGTACCCTTTCTAGCTTTGGAACATCTTTCCTATAACAAGGTGCCCAAAACTGAACACAATACTCCAAATGCGGCCTCACCAACGTCCTATATAACTGCAACATGATCTCCCAACCTATGCAGTATACTCAATAGGTAGGCACAAAATGCTGGAGTAACTCAGCAGGACAGGCAGCATCTCTGGAGAAAAGGAATGGGTGATGTTTCAGGTCGAGACCCTTCTTCAGTCATACTCCAGCATACTCCAGCATTTTGTGTCAACCAACGATTTAAACTAACATCTGCAGTTCTTTCCTACACATTATATACTCAATACTCTGACTGATGAAGACCAATGTGCCAAAAGTCTTTTTGACCTATCCACCTGTGACTCTACCTTCAAGGAAGTATGTACCTGCACTCCTACATCCCTCTGCTCTACAACACTCCCCAGAGCCCCAACATTAACTGTGTATGTCCTGCCCAAGTTAGACTTCCCAAAATGAAACACCTCACATTTCTCTGGATTAAATTCCGTCAACCACTCCTCAGCCCATCTGGCCAACCGATCAAGATCCTATTGCAATTTTTCATAATCATCACTATTTGAAATACCACCCACTTTTATATTATCTGCAACTAACTAATCTCGCCATGTATGTTCTTATCCAAATCATTCCAAACAGTAATGGGCCCAGCACTGCACCCTGAGGCACCACTGGTCACAGGCCTCCAGTCCAAGAATCAACATTCTACCATCACCCATGATGGATTTCCTTCCATGAAGCCAATTTTCTATCCATTCAGCTATCTCTCCATGGCTCCCGTGCGATCTAACACTTCAGAGCAGCCTACCATATGAAACCTTGTTGAATGCTTTGCTCAAGTCCATATCTATCTATACTACTACTAAAAGTCTCATCTTGTCCCACTTCCTGTCTACATTGTAAATACATTTTAGAAATACGCTATCCTATATCGGTATACTTTTTTCACCAGATTACTCACTGTCCTCCTCTCCTCCAACCGCCCCAAGGTTTTTTTCCGATCGGTGAAATAATAGAAATGTTATGAATATTTAAAAAATTGTGAGATCAGCTGATTGGTCTTCTCACCTGTCACTCACCATGATGGGGGTAACGCCCCTTCCAGGGGGCTAGGAGTATAAAGCCCCGGATGCCGGACATGAGTCAGTCACACTGGAAGACCGTGAGTGAGAGTTGAATCCAGAACTTTGATTCTACGCCGTGTGTGAACTGAACTGTGTCTGTACCGTGCTGATTGAACTGTGCCTGCCCCATGAGTCAGTTGAACTGTGCCTGCCCCGTCTGTGAATTGAACTGTGCCTGCCCAGTGAGTGAACTGAATTGTTAGCCCTGCACTGTGCTTGACTTGAAATGAAATGGATTGAATTGTTGGTCCTGCACTGTGCTTGACTTGAAATGAATTGGATTTTGTTCTTGGCCCTGCACTGTGCTTGACTTGAAAGGAAGTGTATTTTGTTCTTGGCCCTGCACTGTGCTTGACTTGAAAGGACATGGATTTTATTCTTGGCCCTGCACTGTGCTTGACTTGAAATGGAATGTATTGAATAATTGGTCCGCACTGTGCTTGACCTGGAATTAAATGGATTTTGTTGTTGGTCCTGTACTGTGCTTGACTTGAAAGGACATGGATTTTGTTCTTGCCCTGCACTGTGCCTGACTTGAAATTAAAAGGATTTTGTTCTTGGCCGTGCACTGTACTTGACTTGAAATGGAATGGATTGAATTGATGGCCCTGCACTGTGCTTGACTTGAAATGGAATGGATTTTGTTGTTGGCCCTGCACTGTGCTTTATTTGAAATGAAATGGGGTTTGTTCTTGGCCCTGCACTGTGCTTGACTTGAAAGGAAATTGATTTTGTTCTTGGCCCTGCACTGTGCTTGACTTGGAATTGAATGGATTCAATTGTTGGCCCTGCACTGTGCTTGACTTGCAATGGAATGGATTGAATTGTTGGCCTTGCACTGTGCTTGACTTGGAATGGAATGGAATGGATTGAATTGATGGCCCTGCACTGTGCTTGACTTGCAATGGAATAGATTGAATTGTTGGCCCTGCACTGTGCTTGACTTGGAATGGAATGGTTTGAATTGTTGGCCTTGCACTGTGCTTGACTTGGAATGGAGTGGATTGAATTGTTGGCATTGGACTGTGCTTGAATTGCAATTAAATGAATTTTGTTCTTGGCCCTGCACTGTGCTTGACTTGAAATGAAATGGATTTTGTTCCTGGACCTGCACTGTGCTTGATTTGAAATGAAATGGATTTTGTTCTTGGCCTTGCACTTTGTTTGACTTGAAATGGAATGGATTGAATTGTTGGCCCTGCACTGTGCTTGACTTGAAATGGAATGGATTTTGTTGTTGGCCTTGCACTCTGCTTTATTTGAAAGGAAATGGATTTTGTTCTTGAAACCAATCATTTTGGCCCAAAGGCCCCTATTAGCCCAGAAACCAGTCCCTTTTGCCCAAAATGCCCGCATTAGCCCAGGAGGAGCATTTTGGCCAAAAAGACCCATGCCAGGCCAGGAAATGTCCAGAAAAAGTGCCTTTCACTGAGATTTCACTCAGATTTTTTTGTCTCTTCGGCCCATCAGGCAAGTACTAGCCCAGGAGGTGACCCTTCGGCCCATCAGTAAGTATTAAACCTCAGCCCAGTATTTTTCTCCCTCCCTACATTGGCTCCCTGTGAGATCCAGGCCAGGATAGGCTTTCCTTCTTCATTGCTGTGATCTGTAGAAAAATATGAAAAATTTCTAAAATTGATTCTCCACCCCCCCCCCCAGGTTCTGAGCTGCCAGCCCACAAGCCCTGAGTGAGTGAGCTGCCAGCCCACCAGGCCTGAGTGAATGCGCTGCCAGCCCACCAGCCCTGAGTGAGTGAGTGAGTTGCCAGCACACCAGGCCTGAGTGATTGAGCTGCCACCCGCCAGGCCTGAGTGACTGAGCTGCCAGCCCACCAGGCCTGAGTGACTGAGCTGCCAGGCCCGAGTGACTGAGCTGCCAGGCCTGAGTGAATGAGCTGCCAGGCCTGAGTGACTGAGCTGCCAGGCCTGAGCTGCCAGGCCTGAGTGACTGAGTTGCTAGGCCTGAGTGACTGAGCTGTCAGGCCTCAGTGACTGAGCTGCCAGGCCTGAGTGACTGAGCTGTCAGCCCAATAATCCATTCGGCCCACAATGTCCATACTAGCCCTCTGTAAACCAGTCCCTTTGGCCCACAACACCCATACTAGCGCTCCAGAAAGCCCCCTCCCCACTGGCCACCAATATTGGAATTGGTGGAGAGGTAGAATATTGCGTTGGGGGACCAGCCCTCCTGTGTGAACATGGGACCCAACAAGTTCCACTTAGTCTAGTATACATCTATAATTCTGCCTCACCAACCGTTTTGGTCACATCCTCAAAAAACTCAATCAGATTTGTGAGGCACGATCTCCCATGGACAAAACCTTGCTGACTGTCCCTAATCAGCCCTTGTCCATCTAAATGCCTGTATATCCTATCCCTCAGAATAATCTTGAATAACTTGTTCAAGAAGGAACTGCAGATGCTGGAAAATCAAAGGTAGTCACAAATGCTGGAGAAACTCAGCCGGTGCGGCAGCATCTATGGAGCGAAGGAAATAGGCAACGTTTCGGGCCGAAACCCTTCTTCAGACTGATGCAGGGTGGGGGGGGGGGGGTGAAGAAGAAAGGAAGAGGACGAGCCAGAGGGCTGAGGGAGAGCTGAGAAGGGGAGGAGACAGCAAGGGCTACCAGAAATTGGAGAAGTCAATGTTCAGGCCACTGGGATGCAGACTGCCCCAGCGGAACATGAGGTGTTGCTCCTCCAGTTTCCGGTGGTGCTCACTCTGGCAATGGAGGCTCAGGACAGAAAGGTCAGATTCGGAATGGGAGGGAGAGTTGAAGTGCTGAGCCACAGGGAGATCAGGTTGGTTAATGCTGACCGAGCGGAGGTGTTCGGCGAAACGATGGCCAAGCCTACGCTTGGTCTCACCGATGTAGATCAGCTGACATCTAGAGCAGCGGATGCAATAGATGAGGTTGGAGGAGATGCAGGTGAACCTCTGTCGCACCTGGAATGACTGCTTGGGTCCTTGAATGGAGTCGAGGGGGGAGGTAAAGCGACACGTGTGGCATCTCTTGTGGTTGCAAGGGAAAGTGCCCGGGCAGGAGGTGGTGCGGGTGGGAAGGGAAGAATTGACCAGGGAGCTACGGAGGGAGCAGACAGGGGGGGAGATGTGAAGATGTGGCAAGTGGTGGGGTCACGTTGGAGGTGGCGAAAATGAGGGAGGACTATTTGTTGTATGTGACGGCTAATGGGGTGGAAGGTGAGGACTAGGGGGACTCTTGTTCCGAGTGGGGGGATGGGGAGAGAGAGCAGTGTTACGGGGTATTGAAGAGACCCTGGTGAGAGCCTCATCTATGGTAGGGGAGGGGAACCCCCGTTCCCTGTAGAATGAGGACATTTCCGATGCCCTGGTGTGGAACACCTCATCCTGGGAGCAGATGCGATGTAGACAGAGGAATTGGGAGTAGGGGATGGAGTCCTTACAGGAAGCAGGGTGGGAAGAAGTGTAGTCTAGATAGCTATGGGAGTCAGTGGGTTTATAGTGGATGTCAGTCAAAAATCTATCAACTGCGATGGTGATAGTGAGGTCTAGTAATGGTAGGGAAGTGTCAGAAATGGTCCAGGTGTATTTGAGTGCCGGATGGAAGTTAGTGGCGAAGTTGATGAAGTTAGTGAGGTGTGTGGGTGCAGGAGGTAGCACCAATGCAATCGTCGATGTAGCAGAGGTAGAGGTTGGAGATGGGGCCCTGGTACGTCTCGAACAAGGATTGTTCGACGTACCATACAAAGGGGCAGTCGTAGCTGGGGCCCATGCATGTGCCCAAAGCTACGCATTGTGTTTAGAGGTAATGGGAGGAGTCAAACAAAAAGTTATTGAGGGTAAGGACCAACTCCGCTAGGCTGAGGAGAGTATCAGTGGACGGGTATTGGTTGGTTCTCCGGTTGAGGAAGAACCGGAGGGCTTTGAGACCATCCTGGTGGGGGATGGAGGGGTAAAGTGACTGGACGCCCATGGTGAAGATGATGGGATGGGGGCCTAGAGAACGGAATGCCTGGAGACGACGGAGAGTGTCTGAGGTGTCTTGAACGTAGGTCGGGAGATATTTAACCAAGCGGGATACGATGGAGTCGAGGTATGTGGAAATAAGTTTGTTGGGGCACGAACAGGCAGAGACAATGGGCCTGCCAGGACAGTCAGGTTTGTGGATTTTAGTGAGAAGGTACAATTGGGCCGTGTGGGGCTGGGGAACGATGAGGTTGGAGGCTTGGGGGGGGGGCAGGGAGCCGGAGTTGATGAAGTCAGTGATGGTGCTAGAGATAGTGGCCTGGAGCTCGTCTGTGGGGTCATGGTCCAGGGTAAGTAAGAGGAGGTGTCCGAGTGTTGGCGCGTGGCCTCAGCTTTGTAGAGGTCGACGTGCCAGACTACCACGGTCCCTCCCTTTGTCGGCAGGTTTGATAACCCAATCTGGGTTGTTGCGGAGTGAGTCGATGGCAGTGCTTTCAGGGGGGAGAGATTAGAGTGAGACAGGGGAGTGGAGAAGTTGAGGCGGTTGATGTCCGCCAGCTGTTTTAAATAAAAAGTTCTAAAGCCGGAAGACCATGATGGGGGGTCCACGAGGAAGGGGTCCGTTGGAGACCTTCCACCTCACTAGCCGTCACATACAACAAATAGTCCTCCCTCATTTTCACCACCTCCAACGTGACCCCACCACTCGCCACATCTTCCCATCTCCCCCCCCTGTCTGCTTTCCGCAAAGACCGGTCCCTCCGTAACTCCCTGGTCAATTCTTCCCTTCCCACCCGCACCACCCTCTCCATGGGCACTTTCCTTTGCAACCGCAAGAGATGCTACATGTGTCACTTTACCTCCCCCCATGACTCCAATCAAGGACCCAAGCAGTCGTACCAGGTGCAACAGTGGTTCACCTGCACCTCCTCCAACCTCATCTATTGCATCCACTGCTCTAGATGTCAGCTGATCTACATCGGTGAGACCATGCGTAGGCTTGGCGATCATTTCGCCGAACACCTCTGCTCAGTCCGCATTAACCAACCTGATCTCCCTGTGGCTCAGCACTTCAACTCCCCCTCCCATTCCGAATCCGACCTTTCTGTCCTGGGCCTCCTCCATTGCCAGAGTGAGCACCACCGGAAATTGGAGGAGCAGCGCCTCATATTTCGCTTGGGCAGTTTGTACCCTAGCGGCATGAACATTGACTTCTCTAATTTCAAGTAATATTTACTTTCTCCTCCCCTTCTCAGCTCACCATCAGCCCTCTGGCTCCACCTCTTCCTTTCATCTCCCCCCCCCCCCCACCCCCCCCCCCCTGCATCACTGAAGAAGGGTTTCGGCCCGAAACGTTGCCTATTTTCTTCGCTCCATAGACGCTGAGTTTCTCCAGCATTTTTGCCTAATCTCTATTAACTTTGCAACTACAGATGTTAAGCTCTCTGGCCTGTAGTTCCATGCATTTTCTCTGCAGCCCTTCTTGCATAGAGACTCATTTGCCACCCTCCAGTCTTGTGACACCTTCCCTGTGTTTATTGTCGAGTCCGTAAATTTCAACTAGGGTTCCAGCAATTTCCTCTCTAGTTTCCCACAATGTCCTTCGATATACGTATCTAATCAGGAGCATTTGTAGGAAATAGCTTGCTCAGTGGAGACGGGTTGCTTCTAAAATTGCTTGTATATGCAAACACTGAACAATATTTTAAAATATAAGATTTAACAATATTTTTTAATTAAAAATATTAATTATAAATAATGTACAAAAAATACTAACTAATATACGTGGAAAGTTATTTTTAATGTTGTTAAATATAATGCTAAATAAACTGCTGGAGGACCTCAGCAGGTCAAGCATCATCTATGTAGGTACGTTACAAAACTTACCTTCAGCGGCGCTGCAGTTCTGTCACTGGCCGTGTGCGCGACTTTGGCGCCTTTGAGGGGGGGGGGGGGTGGTGGGATTAAAATGCCGTTTTCTCCTGCCTGTCCGAGATGTATTTTCTCGGGCTACTACCTCATGCTGAAAAATCGTTCCGATTGCCGTTCTCTGAATTTTTTTTTTAAACCGCTAGGCGGAGGACGGTATCAGTGGCCGGATATAGGTTGCTTCTACGGTCAAGGAAAAAATGGAGGGCTTCGAGACCATCCTGGTGGGGGATGGAGGTGTACAATGACTGGACGTCCATGGTGAAGATGAGGGTTGAGGGCCTAGAGAGTGGAATGCGCGGAGACGACGGAGAGTGTCTGAGGTGTCTTGAACATAGGTGGGGAGGGATTTAACCAAGGGGGATAGGATGGAGTCGAGGCAGGTGGAGATGAGTTAGGTGGGGCACGAACAGGCAGAGACAATGGGTCTACTGGGACAGTCAGGTTTGTGGATTTTGGGGAGAAGGTAAAAGCGGGCTGTGCAGGGCTGGGGAACGATGAGGTTGGAGGCTCGGTCGGGCAGGGCGTGGGAGTGGATGAAGTCGGTGATGGTGCTGGAGATGGTGGCCTGGTGCTCGTCAGTGGGGTCATGGTCCAGGGGTAAGTAGGAGGAGGTGTCCGAGAGTTGGCGCGTGGCTTCAGCTTTGTAGAGATCGACGCGCCAGACTAAGATTGTTTCATATTCGTTTCAGAATGCTTCAATCTATAATAACTGAACATTTCATTCAGTTCTCTTAATTTTTAAGAAAGTTATGGGCTGTCCTCGATCACAGCTTTTGAGTTAAGTCATTGGAAAAGCAATAGGGAACAAGATGCTAATTTCCGAGCATGAAAATGGCTATAACCTTTTGAATACTGAAGATATGAAAGTGAATTAGGTGTCAAATTAAACTTCTTTTTATGCTTTCTCTGATGGGATAAATTGCAGACTTGATTTTTGAAATCTCAAAATTTTGTAACAATGCTAATCGTGGGAGGCAAAGGGATAGTCAATGTTTTGGGTCGATATCCTCCATTAATAGTGGGAATGTCGAGAGATAGTGACATTTCATATGGTATATCTTTAAATTTATTCCCTAAAATCCCTTGAGTCAAATAAGAAATCTTTGTTTCAATTCTGTGACACCATCAAATATAAACTGAAAATGTTACTAAATGAGTTCTGTAAGGAAAGGTCTCTAGGTAATAGCAAAATGACATGGAGTTTCATGAAATATGAAAGGTAATGCAATTAAATGACTAATTGCTTCCTGTCCTGGACCCAGCACATTGATACAATCATAAAGTACACCCATTAACGCCTCTACTTCCTTAAAAGATTGCGAAGATTCGGCATATCGACGAATATGCTCTTGACCTGTTATGGAGAGGACAGGAAATGGCTGTTCCCCTCTTCGCAGAGTATGAATTTGTAAAGAGGGTCTGGTGAACTTTGCAAAAATTCCTGTCATGGTTCATCCCCAACAGTTCTGATTTGTGGGCTGTTCCCAGGGACACATTGATGTTCCCAGACAGACATCAAATGCTGCTGAAATACCATCAACTCTCTTTGGTCTGCCCAAAACTCCAAGCACAGCGATTTGTTCATCAGGGAATGTTGCCGACTAGCCCATTTCAAGCTGTAGGCTTATATGCTGAGCGACGCACTGAAGCTTGGTGCAGTCAACACCAAGGCTCTGTGGGAGAGGACCACTTTCCAGGGTCGTTCTATTGTTGGGCATTGAAGGGCAGAGCCCAGTGGGGACACCCCTCAAACTAAGGAAGGGAGATCACCTCAAGAGACCAACGGTGTAATGTACATAGAAAGATCACTGAGTATGGCACGTACACAAAAATGCTGGAGAAACTCAGCGGGTGCAGCAGCATCTATGGAGCGAAGGAAATAGGCAACGTTTCGGTCCGATACCTTTGGCACTATTGAATGTACAGACACTGAGAATGTGTGAAGAATTTTTGCACATTTTTTTCTTTTGTATATATTTTTATTTCTGAATAAAGTTTATTTTTGAAGAAAAATCTATTAAATGTATTCTTATAGTTTATTCTTGATATTTTAAAAAGCTATTAATTTTATTCCTAATAGTAATGTAAATATTACATATCTTAAATACTTCTGGTCCCAAGCAGAGAGCAAAGCCACCAGATTCCAGCATCTATGTTTCCTTGTGTCTACTGGGAGCAAATACAATGTTTTCATTCAACTGGCTGTATAATTTTTAATGCACTCCATCATTAACGGACACATGTCCATTAATATTTTCTGATACTCCATGAGTGCCTGACTGTAAGAATCACGCTCTATTACAAATGACCGGAAGAGGTTTACAGGCTCTGCTTTTAGAAGAATTTCTGGAATTTCAATTTGCTCAAGAAATGACTGATTTCCAATCATAAATCTCTGTAGCCTTTTCTCATCCAAACATTTTCCGAGATATTTTAACATATCTCTCAGCCTATGTTCCAGGTGACTTTCATGCCAGTTTGAAAATGGCTGACTTAACAGCAGATGCATAAGGAAAGTCTTAAAGACATAGGAACCAAGAACATATTGCTGGTCTGTAGAACTGCACTGTTTTTCAGTTAAAAAGATCAGTATTTGAAGGCATTTGAGGTGACACGAGCTTTTGGGAGTATTTTTGGCCATGATTTGCAGAAACCTGTACTCACAGACTGCACAGGAAATGTTCCAGTAAGTAGTGGATGCTGTACTATTCATGGAGCGATCAGAAAAACTGGGTACAAGATGGACATCTGAATTCTTCAGCCTCACAGCAGGAAAGACTTTAATGCAAGTGGTTCGTCCAGACTGATAATGTACTTTTAAACCGCAGCAACCTGGAATATTGCAAAAGGTAAGTTCAAAATCGTATTTATGGCAAATGTTGTTCCAAGAGCACAAATTGCAGGAACCCTGGCTGATATATATGAATCATCATTAGACACAGGTGAGGAGCTGAGAGACTGCAGGGTGACTCATGTTGTGCCTTTCTTTACAAGCTTACAACACAGCTGTATGAATATCGACTGCTCTAAATTCAAGTAACATTTGCTTTCCCTCCCTCTCCATCCCTCCCCCATCCCAGTTCTCCGACCAGTCTGAATGTCCCCTTGATTAGATGTTATCTTGTCACCTTCCCCGAACTAACAATGACCTATTCTACATTTTCCTTGAACTGCATCCCCTTTGATGTCTTGTTTTCACTAGTTACCCTTTTATATCTCTGTGTCTCCCTCTCCCTGTCCCATTCTGAAGAAGAGGCCCAGAAGATAGAACATATGGATTGTCCACAAGATATCTCCATTAACTGTCCCAAGTTGCCCAACACAGAGATGGTTGTTTTGGTTTGTGACAAACCTCTATTTTCTTTCGTCACCTTCTACCCCTTAATGTACAAAAAATCTATTTGGATATTTCATAATATTATCTGCCAGAGCTAACTCATGCCCCCATTTTGATCTCCTGACATTCCTTCTTCAGTATGCTCTTTATTTCCTGAACAGATCCTCAATTTCTCAATCATCCAGGCATCCTTACCCCCACTTGCGCTTCACTCAAGCAGGAATATGCATGCCGTGAACTCATCACACTTTTCTGTACGTCCATTTGCCCACAAACAACCTATTTCAGACAAATTCAGAAAATTACTGTTTGATACAATCAAATTTGATCTTTTCCCAATTCAAAATGTTAAACTTGTGGGCCCACCATGTTTTATCTGCAACTATCTCAAAGCAAATAAAACAATGCTCAATGGTCTCGCTCACAGACACTTCAGTCACTTGCCTTTCACAATTTCCTCATAGTAGGTCAAGCTTTGTCCTCTCTTTTGTAGGACCCACTGTATATAAGAGCCGTCTACTACTTGCCACTGCAGCAACACCCATTCCCTCCCCATTATTTCCTCCTTTTTTCTCCACGGCCCCATGCCTGGTCTGCCTACTGTTCTAGGCGGTCCTCCACTGGGTCCCCTCATTCCCTCGTTCTCAGTCCTTCCTCGCTCCGGCACGGGACAGATTCGGAGTCTGCGGTGGGCGAGCTGCATCTCTCGAGCGGGTCCTCCATAGTCAGTCCGCGGTGAGCAAGTCCTCATCCGTGTAATGTGTTGATAAGAGTGAGTGACTTTCTTGACTTCCTTTAATAGCCGATGGTGGGTTCAAAGAGGAATATTCCACGTTTTACCTTCAATTGCTCTTTTTACCTGACATTTAAACCTTTAATTTAAATGGAACTCGGGTGAGTGATAAATGTGAATACAGTGGTAAAATGCAAGATTGAATCTCAGGGACTCATTTCCTTTGATATTCATGAGTGATAGAACCAGAATAAAGCCATAGGGCCCATCAAGTTTACTGCCATTCAATAAAGGTTCAACTATTTTTCACACATGATCTCATTCTCCTGCCTTCACCCCATAACCATTAACACATGTACTAACCAAGAATCTACCAGTCTTGCCCTTAAAAATATACATTGATTTGGCCCCCACAGCCTTCTGTGGCAATGAATTCCACAGATTCACCACACTGAAATTCCTCATCTCCTTCCTGAAGGAACTTTCTTTAATTCGGAGGCTATGACCAGAAACATTCTCTCCACATCCACTCGATCCAGGCCTTTCACTGTTCAGTAGTTTTGAATGGGGTGACCCCTCATCCTTCTAAACTCCAGTGAGTAGAGGCCTAGTGCTGTCAAACGCTCGTCATATGTTAACCCTGTCATTTCAGGGGTCATTCTGGTAAATCTCTGGGCCATGTTCAGCAGCAGCGTATCCTTCCTCAGATATGGGGCCCAAAATTGCTCACAATACTGCAAATGCGGTCTGACTGGCGCCTTATAGAGCCTCAGCATTACATCCCTGTTTTGTATTCTAGCCCTCTTATAATAAATGCTAGTATTGCGTTGCCTTCCTTACTACCGATTCGTCTTGGAAATGAACTTTTTGTGAATTCTGTACCAGCACTACCATTCCCTTTGCACCACCGATTTCTGAATTCTCTCCCCATTTAGGAAATAGTCTATGCCTTTATTCCTACTACCAAAATGCATGATTCCACACTTTGCTATGCTGTATTCCATCTTCCATTTGTCTGCCCACTTTCCCAACCTGTCCTGAGTTCTTTGACTGGGTCCATGCTTTCTCTACACTACCTGCCCCTCCACCTATCTTCACACAATCTGCAAACTTGGCCACAAATACTTCAATCCCCTCATCCAAATCATTGATCTGCAATGCGAAGAGTAGGGGCAACAGCAAGGACCCCTGCGGAACTCCGCTGGTCACTCGCAGCCAACCAGAAAAATCCCTCTTTATTGCTAATTTTTGCCTTCTGCCATCCAGCCAACCTCTATCCATTTCAACCTGATTTTCATTTTATTGCTGCTATGTCTTTATTCTGATTAATGATCATTAGCACTCTGCCAATGCTTGCCCTCTGGCTTTAGAGTCCTTCGTCTTTTCTTGCTGATGGTAATATAGATTTTTAAAGTCCAAACTTGGGACTAACTAATCATAATGCATCAGGGACATGCCATCTATGATTTTTTTAAATTATCTTTAAATAGATGACAAAATTCCCATGAAATCTAAATACGTTTCTAAATGGTTTCTGCACTAGTAATTCATGTTGTTACACTGATTGTATTGTCCTGATCTCATTAATTGCTATTCACTTGCCACCTCCAGTGAAACATATCTGAATGAATGACAAGTCACAGTAAAATTCTTTGCTTGCAACTAGATATGCAACTAGTCGCCACATAAAGGGCGCTTACAAAGCTACAAAGTGTACACAACAAAGGTCCCCCTTTGTTCTCCCCATCCCCCCCCCTCCCCCATGCCAGGTACCCCCACGCTGGGTCCTCCATTGTTCTTTACCCCATCACTCCCGGCGGTCCTCCCACGCCGAGTCCTCCTTTGTCCTTCCTCCGGCAACGGTGCCTTCACTCTCACGTGATCTGTCCTCGATCCTCAGTCGGCACCATCTACCGACCTCTCCACTATTGCTGCCAGGTAATCTCCGGACGCCTCCATGGCGCTGACCCAGGTCTCAGCCGCAGGTTCCGTCAACTCTGTCGGCCGCGGGCTCTGCTTCTCGAGGCTCCATCCTCAGCTTCCCTGCTGCCTGCCGGGAAGAGTCTGAGGACAATTGTAGATCAGGAAGGCACCTACATATACTATTAAAAGGTTGGAAGATGAGTATCTGATAGATGTACAAATGTAGTTTCTACTTTAATTATACGTGCACCTTCTGAATATCTTGTCTGGCTGTCGTTCACAGGACGCCAACTGTGCTGCAGTTTTTCAACCTGTGTATTTTAATGATCACATGTACCACCCCCACCTCCTGAGTGATGAAGTGGAGAGTGAGGAGATCCAAGACAGAATAAAGGAGCATGAATTCCTGTACAAACTGGAGATAGATCAGTGCAGGAGTGCAGGAAAGAAGTGCAGGAAAAATGTTACCGTGATCAAAATACAACAAACAACGCATCTGCAGAAAGTGAAGATACACAAAAATTGCATTGGAACACTTATATTACGCTGCTACTGGTCACAATTCAGTTCTTGGGACTCTGGAGAGACGACACGTTGCCACGTGTCCATCGGGACGAAGAAATAGTGAGGAACTAAGGAGAATGAAGAGGAAAATGCATGTCTTCAAATAATGACGGGAGCAGAATTATTTAAGATATCTAATATTTACATTATTAGGATTCTTTAAAAAAAATGTATTTCAAAATTAACATAAAGTATATGATTAATAGATGTTTTCCACAAATAAACGTTATTTATAATAAAAGTATATACAAAATATAAACTGCAAGAACTCTCCATACATTCTCATTGTCTCACATCTATTTTTAAACAAAACACCCTTGCCACTCATGTTGCCACCAAGGGTGATACACCATCCCTTGTTTGAGAGGCATCTCCACTGGACTGGCCTTCATGTCCAGAAGTAGAAGGACCCTAGTCTATGGTCCTCCCTCATAGACCCGTGGTGTTGGCTGCACCAAGCTTCAGTGCATCCCTCATTCAGTACATACCTGTATAGTCTGGAATGGGCCATCGGCAACATTCCCTGATGGACATCAGGCTATGCTGGGAGACCAACAGGTTTTGGGAGGAAGAATAAGTATCTTTGATCATGTTGATGTTTCTTCCAGAAGCATTTGATGTCTGTCTGGGAACATCAACGTATCCCTGGGAACAATCCGTAAATCAGATAGTCCTCTGTTACGGAGCTGTTTGGGATGAACCATGACAATGAATTGTCTCCAGTGCCTTTTTGTAATTCCACACTCTGCAGACAGGTGGGCAACTGTTAAATTTATATTCGGTGTCAGAGGTTATGGGGAGAACGCAGGAGAATGGGGTTCGGAGAGCCGCCATGAGTGAATGGTGGAATAGACATGATGGGCTGAATGGCCTAATTCTGCTTATATCACATGACCTTATCACCGTATCCTCTCTGTAGCAGCCATCCCAGCAGCAACATGCATCTTTTGACAGACTCGGATGGTACAGGAAGGATATGACTTGGAAGGTCCCTCTCACCATCAGCAAGGGAAGGTTCTGGCGTTTATAGGTGAGTTCTGGTGATTAGACATTTTGCCAAACAAGTTGGGCAGTCTGTACAGGGAACTATGCCACAGGACCCACCAAGTCCTTGTCTTGCAGTGCCTACAGGATGTTCCGTGCTGACCACTGCCAAATGGACTTGTCAAATGTGTTAATCTGTAGGACCTGGTCCACAAAGACAAGTGGTACGGCAATGGACAGCTGACCGACATGTTGCACGGCATCAGTGCCAGGCCAACCTTCCCAACACTGGACAGGTAGCGCTTCAACAGGTAATGACCCTAGGGGCTCACACGCTTTGGCTCTATGCACAGCCTGATGCAGCCACACATGAAGGTAGGTAGGCCTCAGGATGAGGGCGATGTTAAATACACTTTTGCCACCTTTGTCTGTGGACCTGCACCGTGACCCGTTTGACCCGCTCCATCTTTGATCCCTAGATGAACCGAGAGACACCCCTGATATTCAAATATCCTCCTCCTCCCCATTCTGCTTGGATATGGGGATGATGATGCCCTTCCTCAAGGAGTCTGAGATACTGAAGCATAGCATTGTACACTTCCAGCAGGCCTGGCCCAACGAATCACACAGAGCCAAGTACAACTCAGACAGCAAACCATCGCTTCCGTGAATTTTATACAAATCAAAGGAATGTGTGGAGCCAGTCAGATCCACCAGGATCATTAGTTGGTCCAGAATCTTCAGCTTACTGTCCTCCAAGATCTCCATACTCAGGGCGTTCTGGGAATCTGTGCTGTCTATGTCTTTCTGACTTACAGACCATTATAGAAGGATCTACAGATCCTCAATGTGTTTGTATGTGACAATGTTACCGAGCTGTCACTTTTTTAAGGCTGTGGATCACAGAACTCTTGTGAGCCTTTGTCAAGGAGAAGCATGAGCGCGACTCATCTTGCTCCATGGAGCAGACTCTGGATGAGAACATGATCTTGGGAACTCTGCTGGCACTTCACCTCTGGGAGTTCCGCCCTCACATTCGTCCCTCTCAAATGCAAAAGTATGAGATACTGCAAGTCTGTCAGGAATTGGTACAATTCCTGTTGACACTCTCTTGCTTTCTGAACATCTTTGAGGATGAAGAACTTCGAATGCTCTCCAAGGTAGCTTCCCACCAGTGTATTGGGGAGTCAAAGAAGGACTTCACTATTCTCCAATCTGCGTCGTCCCTCTTTTGTTCATCAATATTCTCTGGAGCCAAATGTTAAAAATTATTTTCTAGATGTATTATGTTTACCCCTTTCATCCTTGTCCCTCACTTGGCCAAACATTTCCAATGTAATTTTTTTCTACATGTCCATTCTTGGGAGATGGTGTGAAGTTCACTTTATTTGATGGTGCTACTGCATCAGACAGCAATTTCATCTCCCCTCATTGGATATTTGTTACCTTTTTGGAAATCCTGATGTTTCAGATATATTGAAGGGACAGTATATTGAAGATTTCCATAAGTTTTCAAAATTATAAGACTTGCATATAAACTAGTTTCCTGTTGGAAGCATGCTTGAGTGGTTTTGTGAGATCCCACCATTATTCCTGATGGGATGAGTAATGAATGGCCTGGCCATTCCCGAAGGGGTAAATTGAGCATTGTGTCAGTTCAATTGTAAAGGCCCGTTGTAGCCGTCGCCTCCATCCGGATAATCAGCGAACTGTCATTCTCTCCTCTTCCGGTATTCAGTCTTCGTGCCTTCATGCCCAGAGGGGGAGGGGTGAGGGTTGAGGGTTGGGGGGGGGGGGGTGGCTCCCACAGCCGGCCATGAGGGCAAGGAGATAAGACCCCAGGTTCTTTTCCCGGCCCATTGTTCCAGCGGCCACTGCCATCGCCGGCTCTCTCCACCCTCCAGTTACTGGTCCTCTAGTACAAGAAGGAGACAACGAGCCGGGGACCCACTCCAGGTGGGCTCCCCCGGTTCCACAGATGGCAAGCCAGGACTGCTGCCTAGGTATGCCTCCAGGAGCTCGTTATATGGAGTAGTCATAGGATCTTGCAGCATGGAAACAGGCTCTTCATCCCTGCTTTCCCACACCGGCAAACATGTCCCATCTACACTGCTCCCACTTGCCTGCATATGGCCCATATAACCGATTCCTATCCATGTACCTTTGATAAGCTCTCACACGGGAGAATGGTGACTAAAATTAGAGCACATGGTAATGGGGGTCGGGTGTTGACATGGATAGAAAATTGGTTGGCAGACCGGAAGCAAAGAGTAGGAGTGAACGGGTCCTTTTCAGAATGGCAGGCAGTGGCGAGTGGAGTGCCGCAAGGCTCGGTGTTGGGGCCGCAACTGTTTACCATATATATTAATGATTTGGAAGAGGGAATTAGGAGCAACACTAGCAAGTTTGCGAATGACACAAAGCTGGGTGGCAGTGTGAACTGTGAAGAGGATGTTAGGAGGTTGCAGGGTGACCTGGACAGGTTCAGTGAGTGGGCAGATGCGTGGCAGATGCAGTATAATATAGATAAATGTGAGGTTATCCACTTTGGCGGCAAAAACAAGGGATGCAGATTATTATCTCAATTGGGTTAGGTTAGGTAAGGGGGAGGTGCAGCGAGACCTGGGCGTCCTTGTACACCAGTCACTGAAAGTTGGCTTACAGGTACAGCAGGCAGTGAAGAAAGCTAATGGAATGTTGGCCTTCATTACAAGAGGATTTCAGTATTGGAGTAAAGAGGTTCTTCTGCAGTTGTATAGGGCTCTGGTGAAACCAAATCTGGAGTATTGTGTACAATTTTGGTCTCCTAATTTGAGGAAGGACATCCTTGTGATTGAGGCAGTGCAGCGTAGGTTCACGAGATTGACCCCTGGGATGGCGGGACTGTCATATGAGGAAAGATTGAAAAGACTGGGCTTGTATTCACTGGAGTTTAGAAGGATGAGGGGGAATCTTATAGAAACATATAAAATTATAAAAGTCTGGACACGCTAGATGCAGTAAAAATGTTCCCAAGGTTGGGCGAGTCCAGAACTAGGGGCCACAGTCTTAGAATAAAGGGGAGGTCATTTAAGACTGAGGAGAGAAAAAACTTTTTCACTCAGAGAGTTGTGAATTTATGGAATTCACTGCCACAGAGGGCAGTGGAGGCCAAGTCACTGGACGGATTTAAGATAGAGTTAGATAGAGCTCTAGGGGGCTAGTGGAGTCAAGGGATATGGGGAGAAGGCAGGCACGGGTTATTGATAGGGGACTATCAGCCATGATCACAATGAATGGCGGTGCTGGCTCGAAGGGCCGAATGGCCTCCTCCTGCACCTATTTTCTATGTTTCTATGTTTCTATGTACCTGTCTAAATGTTTCTTAAACGTTGCAATAGTACCTGACTCAGCTACCTCCTCTAGCACCTTATTCTATACCCCCACCACCCTTAGCGTGAAAAAATGAGCCTTCCTAAACTCATCAGCTCTGCAATACTCCCCAGAGCCCTGCCGTTCAACAAGTAGGTTTTGCCCATTAGTGCTCCCAAAGTGCAGCATCTCACATTTCTCTGTATTAAATTCCATCAACCATTCCTCAGCCCACCAACCGAACAAGAAGCTGCTGCAATTTTTGACACCAAAATTAAATTATACAAACAACTGATTCTCTAATTATTACGAAGATAGACACAAAAACCTGAAATAAAACAGCGGGACCGGCAGCATCTCTGGAGAGAAGGAATGGGTGATGTTTCGGGTCAAGTCCCAGACTCACTAATTTTTACAATATGTCAAATTATTGATTTTGTGCTGGATTATCATATTCATACTTCGAAAACCAGGTTTATGAAATGCTAAAATGCACAGCAAACATCTGAAGTAGAACTTAAAAAGACTTTACTGAGAAACTGAAACAGAGAATGCTGTGAGCTGCTAATGTTTGCAGAGCATGACAGTTTCCTTAATAGATTTTCATATTCTGTTTTTCAGTCCATGGGAGAGTGTATTCTGTACGAAGCATTTTATTTATGTAAGGACATCATGAAGTCCCCCAATCAGCATGGATCCACCTCTGACTCAGCTCACTGATCAGAACAGATACTATAATTGTTCTTTGCTAAAAGGCCGAGAGGATATGTACAATCTGAAGAGTAACCAGCACCGTCAAGCGCCTTCAACACAATTCAGCCCCGACTGCTAGTGGAGAAGATGGAGAAGATGAAAGTGGATCCATCACTGGTACTGTGGTGTTTGGATTACCTTTCCCTCAGACCACAGTACGTGCGCCTACAGAACAACAATGTCTCAAGCACCATCTTGAGCAGCACAGGGGCTCCACAAGGAACTGTGCTGGCTCCATTCCTGTTTACCATCTACACAGCGGATCTCCGATATAATACCAACAGCTGCTTTTTGCAGAAATTTTCGGATGACACAGCTGTTGTCGGCCTCATTAAAGGGGGCAATGAGGAGGAGTATAGAGACATAATAAGTAACTTTGTGGAGTGGAGTGCACACAATTACCTCCTTCTTAACACCACAAAAACCAAGGAGATAGTTGTGGACTTCAGGAGAGGGAGGAGGAGGACTCAAGCAACACCAATCACCATTAAGGGCACTGAGGTGGAGGTGGTCGCTAACCACAGGTACCTTGGTGTGCAGCTTGACAGTGAGCTGGACTGGAAGTGTCATATGGAGGCGGTGTACAGGAAGGGACAAAGCCGACTGTATTTTTTAAGGAGGCTGAGGGCATTTAACATCTGCCAACCCCTACTGTGCAGTGTCTACCATTCAGTGGTGGCCAGTGCTCTGTTTTTTGCGGTGGCCTGTTGGGGAGATGGCGCCCGCATAGCGGACAAAAACAGGCTGGACAAGCTGATCAGGAAGGCCGGCTCAGTGGTCGGGGCTGAGCAACGAACGGTCCAGCAGGTGGCAGAGGCCAGAACTCTGAACAAACTGGGTTCAATAATGACCAACCCCACTCACCCACTCCATGCCCTGAAGGTGATCAAGAGCAGCATCTTCAGTCAGAGACTGATTGCACCAATGTGCAAAACTGAGAGACATAGGAAGTCCTGTTTACCAGCTGCTATATGGTTATATAATGCGCATAAATAACTGCACTTTTTTTTTTTTCATTAATTGTATTTTAACTTGTATTTTAACTTGTATTTTAACTTGTTAAGTATGGAAGCTATTTGAGGAAATGTGTGGTGTTATGTCTGTCTTCAAGCTGTCGTGGCACTGTAATTTCCTGCAAAGGATTATTAAAGGTATAATCTAATCTAATCTAATCACCCTGCGAGCTTTCTGACATCTTCTTCAGTACATAGAACATAGAAAAGACAGTGTAGGAAGGAAATGCAGATGCTGGTTGAACTCAAAGATAGACACAAAAAGCTGAATCTATAAAAATACATAGAAAAGAACAGGACTGGGACAGTGTGAAGTTCACACTAAAGTATCCAACGATCCTCACCTTACTGCGGAGTGGGACCTCTCCCTCAGCAACGTCGGTGTCGACTTGGTGGGCTGAAGGGCCAGTTATATCTGTAAACTAATCTAAACGAAACACTGCAGCAAATGGTGCAACACTGCCACCCAAAATACAGCGGCTCAAGAGGATGTTTTAACTCCAACTTTTCTCAGACAATTACGGACGGGCAATAAATGCTGCCCTAACCAGTAGCAATCGGATTCCCAATAAAACACATTAAAATGCACCTACTTCTCTCTGAGTTCTCTCTGTATCTCTGTATCTAAAACCCAGAGATGTAACTGTATCTCTAGAAACAGCATGGAAATAGGCCCTTATGTCCAATGAGTCTGTGACAACCAGCGACGACTATCTCTATGCTACATAGTCGGGACAATTTACAGAAGCTAATTAACCGACAAACCTGTACGTGTTTGGAATGCTTGAGAATACCGGAACACCCGGATAAAAAACACGTGGTCACAGGAAGAACGTGCAAACTCCGTACGAACAGCACTCGTAGTCAGAATAGAATTTTACAGAATTTCGTGAAAATAGTACAATTATATTAGCATTTTATTGTGGACTGTTAGGTATTACTATTTTGTAAATTTTCGTCGTTGTTTGTATTTTAAACACTACATTGGGACTTGGATATTCAACCACTGAAACCCAACAAATGGCAACATGGCACATGTACAGTTTGAGCTACTAAAACATCATGGATTGCAATCACATTACTGATTCTGAATAGAATGACTAACAACCCACTACTGGAAATATTGGACCAGTCTTTTCCTGTGCACTGGACTATACCTTTACTTCTGGAAAACACCTTCGAAGACTGGTTCCAATTTCTTATTCAGTCATCTTGTAGATCTACAGCAATGGAAGGGAGGATCCTGACTAAAATTAATTTAAGACCAATGACTTATACTTTCTTAATTATCATGCTTGCTGGAGACGTAGCATTGAATCCCGGCCATTACCAACCCAAATACCCGTGCATGGTATGCAACAAGGCAGCAAAGTATGGTCAACAGGCAATTGAATGTGAGGGATGTGACTCTTGGTTTCACAGAAACTGTATTGGCATGAATGAACACATTTATAATGTGCATGTCGAGCATCCGTCGTGCTCATGGGTGTGCTGCAACTGTGGACTCCCCAATTTTGATTCTTCATTTTTTAGCCAGGCTAGCATTAATTTGGCAAACAGCTTAGAATATCTCAACATATCTGCAGACGCTGACGTCGTACCTCGTCTTGACTCAGCTTCACCAATCCCTAGGACGTCTAGTCCGATAGTAGATCATGATCAGCACAAGTCTGAAAAAAGCAAAAATTGTGGTAATGAAAACTCCAGGGCCAAATCATAGCCTAAGAGGATGAAGTTTGGTCTCAGTAAACAAGAAACTTAAACAATTCTTAATCTCAATTGCCAGAGCATTAGAGCAAAGAAAGCAGAATTCCAGGCTCTTATTGACCAGGAAAACCCAGACATAATAATCGGTACAGAATCTTGGTAGAACAAAGACATTGCCGTAGGTGAAATCCTTCCAACATTCTACCAGGTGTTTAGAAAAGACAGGGAAGGGGACTCCCATGGGGGTGTATTCATCGCTATTAGGAACTTGTATATTGCTACTGAAGAAAAAGATCTTGATGCAAACTGCGAGGTGCTGTGGGTTAGCATTCACATAAAGGGGCTAAAGCCTACATACATCGGGGCATTTTACCGCCCTCCATCATCAGGACAGGAACATTTAAGAGAACTTGAAGTTTAGAAACATAGAAATTAGGTGCAGGAGGAGGCCATTCGGCCCTTCGAGCCAGCACCGCCATTCATTGTGATCATGGCTGATCGTCCCCTATCAATAACCCGTGCCTGTCTTCTCCCCATATCCCATGACTCCACTAGTCCCTAGAGCTCTATCTAACTCTCTCTTAAATCCATCCAGTGATTTGGCCTCCACTGCCCTCTGTGGCAGGGAATTCCATAAATTCACAACTCTGTGGGTGAAAACATTTTTTCTCACCTCAATCTTAAATGACCTCCCCTTTATTCTAAGACTGGTTCTGGACTCGCCCAACATTGGGAAATAATTTCCTGCATCTAGCTTGTCCAGTCCTTTTATAATTTTATATGTTTCTATAAGTACCCCCTCATCCTTCTAAACTCCAGTGAATACAAGCCTAGTCTTTTCAATCTTTCCTCATATGACAGTCCCGCCATCCCAGGGATCAATCTCGTGAACCTACGCTGCACTGCCTATATCACAAGGATGTCCTTCCTCAAATTAGGAAACCAAAACTGTACACAATACTCCAGATGTGGTCTCACCAGAACCCTATACTACTGCAGAAGAATCTTTTTACTCCTATATTGAAATCCTCTTGTTATGAAGGCCAACATTCCATTAGCTTTCTACACTGCCTGCTGTACCTGCACGCCAAATTTCAGTGACCGGTGTACAAGGACACCCAGGTCTCGCTGTACCCCCCCCCCCTTACCTAACCTAACCCCATTGAGATAATAATCTGCCCCTTGTTTTTTTTATTTTTTTTAAAATTATTTTTATTAGAAGTACGGTAAATTACAGTAATACACAACACTTATATCTTAATACATTTTTTGTACCGCTTCATTTTTTTGAGCTTTAAGAGAAAGATAGAAGTAAGAAAAGTAAAGAAAGTGCGCAAGAGTCGTGAAGTGCAAGAGAGTGTTGTGAAAAGAAAGCCCCTTAGAAAAGAAGTTAGAGAAGGAAGTAAAGTAAGAAAGTAGACCCTAGAAAAGAAAGAAAAAGAAAGTAGGAACAATCGCAGAAAGGGAACCACCAACCAAGTCTGTTTTTTTATTGTTTTACCTCCCATTACCAGGTCCTGATACCATTTCTTTATTTATTTATTTTTTAAATTACTATTGTAATCGGTCCAGAAACGTAGACCACGTCTTTTGGAATTGGTCTGCTTTACCTGCTAAGAGGAATCTCATCTCTTCCAGATGTAATGTTTCCAACATATTTGATGTCCACATTTTTATTGTTGGTGTGGGCGCATTTTTCCAGAATTTAAGTATGAGCTTTTTTCCCATTATTAGCCCGTAATTGAATAAGTTCTTCTGATACACGTTTAATTCAGGGATACCTTCCGATATTCCAAAAATGATCCATTCTGGTTTTGGTACCAGTTTTATTTTAATTAATTTTGAGAAAATATCAAATATTTCATACCAGAATTTTTGGATTTTTGTACAAAAAACAAAAGAATGCGCTATGGTAGCTTCTTGACATAGACATTTATCACAGATTGGTGAAACATTAGGAAAGATTTTATTTAATTTAGTTTTTGAATAATATAGTCTATGTAATGTTTTGAATTGGATGAGCGTATGTCGTACGTTGATCGAACATTTATGCACCTGTAGTAAATGGTTATCCCAGCTCTCTTTTGAAATTTTTATAGCTAATTCTTGTTCCCAGTCTCTTCTAATTCCATCTGTTGTGGGTATTTCTATGTTTAAAATGATATTATATAAGTACAATATTAGATTAGCTGATTCCGCCTTTGTCTTCATTGCTTCATCTAGTAAGTCGGAAGGCATATTATGATAGTCTTTTGTGTATTTTTTCAGGTAATCACGAATTTGTAGATATTTAAAATATTGATTATTTTTCAAATTATATTTCAGTTGTAGTTGTTGAAATGATAGTAATTTTCCCAATTCTTACAGATCTTCGAGCGTTTTGATTCCCATTCTTTCCCATTGTATAAATGATTTGTCTATGGTTGAAGGTTTAAACGATGGGTTATTAACTATTGGTATTGAGAGAGATAGGTTTCTTAATTTTAGATTCTGTTTTATTTGTTTCCATGTTCTAATTGTGCTATTTATAATTGGATTTTTATTATAATTTTTATTATTCAAATTTATTGGAGAGAGAATAATCGCTCCTATATTACTCGGGGAGCAGTCCCCTTTTTCCATTATAATCCAGTCCGCCTGCTGGGCAGAATTGTCCAGCAGGTGAATCATATTTTTAATATTTACTGCCCAATTATAATACATAAAGTTAGGGAGCGCGAGACCCCCCAACTCTTTTCGTTTATTAAGGTGTGCTCTTTGTATTCTATGGGATTTTTTTATTTTTTATTTTTTTTTATTTTTATTTATTAGAAGTACATTACATTACAACCACATACATTAATACTCGTCATTTATATCTTCTTACAATTAATGTACTCCCTTTATTATTTTTTTTACACTAGAAAAAGAAAAGATTGAAAGACAGAAGAAAGTGAAGGAAAAAGTGCAAGTGTAGAAAAGTGTAGAAAATGTAACAACAAAAAAGGACGAAGACCCTATAAGAGCGAAATTAAAAACAAAAAGAAAAAGAGTTAAGAAATAGGCCCTAAGAAAAGAAAAGAGAAAGAGAAAAAAAGAGAAACAAATGTTTTTTTTTTTTGAGCATCACGTAAATAGGACATACCAACTCTTCAACTATCACCCCCCCCTTACCTGACCTCAATTTTTTATTTTTTTTAAAGTACTTTTGCACCCTATGTTTGTAATAATTCTATAAATGCAGACCACGTCAGGTGGAAGTGATCTGGTTTACCTGCTAGGAGGAGTCTTATCTCTTCAAGGTGTAATGTTTCAAACATATTTGAAATCCACATATTTATAGTTGGTATTGGAGCCTTCTTCCAAAATTTTAGAATTAGCTTTTTTCCAGTTATTAACCCATAGTCCATTAATTTATTTTGAAACACATTTAGTTCTGGATCATCTTCCGTTATTCCGAAGATAATCCATTCTGCTTTGGGTATCAGTCTTGTTTTAAATAACTTTGTAAAGATTTCAAAAATTTCATTCCAAAATTTTTGAATTTTTGTACAGAAGACAAATGAGTGCGCTATAGTTGCTTCTTGGGATTGACATTTATCACAAATAGATGATACGTTTGGGAAAATTTTATGAATTTTAGTTTTCGAATAATATAATCTATGTAAAATTTTAAATTGTATTAAAGTGTGTCTTACATTAATCGAGCATTTATGCACTTTTAATAAGTATTCATTCCAACTTTCCTTTGAAATTTTAATAGCTAACTCTTGTTCCCAGTCTCTTCTGATACCCTCCGTAGATGGTATTTGTGCATTTAAGATAATATTATACAAATATGATATTAAGTTTGCTGATTCCGCTTTTATCTGCATTGCCTCGTCCAGTACATCTGCTGGGTTATTATAATGATCTTTTGTATATTTTTTCAAATAGTCGCATATTTGAAAGTATTTAAAATATTGATTATTTCCGAGTTTATATTTTATTTGTAATTGTTGAAATGAAAGTAATTTTCCAGTTTCATACAAGTCACCAAGCGTTTTAATTCCTAGTCTATCCCATTGTGTATAAGCTTTATCTATAATAGAAGGACTAAACGAAGGGTTATTGACTATAGGTAATAAAAGTGATAAGTTTCTTAATTTTAAATTTTGTTTTATTTGTTTCCAAATACGGATTGTACTATGAATAATTGGGTTCTTATTATAGTTTATGTTATTCAATTTCATTGGAGAGAGGAGGATCGCTCCAATGTTTCTAGAGGAGCAATCCTCTTTCTCCATTACAATCCAGTCTACTTGCTGGGCGGAGTTATCCATCAGTTGAATCATGTTTTTAATATTTACTGACCAATAATAATACATAAAATTAGGTAATAATAATAATAATAATAGATTTTATTTATATAGCGCTTTTCAGGACTCAAAGTCGCTTTACAATTGAGAGTCAGGAATAAACAAAACAAAATAGAGCAGTAAGACAGAGGGGGGGGGAACATGGGACTAAGGGTATGCAGAGGTGAAGAGATGGGTCTTGAGGCGGGACTGGAAGATGGTGAGGGACTCAGAATTTCGGACCGGTTGTGGGAGGGAATTCCAGAGCCTGGGAGCTGCCCTGGAGAAGGCTCTGCCTCCAAAAGTGCAGAGGTTTGATTTCGGAGTGGAGAGGAGACCAGCTGATGTGGATCTGAGGGACCGTGAGGGTTGGTAGGGGGAGAGGAGGTCAATGAGATAAGGGGGGGCCAGGTTGTTGAGGGCTTTGTAGGTGAGGACCAGGATTTTGTAGGTGATCCGGTGGGAAATGGGAAGCCAGTGAAGTTCTTTGAGAACTGGGGTGATGTGGTGCCAGGATTTGGTGTGGGTAATGAGTCGAGCGGCTGCATTTTGGACCAGGTAGTGCTAGACCCCCCAATACTTTAGGTTTATTCAGATGGGTTTTTTGTATTCTATGTGCTTTATAGTCCCATATAAAATTAGTGATATCTGAGTCGAGTTTTTTAAAAAACTTCTTAGGTAAGTATATAGGAATTGATTGAAATAGGTATAAAATTTGTGGTAAAAAGATCATTTTTATTGCGTTTATTCGGCCTATTAAAGACATCGGGAGCGTTTTCCAGAATTTAATTAATGTATTCAGTTTATTAAGTAGGGGGTCAAAATTTGCCCTGAACATACCTTGATATGTTCTGGTAATTTCGATTCCCAAATATTTAAATTTTTCTGTAGCTATTTTAAAAGGGAATTTTAAAAGATGTGTTGAATCTTTCGGTTTTATTGACATAATTTCACTTTTATTCCAATTTATTCTATATCCAGAAAAAGATCCGAAGTCTTCAATTAAATTTAATATATTTGGTATAGTGATTTGAGGTTTTGTAATATACAATAATATATCATCCGCGTATAAAGATATTTTATTATGTGAGTCTTTAGTATTATATCCATGAATATCAGGGTGTATTCTAATTTTTTCTGCTAGCGGTTCAATAATGAGAGCAAACAGCTGTGGTGATAATGAGCATCCTTGTCTATTTCCCCTTGATAGTTGAAATTTCGAGGATAATATGTTATTAGTAAGTATTCTAGCTGTAGGTTTGTTATATAGTAACTTAATCCATAAAATAAAATTCTCTCCAAGTTGAAATTTTTGTAATACTTTATCCATATAATTCCATTCTACTTGATCAAATGCTTTTTCAGCATCCAGCGAAATAATTGATAATTCTTGATCTTCAGATTTGTGTGAGTGCATTATGTTGAGTAGACGTCTCATATTATTAGAAGAGTATCTCTTAGGGATAAACCCTGTCTGATCTGGGTTTATTAATTTACTAATGTATTTACTTAATCTTCTAGCTAATGTTTTCGCTAATATTTTTTGATCTGTGTTTAACAATGCTATAGCTCTATATGAGCCAGGTTCTTCTAAATCTTTATTTTTCTTAGGTATTAATGTAATCGTTGATTCCGCTAATGTATCAGGTAGTATTCGTTTTTTAAAAGCGTATTGGTACATTTTTTGTAATCTTGGTATTATTTTATCATAAAAGCTTTTATAAAATTCATTAGTAAATCCATCAGGGCCTGGTGTTTTTCCATTTTTTAATGAGTTTATTGTATCTTCTAATTCCTTAATTGAGATTTGTGCACCCAGTTCCTCTTGTTCCTTCATCTCTAACTTTGGAAGATTACAGGTATCCAAGAACTTTGTGATATTATTGGAATCAATTATCGTTTTAGATGTATACAAATTCTCGTAAAATTGCGCAAATCTTTTATTAATATCCTTCGGTGTTGTTAATAATTCCCCTTTATCTGATTTGATCTTTGGTATAGTATGTTCCTTTTCTCGTTTTTTTAGCTGGCGAGCCAAAAGTTTATGCGGTTTATCCCCAAATTCAAAGTGCTCTTGTTTTGTAATTTGAAAAAGTCTTATAAGTTTGGCAGATAATAATTTATTTAATTTAAATTTTAAAATTATTATTTTATTATGTTTATCTATTGATGGATCTTTAGCATTATCTATATCCATTTGTCTAATAAGTTCTTCTAACTGTCTTTGTTCATTCTTATTCTTTTTATTTTGAAAAGCTTGATATGAAATTATAATACCCCTAATGTATGCTTTAAAAGATTCCCAAAGTAAAGTAGGCGATATATCTGAAGTATCATTTGTTTGAAAAAAGACCTCCATTTGTTCTTTTAAATATATACTCGCTTGTGGATCTTTTAAAATTTGAGAGTTAAATCTCCAGAATGAATTATTCTTAGACAATCCTTCCAGTTTTAAAAAGAAAGTTAGTGGAGAATGGTCTGAAATTAAATTTGTATCGTATATTGCATTAGATGTTTGGGGGATTAATTTTGTATCCAGCAGAAAGTAGTCTATACGTGAGTATGTCTTATGTACCATTGAGTAAAACGAATATTCCCTGCCAGTTGGATTCACAATTCTCCAAACATCTGCTATATTAGTGTTATTTATATAGGTATTGAGGAGTTCCCCAGTTTTCGATTTCATATTCCCTCTCTGTTTTTGACTTGATTTATCTAAGTACGGATCTAAAACACAATTAAAGTCTCCGCCTATTATAACATTTTGATAGTTTGACTCTGCAATTATATTGAAGATTTTATTGAAAAAGTGGGGGTTATCAAAGTTAGGGGCATATATATTTACCAAAGTAAGTGGAGTGTCATGGATTTCTCCATTAACTATTAGGTATCTCCCTTCTATATCTGTTATAATATTCTTTGCTTTAAATGGTATACCTTTTCTTATGATAATTGACGTGCCTCTAGATTTTGAAGTGAATGAAGAGTGGTATGTTTGACCTATCCATTTTGCCCTCAGCCTAACTTGGTCCTGAGGTTTTAGGTGTGTTTCTTGTAGGAAGGTAATGTCAGAATTATACATTTTTAGCTGAGCTAATATCTTACCCCTTTTGATAGGTTCGTTAATACCTCTTATATTCCAACTACAAAATGAGATTCCTCCTAGGTTCTTTTGTGTGGTGTCATGCATTTTGAATAATTATAGTACCTTTGAATCTTGTGGTGCGTCCATGTCCCAGGTCTTTAGGTATTGGGGGAGTTTTTGAATTATTAACTTTTGCTGGTATGTCCATATTACTCTTATCACTAAACACAAAACACAAACAAGTGATTTTATGTGATAAAAAAAAAACTAAAAAAGTGAGGCTACAGTGTCTGATCTAATCGGCACTGTAGCGAGTGACCCACCTGTAGGTGGGAAAAAACCTTGTTTTGACTTCCATTGCGTTGTTACTCAACTAGCTCCGCTCTCTTAGTTAATCATAACATATTAAAATATTAAAACGAGGCCTCACATTCAGATATATAATACAATTTTACCCTGATATTTCCTTATAACATATATATATATCAGAGTTTAATTATTAAACCAATATTTTTGATTTCAATAAGAATCAACTGTTGGTTGAAGGGGTTAACGAGACGTGCTCCTGGACATAAGCCAGGAGCTCGTTTCTCATCCCTTCCTCCCGCTTATAGACAAGGTTACAATTTATTAAAAATTTATATTAGTATGTTAGTTCATTATTTTTTTGTTTTTTTGTTAGTATTCTAATCTAACCTGCATAACTTTTAAAGTTGTTAATAGGATAAGTTCTTACAATTGGTTATAACATTTTAATCAATAAGCAATTATTTTCTGATTCATATTCCAGCTGTAAAGTTGTTTACACGTTTTGAACAGAAAATGTCCTTGATTCAACATTCCAGAGATAACAGTGTAACTATCCCCAGACAAAACATAGCTGAGAATTATTCGGATCTGCCAAAGCTCCCTTTTATTTCTGTTTTTCAACGATCGTTTGGGCGTATTTGAAAGCGTCTTCAGGCTTAACAAATGACTTTTCAAGACCATTAAAGGAAATACGCATTTTCGCGGGATAAAACCCCCCAAATCTGACCCCTTCTCTCCCTCTTAAAAGATCTTTAACCTTACCAAATTTGTTTCTTTTTTGCACAATTTCATGTGGGTAGTCCCTGAATATCTTAATAGTGTCCTTGTCCAGCCGCAATTGTACACCATATTTGATTTTACTCATAACATATTCCAGTTCTGCAGTATCTCGAAATTTCACTATAATATGTCGTGGATAAGCTTTTCCCGCATCAGATCTTTTTCCAAATCTTGGGACACGATGAGCCACTTCGATTTTCGGTTCCTTGGAAAGATTCAACAGTTGTTTCAACAAGCCCATGGCAAATTCACGTACCTGTTCCCCTTCTGCCCCCTCTGAAACACCAAGAATTCTCAAATTCTGGCGTCTAGAGCGAGCTTCCAGGTCCAGGCATTTGACTGAGACTTTCTCTAATTGAGTCCCCATTTGTAGTGATGCTTGTTCGTTTTCTCGCCTCATTTGCTCATGTTCTTGCCTCAATTTCGCCATGTCTTCAACCAGTCGAGCCGTATTTTTCTCCAATTCCGTAATTGTGTGCATACTTGCAGCTACTGTTTCAAGTACAGCCGTGAACTTATCCGTAGTAATTACATCCATCTTATCCATTTTCTCTGATAGTCCATCTTTCACCTCATCAATTCGTTTATTCATAATGTCCAGTAAATCCATCATATTCTTCTGGTTACCAGCATTTAAATCCTTCATCATCTTCTCCATTCCTTCCATCATTTTTGCCGAATTTTCCTTCATTTCCTTCTTATCTTCCACCCTATTATCCGAGATCTCATCTTTCAAATTTTTCATTGATTTCTTCAAGTCATCAAAGTCTTTCTTAGATCTTGTATCCATTTCTGCAGCCACTTCAGAGACTTCAGAGGTAACTTCTGCTTCAAACTTTTTCGACAGCTTATTCACAGCTCTCTGAGGGCTCACAGCTGGAGGCAATTTACTCATTTAAAGGGCTTCAAACCACCGTTTAAAACATCGCGTTTAACGATGACGTCATCAGCGCGGTAACCAGAAGCTCCGGTAAGGTTTTTAAAAACAATCCCGATTTTCGGACCCGTTTTACACGATAAATCGTGAAGTTTTTCGGGAGAGGAGCTGGGTGCACGTCTGTTAGTCTAACATGACGCCACCGGAATCTCATCTCTTCCAGATGTAATGTTTCCAACATATTTGATGTCCACATTTTTATTGTTGGTGTGGGCGCATTTTTCCAGAATTTAAGTATGAGCCTTTTACCCATTATTAGCCCGTAATTGAATAAGTTCTTGAATAAGGAGAGCAGGTTGAAACTCAGGCTAGGGTACTTAGTCTAAATAAAGGGGATTATGAAGGTATGAGGACTGAGCTGATCAAAGTTGACTGGGATAGCAGACTCAAGAATAAGACGGTACATGAGCAGTGGTGTACGTTTAAGGATCTACTGTATAACCTTCAAGAAAAATTTATTCCTATGAAGAAAAAAAGGGGTAAGGGAAAGAACAGTCAGCCATGGCTCAGTAAAACTATAAAGGATAGTATTCGGCTGAAGGCAAGGGCATATAAGGTAGCTAGAGATAGTGGGAGGGTAGAGGATTGGGAAGCATTTAAAGGTCAGCAAAAAATAACTAAGAGATTAATTAAGACGGGGAAAATAGACTATGAAAGGAATTTAGCGAACAACATAAAAACTAATAGTAAGAGTTTTTATAGCTATATAAAAAGAAAAAGGGTGGCTAAGGTGAACGTTGGTCCATTGGAGGGTGAGACTGGAGAGTTGTTGGTGGGGAACATGGAAATGGCAAAGGCATTAAACGAGTATTTTGTATCAGTCTTCACCATAGAAGACACAAAAAATATTCCAACGCTGGATAAACAGGGGGCGGTAGGAATGGAGGAGCTAAATACTATTAAGATCACCAAGGAGGTGGTATTAGGGAAATTAATGAGACTGAAGGAGGATAAATCCCCTGGGCCTGATGGATTACATCCAAGGGTCTTGAGGGAGATAGCGGTGGGGATTGTGGATGCATTGGTGATAATTTTCCAAAACTCCCTGGAGGCAGGAACGGTCCCAGTGGATTGGAAAATGGCCAATGTAACACCTATATTTAAAAAAGGAAGTAAACAGAAGGCGGGTAACTATAGACCGGTTAGTCTAACATCGGTGGTGGGTAAAATGTCAGAGACAATTATTAAAGAAACACTAACGGGGCACTTGGATAAACATGACTTCATCGGACAGAACCAGCATGGTTTTGTGAAGGGGAAGTCCTGTTTAACGAATCTGCTCGAATTCTTTGAGGAAGTAACAACCCGGGTGGATAAAGGGGAACCGGTGGATGTGGTATACTTGGACTTCCAAAAGGCTTTTGACAAGGTGCCACATAAGAGACTATTGCTAAAAATAAAAAATTATGGGATTGGGGGTAATATATTAGCATGGGTAGAGGATTGGCTAACAAATAGGAAACAGAGAGTGGGGATAAATGGTTCATACTCGGGATGGCAACCGGTAACTAGCGGGGTTCCGCAAGGGTCGGTGCTGGGACCCCAGTTGTTCACAATTTATATAAATGATTTGGAGGAGGGAACCAAGTGTAATATATCAAAATTTGTGGACGATACAAAAATGGGAGGAAAAGTAGGGGATGAGGAGGATAGGAAGAGTCTGCAAAAGGATATAGATAAGCTAGGTGAGTGGGCAACAACTTGGCAGATGAAATTTAATACTAATAAATGTGAAGTCATTCACTTTGGGAAAAAAAATGATAGGGCAAGTTATTTTCTAAATGAGGTGGAGCTGCGTTGTAATGCAACGCAAAGGGATCTAGGGGTAGTAGTACATGAATCACTAAAAGTTAGTATGCAGGTGCAGCAAGCAATCAGGAAGGCCAATGGAGTTTTGGCCTTTATTGCTAGGGGGATTGAGTATAAAAACACGGAGGTCTTGCTGCAGCTGTACACAGTATTAGTGAGACCACATTTGGAATACTGTGTACAGTTCTGGGGTCCATACTTAAGAAAGGATGTACTGGCCCTGGAGGCAGTGCAGCGAAGGTTTACAAGATTAATTCCTGCAATGAGGGGATTGACATATGAGGAAAGGTTAAGTAGGCTGGAACTCTACTCTTTGGAGTTTAGAAGAATGAGAGGCGATCTCATTGAAACATATAAGATCGTGAGGGGCCTTGATCGGGTGGATGCACCGAGGATGTTCCCAATGATCGGGGAAACTAGAACTAGGGGACATAGTTGTAGAATAAGAGGGGGCTCTTTTAAAACTGAGATGAGGAAGAACTTCTTCACCCAGAGGGTGGTTAATTTATGGAATTCACTGCCCCAGGGAGCAGTGGAAGCAGAAACATTAAATATATTTAAGTCTAAAATAGATGTTTTTTTAGCTGCCAAGGGGATAAGGGGCTATGGGGAGAGGGCAGGGATATGGACCTAGGTATGGTTAGTATAGTAAGACCTGAGTGATCTCCTGGACAAGTGTCGATCGCCTGGATTGGGGTCGGAGAGGAATTTCCCGGATTTTTTTCCCGAATTGGACCTGGGTTTTTATCCGTTTTTTTTGCCTCCCCCAGGAGATCACGCGGTTCTTGGGGTGGAGAGGGGTGATAGCGATATAAAGGGGAGGGTAGTGTCTTGTGTTCTGTGTCTTGTGTCTACTGTTTGTGGGTAAGGGTGTCTGTTTAGTGTTCAGCCATGAGCGAATGGCGGTGCGGGCTCGATGGGCCTGGTGGTCTACTCTCGCACCTACTTTCTATGTTTCTATGTTTCTTCTGGTACACATTTAATTCAGGGATACCTTCCGATATTCCAAAAATGATCCATTCTGGTTTTGGTACCAGTTTTATTTTAATTAATTTTGAGAAAATATCAAATATTTCATACCAAAAATTTTGGATTTTTGTACAAAAAACAAAAGAATGCGCTATGGTAGCTTCTTGACATAGACATTTATCACAGATTGGTGAAACATTAGGAAAGATTTTATTTAATTTAGTTTTTGAATAATATAGTCTATGTAATGTTTTGAATTGGATGAGCGTATGTCGTACGTTGATCGAACATTTATGCACCTGTAGTAAATGGTTATCCCAGCTCTCTTTTGAAATTTTTATAGCTAATTCTTGTTCCCAGTCTCTTCTAATTCCATCTGTTGTGGGTATTTCTATGTTTAAAATGATATTATATAAGTACGATATTAGATTAGCTGATTCCGCCTTTGTCTTCATTGCTTCATCTAGTAAGTCGGAAGGCATATTATGATTGTCTTTTGTGTGTTTTTTTAGGTAATCACAAATTTGTAGATATTTAAAATATTGATTATTTTTCAGATTATATTTCAGTTGTAGTTGTTGAAATGATAGTAATTTTCCCAATTCATACAGATCTTCGAGCGTTTTGATTCCCATTCTTTCCCATTGTATAAATGATTTGTCTATGGTTGAAGGTTTAAACGATGGGTTATTAACTATTGGTATTGAGAGAGATAGGTTTCTTAATTTTAGATTCTGTTTTATTTGTTTCCATGTTCTAATTGTGCTATTTATAATTGGGTTTTTATTATAATTTTTATTATTCAAATTTATTGGAGAGAGAATAATCGCTCCTATATTACTCGGGGAACAGTCCTCTTTTTCCATTATAATCCAGTCCACCTGCTGGGCAGAATTGTCCAGCAGGTGAATCATATTTTTAATATTTACTGCCCATTTATAATACATAAAGTTAGGGAGCGCGAGACCCCCCAACTCTTTTCGTTTATTAAGGTGTGCTCTTTGTATTCTATGGGATTTATAATCCCATATAAAATTTGTAATGTCTGAGTCCAATTTTTTGAAAAACTTTTTTGGGAGATATATAGGTATTGATTGAAATAGGTATAGGATTTGTGGTAAGAAAATCTTTTTTATAGCATTTATTCTGCCTATTAAGGACATCGGAAGTGTTTTCCAGAATTTAATCATATTATTTAATTTCTTAAGTAAGGGATTATAATTGGCTTTAAACATATCCTGTTAATTTCTAGTAATTTCAATTCCCCTGCCCCTTGTTTTTGCCGCCAAAGTGGATAACTTCACATTTATCTATATTATACTGCATCTGACACGCATCTGCCCAGTCACTCAACCTGTCCAGGTCACCCTGCAACCTCCTAACATCCTCTTCACAGTTCACACTGCCACCCAGCTTTGTGCCATCCGCAAACTTGCTAGTGTTGCTCCTAATTCCCTCTTCCAAATCATTAATATATTGTATATGGTAAACAGTTGCGGCCCCAACACCGAGCCTTGCACCGAGCACTCCAATTGCCACTGCCTGCCATTTTGAAAAGGACCCGTTCACTCCTACTCTTTGCTTCCGGTCTGCCAACCAATTTTCTATCCATGTCAACACCCTACCCCCAATACCATGTGCTCTAATTGTAGTCACCAGTCTCCCGTGCAGGATCTTATCAAAGGCTTTCTGAAAGTCGATACACTACATCCACTGGCACCCCTTCATCCATTTTACTTGTCACATCCTAAAAAAATTCCAGAAGATTAGTCAAGCATGATTTCCCTTTCATAAATCCACGTTGACTTGGACTAATCCTTTTACTGCTATCCAAATGCCCCATTATTACCTCTTTAATAATTGACTCCAGCATCTTTCCCACCACCGAAGTCATGCTAACTGGTCTGTAATTCCCCGTTTTTTCTCTCGCTCCTTTCTTGAAAAGTGGGATAACATTAGCTATCCTCCAATCCACAGGAACTGATCCTGAATCTATTGAACATTGGAAAATGATCACCAATGCGTCCACTATTTCTAGAGCCACCTCCCTGATGACCCTGGGATGCAGACCATCAGGCCCAGGGGATTTATCATCCTTCAGTCCCATTAGCCTACCCAATACTATTTCTCGCCTAATGGAAATTTCTTTCAGTTCCTCTACACCCTTAGATCCTCTGTCCTCCAGTACATCTGGGAGATTGTTTGTGTCTTCCTTAGTGAAGACAGATCCGAAGTACCTATTCAATTCTTCTGCCATTTCCTTATTGCCCATAATAATTTCACCCGTGTCTGCCTTCAAGGGACCCACATTTGACTTTGCTACTCTTTTTCCCTTAACATATCTAAAGAAGCTTTTACTGTCCTTCTTTATATTCCTTGCCAGCTTCCCCTCGTACTTCATCTTTTCAGCCCGTATTGCCCGTTTTGTTTCCTTCTGTTGTCCTATGAAAGTTTCCCAATCCTCTGGCTTCCAGCTACTCTTTGCTGTGTTATACATCTTTTCTTTTAGTTGTATTCTATCCCTAACTTCTCTTGTCAGCCACAGTTGCCTCCTACTCCCCTTAGAATCTTTCTTCCTTTTTGGTATGAAATGATCCTACGTCTTCCGGATTATGCCCAGAAATTCCTGCCATTGCTGTTCCACCGTCATTCCTGCTAGGATCCCTTTCCAATCTACTTTGGCCAGCTCCCCTCTCATGCCTTCATAGCCCCCTTTGTTCAACTGCATCACTGCCACTTCCGATTTAACGTTCTCTTTATCCAAGGTTCCGAAGTCTGCTTCTGTGTGGCTACTGGGTAATTTTAATCTCCCTGATATCGACTGGTCCAGCAATTCTCTTCGTACCGGGGGAAGAAATACCGCATGTAGCAAGATTATGTTGGATTTGGCCATTGATTTTAACCTCACTCAAATGGTTGATAAGCCCACGAGAGACAGAAATATACTTGACTTGTGTTTTGTCAGCCATCCCTCCTTTGTAGAAAGTTATGATGTTACATCAGGCACAAGTGACCATGATGCTGTTATTGTCCAAGCCAAGATGACAGCCAAAGCAGTTAGACTACCGAGAAGGAAGATGTTCCTCTACAAAAAGGCAGATTTCTCATCCATAGATGATCACATATCAGAATTTAATGAGAAATTAACAGGAGATTATGTGGCAGCAACAGACACAAACACGCAGTGGTTAGATTTTAAACAAGTTCTTGTCGGGGCCATGGACCGTTTTATTCTGACAAAAATGTGTTCCACCAGATATAATTTACCATGGGCAAATTCATCAATTAGGCATGCAATTAGGAAAAAAAAAAGGCTTTATAACAGAGCAAGAAAATCTGGGCCAACTTCCGCATGGACAGATTTTAAGAAATTTCCGCGTTCAATTGACAGACAAATCAGGAAAGCGCATCAAGAATACATCCTTGATGTGATAGGGGAAAGTTTAAAATCAGAAGACACAAAGCCTTTCTGGAATTACATCAAGAAAATGAGCCAGGAAGTATTTGGAATCTCAAGCCTTACATCAATGGGGCGGATAGTATCTTTGGCCACAGACAAGGCCGAAGTGTTAAACCAGCAGTTTTGCTCGATATTTACTGAAGAAAACCTAGACAAACTCCTGTCATTGAACTCACAACAAACTCCAAAAATTGCAGGTCTTAAGGTAACAACGAACGGGGTGGAGAAATTATTGGAAGAAATAAAACCAAAGAAGGCATCAGGGCCAAACAAGATACCAGCCAGAGTTTTAGAGAATTGCTCAGCAAGCTTAGCTCTAGTCTTCCAAAAGATTTATCAGAAGTCTGTGGTTTGTGGAGAACTCCCAGAAGATTGGCTGAATGCTAACATTGTCCCCATCTATAGAAAAGGAGATAGGATAAATCCTGCAAATTATCACCCAGTTTCACTAACCTCCATACCATGCAAGATTCTCGAACATATAATCCACCGACATATTATGGACCATATTGACTTCCACAAGGCATTAACAAACCACCAACATGGCTTTCGACAGGGTCGACATGTGAAACCCAACTGGCGGGACTCATTGATGATCTAGCCAGGTCACTCAATAACAAGGGTCAGACTGACCTGATTATATTAGACTTCAGTAGGGCTTTTGATAAGGTTCCCCATAAGCAGCTCCTGTACAAGCTCAACCATTTAGGAATAGACGGCAACCTCTTAAAATGGATTGAGATCTTTTTGACAAGGAGACACCAGCGAGTTCTCTTGGAGGGAGAGACGTCTATTGAAACTTCTGTGACATCAGGTGTACCACAGGGGACTGTCATAGGTCCATTGCTCTTCCTACTGTATATCTATGACTTTCCAAATGCAGTTTCGTCTAGAGTTCGACTCTTCGCAGATGATGCCACAATTTATAGAGAGATTAAAACACCAAAAGAGAGCTTGTCCTTACAGAAGGATCTGGATGCTCCCTGTGAGGGGGAAAACCAGGCAGATGTCATTCAATACAACCAAATGTCACACCGTGCATGTCTCACACAAGATTAAACCATTATTTGTGGAATACAACACGGGTAGCTATACATTGCTTGCTCTCGACCATCACCCATAGACTCTAGGAGTCTAATTAATCAAAGATTTAAGTTGGGCGACGCATATATGTCAAGTGTCCAACAAAGCAAATATAACTCTCGGCCTACTCAAAAGAAATTTTCACGCATGTAGTACATCCGCCAAACAGAATGCCTACAAGTCCTTGGTCAGGCCCAAATTGGAGTATTGTGGAGCTGTTTGTTTCTATAGGATAGCTGTACTCCTTCAATAGGCATAAAGCTGAGTAATCCTGAATGTTATATGATAATCCAAAAACTTGGCGTGATATTTGACTCGGCACTGAAATTTGACAAACAAGTCAATGCCGTGGTAAAAGCTTGCTTCTTTCAGCTTCGGACGATAGCTAAAATATAACAATTCCTCCAGTTTGATGACCTGGAAAAGATCATCCACACATTCATCTCCTCCCGCCTAGATTACTGCAACTCCCTTTACACTGGCATCAGCCAATCTTCCCTGTCCCGCCTGCAACTGGTCCAAAACGCCGCAGCGAGACTCTTGACGGGCACCCGAAAAAGGGACCACATCACCCCGATCCTGGCCTCTCTCCACTGGCTCCCTGTGCGGTTCCGTATAAACTTCAAGATCCTCCTCCATGTCTACAAAGCCCTCAATGGGCTTGCCCCCACCTACATAAAAAGTCTTCTCACCCACCACTCCACCTCCAGGCCCCTCAGATCGGCCGACTTGGGGTTGCTGAATATCCCACGGTCTAGGCATAAGCTCAGGGGCGACCGCGCCTTTGCGGTTGCAGCCCCTAGACTGTGGAACAGCATCCCCTTTCCCATCAGAACTGCCCCCTCCATCGACTCTTTTAAGTCAAGACTAAAGACTTAGCTATACTCCCAAGCCTTTTCTGACGTTCTCTGAGTGAGGGCTACATGTATATATGTATGTACTTTGTTTTTGTTGTGCTATTCTTATAACAAATGTAAAGCACTTTGGCCAACGAGAGTTGTTTTTTAAATGTGCTATATAAATAAATGTGTCTTGACTTGACTTGATAATTAGTTTTCATTGTGTATTTGTGTTGCTCATCACCTCACAGATTCTGAATTATCTACCGCTAGCGTTTCTTCCCCTGACGTAGACCTCAATAGGAATTCCCACTGAACTATTGTATTTATCTGTCCAGGTGAGGTGGCTATTGTTGCAAAATAGAACGCGTGTTTTAAATGGTTCAGTATTCTGCTGTCCGTGAAACAAACTGCTATGTGTTAAAGAAGGAACTGCAGATGCTGGAAAATCGAAGGTACACAAAAATGCTGGAGAAACTCAGCGGGTGCAGCAGCATCTATGGAGCGAAGGAAATAGGTAACGTTTCGGGCCGAAACCCTTCTTCAGACTGCTATACTGCTATACAAACTGAAACAAACTGCTATACTGCATTTGACCAGGGGAGGGCAACAGCAACCTGTCAGGACGGAGCGCAGAAGGCAGCAGTTATTAACGTCCGATAAATGATGGATAGACACAAAAAGCTGGAGTAACTCAGCGGGTCAGGCAGCATCTCTGGAGAAAAGGAATAGGTGACGTTTGGAGTTGAGACTGAGTCGAATTCTGACTGAGAGTCAGGGGAAAGGGTAAACGAGAGATATAGATGGTGATATAGATAGATATGGGACAAATGCTTGAAAGATGCAAAAAAAGCAACGAACGATGATCAAGGAAACGGTCCATTGTTGGCTGCGGGTTAGGTGTTCCTGCTCAGTGCTAACCCCCAGGATAGTGAATGTGGAGCTAACAGCAATCTAACTGAAGATGACGGATATGGCACTACACTCTTTCTTGGTGGAGATGATCAATGCCAGCACTTCTGTGCGGCACATGTTAATAGGGAGGTTGCACGGCAGTCGAGGTCATGACCATTGCCCGTACTGGAGTATGCGGTGAACGTCAGGTAAGCACTTACTCTGGTTGCCAGTACAGTCTTCTGTCCCAGCATCCGGACTCCACACAGACTGGTTCCACACTCGCGGATCCCAGGCCGCCTGTCCCCGCGCCAAGGGGGGGGGGGGGGTGGAGGTGTGGGTGGTGGTCGGGTGGGGGCGGTGGGGGGGGTCGTAGTCGGAGGGGGTGGTGGTGGTCGGGGGTGGTCGGGGGGGTGGTGGTGATGGTCGGGGGTGGTCGGGGGGGGTGGTGGTCGGGGTGGTGGTGATGGTCGGGGGTGGTCGGGGGGGGTGGTGGTGATGGTCGGGGGTGGTCGGGGGGGGGGTGGTGGTCGGGGGTGGTGGAGGGTGGTCGGGGGGGGTGGTGGTCGGGGTGGTGGTGATGGTCGGGGGTGCCGGTGCAGCGCGGTCAGTGACTCTGGGTGGGCGGAGGGACCAGACTGTCCCCAACTCTGCTCGGATTCAGAGCAAAGATACAATAGCATTTGGGTCAGAGTGCTCAGTCACCCTCCACAATTATTTATGGCGCAAAAATTGACCATTTCAGCGTTTTTTAATAGGTAAGAAAGTGCGGGTTTCGTGTGTTAACAGTGTATGCCGGAGGCTGCCGTGTCCTCCTGAAGGATTGAGCTGCTCCATGCATCACGCCCTTTGACCCGATGACCTTACCTTCAAACGTAGGCGAGTTTGGTATTCCGAAAAACGCAAGGAATCATGGGATTTGTCAAAGGTCAAGCGCTCTCACTTCCGGTGGCGTCATGTTAGACTAACAGACGTGCACCCAGCTCCTCTCCCGAAAAACTTCACGATTTATCGTGTAAAACGGGTCCGAAAATCGGGATTGTTTTTAAAAACCTTACCGGAGCTTCTGGTTACCGCGCTGATGACGTCATCGTTAAACGCGATGTTTTAAACGGTGGTTTGAAGCCCTTTAAATGAGTATTTTGACTCCAGCTGTGAGCCCTCAGAGAGCTGTGAATAAGCTGTCGAAAAAGTTCGAAACAGAAGTTACCTCTGAAGTCTCTGAAGTGGCTGCAGAAATGTCTAAGAAAGACTTTGATGATTTGAAGAAATCAATGAAAAATTTGAAAGATGAGATCTCGGATAATAGGGTGGAAGATAAGAAGGAAATGAAGGAAAATTCGGTAAAAATGATGGAAGGAATGGAGAAGATGATGAAGGATTTAAATGCTGGTAACCAGAAGAATATGACGGATTTACTGGACATTATGAATAAACGAATTGATGAGGTGAAAGATGGACTATCAGAGAAAATGGATAAGATGGATGTAATTACTACGGATAAGTTCACGGCTGTACTTGAAACAGTAGCTGCAAGTATGCAGACAATTACGGAAATGGAGAAAAATACGGCTCGACTGGTTGAAGACATGGCGAAATTGAGGCAAGAACATGAGCAAATGAGGCGAGAAAACGAACAAGCATCACTACAAATGGGGACTCAATTAGAGAAAGTCTCATTCAAATGCCTGGACCTGGAAGCTCGTTCTAGACGCCAGAATTTGAGAATTCTTGGTGTTTCAGAGGGGGCAGAAGGGGAACAGGTACGTGAATTTGCCATGGGCTTGTTGAAACAACTGTTGAATCTTTCCAAGGAACCGAAAATCGAAGTGGCTCATCGTGTCCCAAGATTTGGAAAAAGATTTGACGCGGCAAAAGCTTATCCACGACATATTATAGTGAAATTTCGAGATACTGCAGAACTGGAATATGTTATGACTAAAATCAAATATGGTGTACAACTACGGCTGGACAAAGACACTATTAAGATATTCAGGGACTACCCACATGAAATTGTGCAAAAAAGAAATAAATTTGATAAGGTTAAAGATCTTTTAAGAGGGAGAGAAGGGGTCAGATTTGGGGTTTTTTATCCCGCGAAAATGCGTATTTCTTTTAATGGTCTTGAAAAGTCATTTGTTAAGCCTGAAGACGCTTTCAAACATGCCCAAACAATTGTTGAAAAGCAGAAATAAAAGGGAGCTTTGGCAGATCCGAATAATTCTCAGCTATGTTTTGTCTGGGGATAGTTACATTGTTATCTCTGGAATGTTGAAGCAAGGACATTTTCTGTTCAAAACGTGTAATCAACTTTATAGCTGGATATGAATTAGAAAATAATTGCTTATTGATTAAAATGCTATAACCAATTGTAAGAACTTATCCTATTAACAACTTTAAAAGTTATGCAGGTTAGATTAGAATACTAACAAAAAAAACAAAAAAATAATGAACTAACATACTAATATGAATTTTTAATAAATTGTAACCTTGTCTATAAGCGGGAGGAGGGGATGAGAAACGAGCTCCTGGCTTATGTCCAGGAGCACGTCTCGTTAACCCCTTCAACCAACAGCTGATTCTTATTGAAATCAAAAATATTGGTTTAATAATTAAACTCTGATATATATATATGTTATAAGGAAATATCAGGGTAAAATTGTATTATATATCTGAATGTGAGGCCGCGTTTTAATATTTTAATATGTTATGATTAACTAAGAGAGCGGAGCGAGTTGAGCAACATCGCAATGGAAGTCAAAATAAGGTTTTTTCCCACCTACAGGTGGGTCACTCGCTACAGTGCCGACTATAGACACTGTAGCCTCACTTTTTTAGTTTTTTTTTTATCACATAAAATCACTTGTTTGTGTTTTGTGTTTAGTGATAAGAATAATATGGACATACCAACAAAAGTTAATAATTCAAAAACTCCCCCAATACCTAAAGACCTGGGATATGGACGCACCACAAGATTCAAAGGTACTATAATTATTCAAAATGCATGACACCACACAAAAGAACCTAGGAGGAATCTCATTTTGTAGTTGGAATATAAGAGGTATTAACGAACCTATCAAAAGGGGTAAGATATTAGCTCAGCTAAAAATGTATAATTCTGACATTACCTTCCTACAAGAAACACACCTAAAACCTCAGGACCAAGTTAGGCTGAGGGCGAAATGGATAGGTCAAACATACCACTCTTCATTCACTTCAAAATCTAGAGGCACGTCAATTATCATAAGAAAAGGTATACCATTTAAAGCAAAGAATATTATAACAGATATAGAAGGGAGATACCTAATAGTTAATGGAGAAATCCATGACACTCCACTTACTTTGGTAAATATATATGCCCCTAACTTTGATAACCCCCACTTTTTCAATAAAATCTTCAATATAATTGCAGAGTCAAACTATCAAAATGTTATAATAGGCGGAGACTTTAACTGTGTTTTAGATCCGTACTTAGATAAATCAAGTCAAAAACAGAGAGGGAATATGAAATCGAAAACTGGGGAACTCCTCAATACCTACATAAATAACACTAATATAGCAGATGTTTGGAGAATTGTGAATCCAACTGGCAGGGAATATTCGTTTTACTCAATGGTACATAAGACATACTCACGTATAGACTACTTTCTGCTGGATACAAAATTAATTCCCCAAACATCTAATGCAATATATCATACAAATTCAATTTCAGACCATTCTCCACTAACTTTCTTTTTAAAACTGGAAGGATTGTCTAAGAATAATTCATTCTGGAGATTTAACTCTCAAATTTTAAAAGATCCACAAGCGAGTATATATTTAAAAGAACAAATGGAGGTCTTTTTTCAAACAAATGATACTTCAGATATATCGCCTACTTTACTTTGGGAATCTTTTAAAGCATACATTAGGGGTATTATAATTTCATATCAAGCTTTTCAAAATAAAAAGAATAAGAATGAACAAAGACAGTTAGAAGAACTTATTAGACAAATGGATATAGATAATGCTAAAGATCCATCAATAGATAAACATAATAAAATAATAATTTTAAAATTTAAATTAAATAAATTATTATCTGCCAAACTTATAAGACTTTTTCAAATTACAAAACAAGAGCACTTTGAATTTGGGGATAAACCGCATAAACTTTTGGCTCGCCAGCTAAAAAAACGAGAAAAGGAACATACTATACCAAAGATCAAATCAGATAAAGGGGAATTATTAACAACACCGAAGGATATTAATAAAAGATTTGCGCAATTTTACGAGAATTTGTATACATCTAAAACGATAATTGATTCCAATAATATCACAAAGTTCTTGGATACCTGTAATCTTCCAAAGTTAGAGCTGAAGGAACAAGAGGAACTGGGTGCACAAATCTCAATTAAGGAATTAGAAGATACAATAAACTCACTAAAAAATGGAAAAACATCAGGCCCTGATGGATTTACTAATGAATTTTATAAAAGCTTTTATGATAAAATAATACCAAGATTACAAAAAATGTACCAATACGCTTTTAAAAAACGAATACTACCTGATACATTAGCGGAATCAACGATTACATTAATACCTAAGAAAAATAAGGATTTAGAAGAACCTGGCTCATATAGAGCTATAGCATTGTTAAACACAGATCAAAAAATATTAGCGAAAACATTAGCCAGAAGATTAAGTAAATACATTAGTAAATTAATAAACCCAGATCAGACAGGGTTTATCCCTAAGAGATACTCCTCTAATAATATGAGACGTCTACTCAACATAATGCACTCACACAAATCTGAAGATCAAGAATTATCAATTATTTCGCTGGATGCTGAAAAAGCATTTGATCAAGTAGAATGGAATTATATGGATAAAGTATTACAAAAATTTCAACTGGGAGAGAATTTTATTTTATGGATTAAGTTACTATATAACAAACCTACAGCTAGAATACTTACTAATAACATATTATCCTCGAAATTTCAACTATCAAGGGGAAATAGACAAGGATGCTCATTATCACCACAGCTGTTTGCTCTCATTATTGAACCGCTAGCAGAAAAAATTAGAATACACCCTGATATTCATGGATATAATACTAAAGACTCATATAATAAAATATCTTTATACGCGGATGATATATTATTGTATATTACAAAACCTCAAATCACTATACCAAATATATTAAATTTAATTGAAGACTTCGGATCTTTTTCTGGATATAGAATAAATTGGAATAAAAGTGAAATTATGTCAATAAAACCGAAAGATTCAACACATCTTTTAAAATTCCCTTTTAAAATAGCTACAGAAAAATTTAAATATTTGGGAATCGAAATTACCAGAGCATATCAAGGTATGCTCAGGGCAAATTTTGACCCCCTACTTAATAAACTGAATACATTAATTAAATTCTGGAAAACGCTTCCGATGTCTTTAATAGGCCGAATAAACGCAATAAAAATGATCTTTTTACCACAAATTTTATACCTATTTCAATCAATTCCTATATACTTACCTAAGAAGTTTTTTAAAAAACTCGACTCAGATATCACTAATTTTATATGGGACTATAAATCACATAGAATACAAAAAACCCATCTGAATAAATCTAAAGTATTGGGGGGTCTAGCACTACCTAATTTTATGTATTATTATTGGTCAGTAAATATTAAAAACATGATTCAACTGATGGATAATTCCGCCCAGCAAGTAGACTGGATTGTAATGGAGAAAGAGGATTGCTCCTCTAGAAACATTGGAGCGATCCTCCTCTCTCCAATGAAATTGAATAACATAAACTACAATAAGAACCCAATTATTCATAGTACAATCCGTATTTGGAAACAAATAAAACAAAATTTAAAATTAAGAAACTTATCACTTTTATTACCTATAGTCAATAACCCTTCGTTTAGTCCTTCTATTATAGATAAAGCTTATACACAATGGGATAGACTAGGAATTAAAACGCTTTGTGACTTGTATGAAACTGGAAAATTACTTTCATTTCAACAATTACAAATAAAATATAAACTCGGAAATAATCAATATTTTAAATACTTTCAAATATGCGACTATTTGAAAAAATATATAAAAGATCATCATAATAACCCAGCAGATGTACTGGACGAGGCAATGCAGATAAAAGCGGAATCAGCAAACTTAATATCATATTTGTACAATATTATCTTAAATGCACAAATACCATCTACGGAGGGTATCAGAAGAGACTGGGAACAAGAGTTAGCTATTAAAATTTCAAAGGAAAGTTGGAATGAATACTTATTAAAAGTGCATAAATGCTCGATTAATGTAAGACACACTTTAATACAATTTAAAATTTTACATAGATTATATTATTTGAAAACTAAAATTCATAAAATTTTCCCAAACGTATCATCTATTTGTGATAAATGTCAATCCCAAGAAGCAACTATAGCGCACTCATTTGTCTTCTGTACAAAAATTCAAAAATTTTGGAATGAAATTTTTGAAATCTTTACAAAGTTATTTAAAACAAGACTGATACCCAAAGCAGAATGGATTATCTTCGGAATAACGGAAGATGATCCAGAATTAAATGTGTTTCAAAAGAAAGTAATGGATTATGGGTTAATAACTGGAAAAAAGCTAATTCTAAAATTTTGGAAGAAGGCTCCAATACCAACTATAAATATGTGGATTTCAAATATGTTTGAAACATTACACCTTGAAGAGATAAGACTCCTCCTAGCAGGTAAACCAGATCACTTCCACCTGACGTGGTCTGCATTTATAGAATTATTACAAACATAGGGTGCAAAAGTACTTTAAAAAAAAAAAAAAAAAAAAATTGAGGTCGGGTAAGGGGGGATGATAGTTGAAGAGTTGGTATGTCCTATTTACGTGATGCTCAAAAAAAAAAAACATTTGTTTCTCTTTTTTTTCTCTTTCTCTTTTCTTTTCTTAGGGCCTATTTCTTAACTCTTTTTCTTTTTGTTTTTAATTTCGCTCTTATAGGGTCTTCGTCCTTTTTTGTTGTTACATTTTCTACACTTTTCTACACTTGCACTTTTTCCTTCACTTTCTTCTCTCTTTCAATCTTTTCTTTCTCTAGTGTAAAAAAATAAATAAAGGGAGTACATTAATTGTAAGATGATATAAATGACGAGTATTAATGTATGTGGTTGTAATGTAATGTACTTCTAATAAATAAAAAATAAAAAAAAAATAAAAAAAAAAAAGGTCAAGCGCTCTAAATAAACATCGAACGAAGCTCTGTAGATTCAGTGAGTATAGATTTTTCAATTTTGTATTTGTCAGGTGGCAGATAGAGGTGGCAGATAGAGGGGGCAGATACGAGTGGGAGACGGGGGGGGGGTGGGAGTGGGAGACGGGGGGGGATGAGACGGGGGGAAGAGACCGGGAGACGGGGGCAGAGACCAGGAGACGGGGTGGGGTGGGGGTGGGGGGAGACTGGTCCATATCCCTCCAAACCTGTCCTATTGTATCTGTCTAATTGTTTCTTAGTCACCAGCAGAATTATTTTCTGGTCTTAGTTCATTAAAATATTTTGTGCTGAGCAATGGAGCAGACAGGCACCAGATAAAGCTGGCTGGTGTCACTCACTTGTCAAACGATGATTACACTCAAAGTTGGTGCAGTTATCTTTTTTTCAACAAAAAACGATTCATAAAACTCGATTTATTGCTCAAAAGCCCAGGAAAAACTCCATTGTGTTTTTTTTGTCAATTGTTATCCATCCTGTAAGACTGATTGCATTCATTATATAGTTTTATCTGAGTTAATTCAACCTCTCTACTAAATCAGAGGCTCCAAGTCTCATTCCCGGCACCTGCGTGACTGTGGTTCTGTCGCAGCTCAGGCGGATCCCGCTGCAGTACTCAGGGAGAGCCACATTGTAGGGGCTGCCGTATGACAGTCAATGTTATACTGTGACCCAGTCTGCTCTCGAGTGAATGCTCAATATCTCAGCATTATACTGAGAAAAGCATCGGTGTTATTTTTAAAACTAATTCATTAATTGTTCAACGATTACATTAATACCTAAGAAAAATAAGGATTTAGAAGATCCTGGCTCATATAGAGCTATAGCATTGTTAAACACAGATCAAAAAATATTAGCGAAAACATTAGCCAGAAGATTAAGTAAATACATTAGTAAATTAATAAACCCAGATCAGACAGGGTTTATCCCTAAGAGATATTCTTCTAATAATATGAGACGTCTACTCAACATAATGCACTCACACAAATCTGAAGATCAAGAATTATCAATTATTTCGCTGGATGCTGAAAAAGCATTTGATCAAGTAGAATGGAACTATATGGATAAAGTATTACAAAAATTTCAACTGGGAGAGAATTTTATTTTATGGATTAAGTTACTATATAACAAACCTACAGCTAGAATACTTACTAATAACATATTATCCTCGAAATTTCAACTATCAAGGGGAAATAGACAAGGATGCTCATTATCACCACAGCTGTTTGCTCTCATTATTGAACCGCTAGCAGAAAAAATTAGAATACACCCTGATATTCATGGATATAATACTAAAGACTCATATAATAAAATATCTTTATACGCGGATGATATATTATTGTATATTACAAAACCTCAAATCACTATACCAAATATATTAAATTTAATTGAAGACTTCGGATCTTTTTCTGGATATAGAATAAATTGGAATAAAAGTGAAATTATGTCAATAAAACCGAAAGATTCAACACATCTTTTAAAATTCCCTTTTAAAATAGCTACAGAAAAATTTAAATATTTGGGAATCGAAATTACCAGAGCATATCAAGGTATGCTCAGGGCAAATTTTGACCCCCTACTTAATAAACTGAATACATTAATTAAATTCTGGAAAACGCTTCCGATGTCTTTAATAGGCCGAATAAACGCAATAAAAATGATCTTTTTACCACAAATTTTATACCTATTTCAATCAATTCCTATATACTTACCTAAGAAGTTTTTTAAAAAACTCGACTCAGATATCATTAATTTTATATGGGACTATAAATCACATAGAATACAAAAAACCCATCTGAATAAATCTAAAGTATTGGGGGGTCTAGCACTACCCAATTTTATGTATTATTATTGGTCAGTAAATATTAAAAACATGATTCAACTGATGGATAACTCCGCCCAGCAAGTAGACTGGATTGTAATGGAGAAAGAGGATTGCTCCTCTAGAAACATTGGAGCGATCCTCCTCTCTCCAATGAAATTGAATAACATAAACTATAATAAGAACCCAATTATTCATAGTACAATCCGTATTTGGAAACAAATAAAACAAAATTTAAAATTAAGAAACTTATCACTTTTATTACCTATAGTCAATAACCCTTCGTTTAGTCCTTCTATTATAGATAAAGCTTATACACAATGGGATAGACTAGGAATTAAAACGCTTGGTGACTTGTATGAAACTGGAAAATTACTTTCATTTCAACAATTACAAATAAAATATAAACTCGGAAATAATCAATATTTTAAATACTTTCAAATATGCGACTATTTGAAAAAATATATAAAAGATCATCATAATAACCCAGCAGATGTACTGGACGAGGCAATGCAGACAAAAGCGGAATCAGCAAACTTAATATCATATTTGTACAATATTATCTTAAATGTACAAATACCATCTACGGAGGGTATCAGAAGAGACTGGGAACAAGAGTTAGCTATTAAAATTTCAAAGGAAAGTTGGAATGAATACTTATTAAAAGTACATAAATGCTCGATTAATGTAAGACACACTTTAATACAATTTAAAATTTTACATAGATTATATTATTCGAAAACTAAAATTCATAAAATTTTCCCAAACGTATCATCTATTTGTGATAAATGTCAATCCCAAGAAGCAACTATAGCGCACTCATTTGTCTTCTGTACAAAAATTCAAAAATTTTGGAATGAAATTTTTGAAATCTTTACAAAGTTATTTAAAACAAGACTGATACCCAAAGCAGAATGGATTATCTTCGGAATAACGGAAGATGATCCAGAACTAAATGTGTTTCAAAAGAAATTAATGGATTATGGGTTAATAACTGGAAAAAAGCTAATTCTAAAATTTTGGAAGAAGGCTCCAATACCAACTATAAATATGTGGATTTCAAATATGTTTGAAACACTACACCTTGAAGAGATAAGACTCCTCCTAGCAGGTAAACCAGATCACTTCCACCTGACGTGGTCTGCATTTATAGAATTATTACAAACATAGGGTGCAAAAGTACTTTAAAAAAATAAAAAATTGAGGTCGGGTAAGGGGGGATGATAGTTGAAGAGTTGGTATGTCCTATTTACGTGATGCTCAAAAAAAAAACATTTGTTTTTCTTTTTTTCTCTCTCTCTTTTCTTTTCTTAGGGCCTATTTCTTAACTCTTTTTTTTTTTTGTTTTTAATTTCGCTTTCATAGGGTCCTCGTCCTTTTTTTTTTTTTGTTGTTACATTTTCTACACTTTTCTACACTTGCACTTTTTCCTTCACTTTCTTCTCTCTTTCAATCTTTTCTTTCTTTAGCGTAAAAAAAAAAAATAAAGGGAGTACATTAATTGTAAGAAGATATAAATGACGAGTATTAATGTATGTGGCTGTGATGTAATGTACTTCTAATAAATAAAAATTAAAAAAAAAAAAAAAATAATAATTCATTAATTGTGTTAAGTTGTTGCTGTAAATACAGTGCATGTTATTTTTCCTCTTCAACAAGCATGTCTATATGCCTTTAATAACCATGAAACTCTGCTATCCTGTTTTTTATAAGATAATGTGTAAGATCAGTGTGTTTTTATGCTGCTCTTTTTATAGGTTTTTATAGGTTCTGAGTTATATATCGCTCGCATTTCTGTCACTGATGTAGACGTCTGTCGGAATTCCAACGGGACTATTGTATTTAACTGTCCAAGTGATTAAAGTGGGAAAGTGTTTTAAATGGTTCAGCAAGACATAGGAAATCGTGATCGACTGCAGGATGCGTAGCGGTACACACACCGCAGTTTGCATTGACAGCGCCGAGGTAGAGCTGATTGAAAACTTCAAATTCGTAGGAGTCAATATCACCATTAACTTCTCCTTGACAACCCATATTGTAGCAACAACCAAGAAAGCACACCAACGCCTCTACTTTTAGCAATATTCAAGTAGCCGCAAAATAGTAGAAATCAGGATGGTGTGTGGCTTGCTGTGGGGAACCAATTGTATTCTCTGGTGATGCTCTGCCAGGCCTGTATTGCAGCCATCTTTAGCTTATGCTTGTTTTGGGAGCTAGTCCCCTTAAGTTTTCTCTTCAGCATATAAAAGGCATGTTCAATTGAGTTCAGATTTGGTGATTGACTTGGCCACTCGAGAAGTGACTCTATTTTAGCTTTGAAAACTCCTTTGTTGCTTTAGCAGTATGTTTGGGATCATTGTCTTGCTGTAGGGTGAACCGCCGGCCAATGAGTTTTGAGGCATTTGTTTGAACTTGAGCAGATAGGATGTGTCTGTACACTTCAGAATTCATTATGCTACTACCATTAGCAGTTGTCTCATCAATGAAGATAAGTGAGCCAGTACCTTCAGCAGCAATACATGCCCAGGCCATAACACCCCCACCATCATGTTTCACAGATGAGGTGCTATGTTTTGGATCTTGGGCAATTCCTTCTCTCCTTCATACTTTGCTCATGCCATCACTCTGATATAAGTTAATCTTTGTCTCATCTGTTCACAAGAGCTTTTTTACAGAACTGGTTGCTCTTTTAAGTACTTCTTGGCAAACTGCAACCTGGCCATCATATTTTTGCCACTAACCAGTGGTTTGCATCTTGCAGTGTAGCCTCTGTATTTCTGTTCATGAAGTCTTCTGTGGACAGTGGTCATTGATAAATCCACACCTGACTCCTGAAGAGTGTTTCTGATCTGTCGGACAACTATTTGGGGATTTCTTTTTATTATAGAGAGAATTCTTCTGTCATCAGCTGTGGAAGTCTTCCTTGTCCTGCCAGTCCCTTTCCGATTGGTAAGCTCACCAGTGCTCTCTTTCTTCTTAATGATGTTCCAAACAGTTGATTTTGGTAATCCTAAGGCTTGGGTGATGTCTCCAACAGTTTTATTCTTGTTTCTCAGTCCCAAAATGGCTTATTTGACTTTCATTGGCACAACTTTGGTCGTCATGTTGATTAACAGCAATAATAGTTTCCAAAAGGTGATGGAAAGACTGGAGGAAAGACTAGGTGCTGAGAGCTCTCTTATACCTGCATTCAGGAGGCAATGAAACACACCTGAGCAATTTCAAACACCTGTGAAGAAATGTGTCCCAAACATCACGATGCCCTGAAATGGGAGATGAGGTATAAACACAGCTGCAATGTCCACATGGTGAAACCAAAATGCATAAAAATGGCCTTTAATAAAATCTGACAAAGTACACGTTAACCGCATGTGATTTTTTTCTATTACAAATCTCAAATTGTGGAGTACAGAGGCAAATAAATAAATGATGGGTCTTTGTGCCAAACATTATGAAGGGCGATGTATGTCCTCTAGAGATGCTGCCTGACCCACTGAGTTACTCCAGCACCCTGTGTTCTACTAATCATGGCAGCGTCCCACTGCTGTCACGGTCCGCTTGCTTATTTAAAGTAGAACTCATTGGTTAAGGAAGTGTAGTGTTGTCGACCAATGAGGTCGCTGCAACCATACAGTGGTAGTTGCTGCCTTTCAGTGCCAGAGACCTGGGATTGATCCTGTCTGTACGGAGTTCGTACGTTCTCCCCGTGACCAGTATGAGTTTTCTACAGGAGCTCTGGTTTCCTCCCAATCTCCAAAGAGGTTAATTGGCTTCGGTAAAATTGTAAATTGTCCCTAGTGTTTATGTTAGCGTGTGGGGGTCGCTGGTCAGCATGGACACGATGGGCCGAAGGGCCCTTTTCTGTGCTGCATCTCTAAACTAAACTAACCATGGTATGCTGATGGCTGAGGCAATGGTTAGATTGGAAGATAACTGAGATAATTAAATTTTATTGGTGGTCTTGGTCATTGATGATATTTTACTAAGCTGACCATTGGAGGACATTTACACTTCTCCTCTCTGGGGCTGGGTGGAACTTGTATTGGCTTGGATTTGTCAAGAGGTGGGTTGTTCGCTGTAGAATTCATACCCCTCCCCCTGAACTACTTTTGTTGAATTTACATGGCTGGTCCAGTTGAGTTACTGCTCAATGCTAACCTCCAGAGAAGTGAATGTGGAGCCAACAGTAATCCAAATGAATATCAAGGAAATGTGGTTTCACTTCTTGAAGGAGATGATCAGTGCCAGCACTAGCGGGGCACATGGTAATCGTCAAGATGCTGCTTAGATCCTGTTTGCTATAGAAATGAACTGCCCTGTTTGGTGAAAAGTTGCAAATGGAATTGACCATTATGCACATCCCTACACTGGTATGAATGTCATTCACGAAGCAGCTGGGCCGAGTTTGTTGCCCCGAGGAGCTATTACACTCACGTCTTTGGATGGGTGGCTTAAACTCCAACAACCACACCTGAGGGTTACCTATGGCAGTAAGGCTCATCCAACCTAATGTGCTTTTTGCGTTATGAAGCCAACAAAAACACCCCAGACCACAGGACACTGACCACACGTCTCTTCACAGTAAATTCCAAAGTGATTTACTTTTCGTCACTTCATATTAACCTTTAAAATGTATTTGAATTCAGCATCAGTAGAATGTTGGTTTAATGTGCACTGTAGAGATTGAAAGACTAATATCTGGGCTTGCATTCCACCATGGTGTTGTGGGAGGACAGTGTGTTGCTGCTGCATTGTAGACATGACGCTGAACTGGGGCTGGAACTGACATTCAAAGTCCAGGGCTTCGGTGGCTGCATGCATATTGTGGAGGCCTCAGCGTACATTAGACCAAAGTTGTTACAGTTTCTAAAAGAGTTATTTAGTGATGGTGAACCCCACAGTTCCGCTTTATTCAGCTTGTGTGACGGCGGTGCCACTCTTCAAATATCAGGAACTGCCTCACAACTGTTATTAAACTGAGAATTCTGTGGAATTGTGTAACCCGTGCTAACCTGTTAATATTTAATGCACTTCATTCTGTTGCATTGTTGTCTCCGCCACACCAGATGTAAGGCTGTGTCGTTACCATGATATATTACTGTGATACCTGTGAACATGGTCACCAGAACTTAAATAGACACAAGGAAATGCAGATGCCGGAAGTTGAGCAGAAACCCAAAGAGACAATAGGACAGAAAGGTGCGAAAATATCTGCGGGACAGCCAGTATATCTGGAGAACATGGCTAGGTGACGTTGTCCTTTCGTCAGAAGTATTTGTATTTTTGTTTCAGCAAAAAACTACAAAGTGCTGGAATAACTCAATGTGCCAGGTAGCATTTCTGGAGAACCGGAATCAGAATAAATATATCCCCACAGATTGTTGAGTCTAAACCAAAGTAAGCAAAGACACGATCCGCAACGTCGCTTAGACATGTTCTCCATAAAGGCTGTCTGGCCCGCCGAGTTACTCCAGCAGTTTGCGCTTTTTGTTTCGCTCGAACCTCATTATCAGTTTGAAGAAAGTCACCAGAGACACAGCCAGTAGATGGCGGAGCAGATCCGTCACATAGTTTGTTCCAAGCTGTAAAGTGGATAATGTTCACCACATTGACAAAACCTTTGCTAAGTTGTCAATAACATCATTAAATCATAAGTTATTTTCTGTTCCTTATTATCAGGTTTGCGTGAATAGTTTGTTCGGGTGTGTGGGAACTGCGGTCCCCTGGTCCAAAAAAGGCTCGCCCACTGACACATCCCTTGCCCTTCCCAATTGCCGAAGAATAGATCAAGCACTGCCCTCTGCCTTGTAGGTCCCTCTACATTTTGCCAAATGAAACTTCCCTGAACATATTTGACAAATTCCATCCCATCTAATCCCTCAGCACGATGATCGGCATGGATGAGTTGGGCCGATGGGCCTTTATCCGTGCTCTATGACATGACTGGACTTTGTGCATTTCCCCACAGTGGGAACCATTGTGGGGGGGATGTTTTTATGTTTAATGTTAAATTCTTCTTTAATGTTGTGTTGTATTCTTATTAGTGTGCTGCAATGGCAACTCGAATTTCACTACACCAATTGGTGTATGTGACAATAAATGAACCTTTAAACCTTTGAGTCTATGGCTATGCCAGTCCCAGTCTATATTGGGAATATCCCCTAACTGTGACAACTCTGCAGCTGCCTGCAATCTCCCGGCATATTAACGCTTCCAATTCCCATTGACTATTTGTGGGTGGGGGGGGGGGGGGGGGACTACGCTCCCCACATGGTGATCATTCCCTTTCAATTTCTCAGCCCCGCTCATACATCCTCACTGGATGAACCATCAATAATGTAATCTGGGACAAATAATAAAGATAAATTGAATGACAATGGTGTTAGTGAGGGCTTGAGTATCTCGGCACATGAAACACGGAACCTTGTCGCCCTGTAGGGAAATTTGAATAACCTGGGCAAAATGATGTACTCCAATTATAAATTGTCCTGATAAGACCACATCTAGATTTATGTTTATATAATTCTTGAAAATGTAATTGTTCAATACTTAGTTCGCTGAAAACGGTTTTGATAAATGCATATTTGACAGTGAATGAATGAATGGATACTTTATTGTCACATGTGACAAGTCACAGTGAAATTCTTGCATACCCAATGTATGCAAATAGTGGCCCAATGAAGGGCGCTTCCAAAGTGCCAGGTCCCTCTTCTTTCTCCGCCCACCTCCCTCACGGCGTTCCTTCCTTTAGTCTTTTAATGGTTCATAAGTAATTAGAGCAGAAATAAGCCATTCGGCCCATCGAGTCTACCTGCCATCCAATCGTGGAATATCTATCTTTCCCTCTCAATCCTAATCTCCCACCTTCTCCCCTCAACCTTTGACACTATTACAAATCAAGAATCTGTCAAACTCCTCAATGTGACCTCCACAATGAATTCCGCAGATTCACCATCCGGCTGACTAAACACATTCCTCCTCATGTTCATCATAAAGGTACATTCTTTGATTCTAAGGTACTGGTGCTATGAGGTTTTTCACATTAACCTCAACAAGAGGAGACACAGTGGTGCAGCGGTAAAGTTGCTGCTTATGTCAAAAGCCCCGTGATCGACCCTCCCCTAGTTTGTAGGCTGTCCCCATGACCTGCGAGGGGTTTCTCCGGGAGCTCCGGTTTCCTCCCACGCACCAAATACGTAAAATTTGTAGGTTAATTAGCTTGGTAAAATTGTAAATTGTCCCTAGTGGTGTAAGATAGTGTTAGTAAGCGGCGATCGCTGGTGGGCGGATGAGTGCAGCTGCAATAACATTCAAAAGGCTCGAACAATCCAGGAGAAAGCACCCGATAGATTGGCACCATATCACCGCCCTCAACACCCATTCCCTCCAGCACCAGCGCGCGGAGGTTGTTGGGTGTACAACAACAAATTGGATTGCAGTTACTCATCCAGCCCACTCTGACAGCACGTCACAAACCTACAAACACTTCTGCCAAGATATACATGTGCAGCAGGTTCATGCTATAACTGTCACCTGTAATAAAATTGGGGGTAGGGTAGCTCTGTTGGTGAGGAATGAAATTCAGTCCCTTACAAGGGGTGACATAGAATCAGGAGATGTGGAGTCAGTATGCATAGAACTGAGGAATTGTATGGGTAAAAAGACCCCAATGGGAGTTATCTACTGCCCCCCAAACAGTAAACTGGATACAGGGTGCAAGTTGAATCAAGAGTTAAAATTGGCATGTAGCAAAGGTAATGCTACGGTGATTATCGGAGATTTCAACATGCAGGTAGACTGGGAAAATCAGGTTGGTACTAGACCCCAAGAAAGGGAGTTTGTGGAATACCTCCGAGATGGATTCTTAGAGCAGTTGTACTGGAGCCTACAAGGGAGAAGGCAATTCTGGGTTTAGTGTTGCGTAATGAACCGGATTTCATAAGGGAACTCAAGGTAAAGGGGCCTTATGGTAGTGACATAAGTTACGTTTTGATAAATTTTAATCTACAATTTGAGAGGGAGATGGGGAAATCGGAAGTGTCATTATTACAGTTGAGCAGAGGGGACAAAGGAGGCAAGAGAGAGGAGCTGGTCAATGTTGACAGGAAAGAGACCCAAGCAGGAATGACAGTGGCACAACAATGGCAGATATTTCAGGGGACAATACAGAAGATGCAGGATCAGTTTGTTCCAAAGAGGAAGAAAGATTCTAAGGGGAGTAAGAGGCGACCGTGGTTGACAAGGGAAGTCAAGGACAGTGTAAATATAAAATAAAATAAGTATAACATAGGAAAGATGAGCGGGAAGCCAGAGGATAGGGAAACTTTTAAAGAGCAACAGAAGATAACTAAAAAGGCAATGCAGGGAGAAACGGTGAAGTACGAAGGCAAGCTAGCCAATAATGTAGAGGAGGATAGTGAAAGCTTCTTTAGGTATGTGAAGAGGAAAAAATTAGATAAGGCAAATGTGGGTCCGTTGAGGAGAGAAACAGGTGAATTTATTATGGCGAACAAGGAAATGCCAGACGAGTTGAACAGGTACTTTGGATCTGTCTTCACTAAGGAAGACACAAACAATCTCCCAGATGTACTAGTGGCCAGAGGACTTAGGGTGATGGAGGAACTGAAGGAAATTCACATTAGGCAGGAAATGCTATTGGGTAGACTGATGGGACTGAAGGTTGATAAGTCCCCAGGGCCTGAAGGTGTGCATCCCAGAGTACTTAAGGCATTGCCTCTGGAAATGGTGGACGCATTGGTGATCAATTTCCAATGTTCTATAAATTCAGGATCAGTTCCTGTGGATTGGAGGGTAGCCAATGTTATCCCACTGCTTTAACAAAGGAGGGAGAGAGAAAAACAGGGGATTATAGACCAGTTGGCCTGACATCTGTGGCGGGGAAGATATTGGAGTCAATTACAAAAGATGAAATAGCAGCACATTTGGATAGCAGTAACAGGGTCGGTCCGAGTCAGCATGGATTTACGAAGGGGAAATCTTTTAAGTATTTATTACATTTTAAAGTGTAATATTCTGCCAGTGCAATGTTCTACCTAGGTGTGGTAATTATAATGTATCCACTATTTTAAGTAGTTAAATAACGTATTGAATGTATTGGATGTTTTTTGTCTTGTTTGGGCTTGTTTTGGTTGCACATCAGGAGTAGCTCTCCTAATGTCGTTGTATTTCTAAGTATAATGACAATAAAAGATTATTATTATTATTATTATTATTATTATTATTATTATTATTTTTTTTTTTTTTAAATTATTATTATTATTATTATTATTATTATTATGCTTGACTAATCTTCTGGAATTTTTTGAGGATGTAAGTAGGAAAATGAACAAGGGAGTAATGTACCTGGATGTAATGTACCTGGACGTTCAGAAAGCCTTTGATAAGGTCCCACGTAGGAGATTAGTGGGCAAAATTAGAGCACATTGTATTGGGGGTAGGGTACTCACATGGTTAGAAAATTGGTTGGCTGACAGGAACAAAGGGTAGGGATTAACGGGTCCCTTTCAGAATGGCAGGCAGTGAGTAGTGGGGTACCGCAAGGCTCTGTGCTGGGACCACAATATGCATTAATGATTTAGATGAAGGGATTAAGAGTAACATTAGCAAATTTGGGTGGCAGTGTGAACTGTGAGGCGGATGCTCTGAGGATGCAGGGTGACTTGTGCAGGTTAGGTTAGTGGGCAGATGCATGGCAGATGCAGTTTAATGTGGATAAATGTGAGGTTATGCCCTTTGGTGGCAAGAACAGGAAGGCAGATTATTATCTGAATGGTGTCAAGTTAGGGAAAAGGGAAGTACAACGAGATCTGGGTGTCCTTGTTCAGCAGTCACTAAAAGGAAGCATGCAGATACAGCAGGCAGTGAAGAAAGCTAATGTCATGTTGGCCTTCATAACACGATGAGTTAGGTACTATAGGAGCAAAGTGGTCCTTCTACAGTTGTAGAATTATACAATTCGCTGGATGCTTTCAAGAGAGGGTTATAGAGCTCTTAAAGGTAGCGGAGTCAAGGTGATTGTGGATGATCAACATGATCACAGTGAATGGCGGTGCTGGCTTGAAGGGCCGAATCACCTACTCCTGCACCTGTTGCCTTTTGTCTATGTCTATAGTTGTTCGGCTACCGTTCAGGAGAGGTGTGAATGGCTTAGATAAGTTTCAAGTAGATTTACTAGAGTGATTTTTATTCACAACATTTTATTCACATAGAAAGGTTGAAGAGGAAGCTGCTCGAATGTGAACGGGATGTCAGGGTCTGAAAACCAACGTAACAATCAGGAAACCTCAAGGGCGTGTGGATAAACAAAATCATCAAGCCATCGGAGAAAAGTTAAATGCAATCCGGAAGGACATGAAATAAAACGAATGGCAAAGGAAACTAAAGTGAAACGAGGAAACTTTTACTTCCTGTACACGCTACAGCCTAACGAGATTCTTTTCACTCCTTCAAACATCTGACAATGGTCTTCCACCTCAACAATCAACTCTCCTGCCATGGGGCTGTCCAGAGGCGCAGCGGTAGCGCTGCTGCCTCACAACGTCGGGTTGGATCCTGTCTCCGGGTGCTGTCTGAGCGGAGTTTGTACGTTCTCCCGATGGCCGCGTGGGATTTCTCCGGGTGCGCGGCATTTCCTCTCACACTTTAAAGACTTGCAGGTTTGTGGGTTTCTATTTTCCGTAAATTGCCCCTAGTGTGTTGGATGCGAAAGTGAATACAAAAGGACTGTACTTTTAACATTCCCAGCATCTGAAGCTTTCTGTCAAGGGTTGTATGCAATTCGCCAGTGGCGAGGATCTGGAAGGCTCTGGCATTTGAGTTGTGCGGGGAGGGGGGGGGGGGGTTGGCGGATTAAAATTCAGCTGATGCGGGGACTGAAAGGGAGAAAATGAGCTTCGAGCATGTGAGGAGCGAGTTTACGCGGACAAATATCAAATGGTTGTGAATACGATGACTCCCATCATTTAGGGGGAAGTAGGTTGAATTTTTTTTTGCCTTCCATCGCAGTGAGAAATGTGGGGAATCCGGTGTGGTGGATGTTTATGTTAACTTTTATATAGTTGTGTGTCTTGTTGCTCTTTTTTTCGTATGGCTGTATGGTAATTCGCATATCGCTGTACCTTAATTGGTACATGTGACAATAAAAGACCTTTGAAACCTTTATACTTTTACCGGGATATCGTTACGAACGCCATGGGAGTGTACGCACAAACGAGTATTGTTTGTATCCCCGCACGAGGGTTGGGTGCTGACCAGAATGTTGGTCCGTAATATGAGGAAGATCAAAGGTTTTTCACCAGTTGTCTTGGAAGTGGGAATCTAGAGAGAGTTGAGAGTTATCTACACAGGGTTGTGGAATGTGTAAAATTGAAGTGGAATTGCCAGGGGTTATGTTGGCCTTGCGGGTGTATGGCGGTGGGTGCTTTCTGTTTCAGACAGGGAAACATGAGTGGCGGAGACTGTTTGCAAAAGAGGAAGCAACAACGGCGATTTACTGGCCCTTGTGGACACCGAAGTGAGAACAATGAGAAGAGATGTAACTGACAGACTGCGAATGGGATATTGTTATGTGTTATGTTTAAGAAGGAACTGCAAATGCTGGAAAATCGAAGGTAGACAAACATGCTGGAGAAACTCAGCGGGTGAGGCAGCATCTATGGAGCGAAGGAAATAGGCGACGTTTCGGGTCGAGACACTTCTTCAGACTGATGTGGGGGTGGGAGGGGCGGGAAGAAGAAAGGAAGTGGCGGAGACAGTGGGCTGTGGGAGAGCTGGGAAGGGGAGGGCAATGAAGTAGAAAGCAGGGACTACCTAAAATTGGAGAAGTCAATGTTCATACCGCTGGGGTGTAAACTACCTAAGCGAAATATGAGGTGCTGCCCCTCCAATTGACGGTGGGCCTCACTCTGGCCATGGAGGAGCCCCAGGACAGAAAGGTCGGATTCAGAATGGGAGGGGGAGTTGAAGTGCTGAGCCACCGGGAGATCAGGTTGGTTATTGCGAACAGAGCAGAGGTGTTGGGCGAAGCGATCGCCAAGCTTGGTCTCACCGATGTAGAGCAGCTGACACCTAGAGCAGCGGATGCAATAGATGAGGTTGGAGGAATAGAAGGTGAACCTCTGCCGCACCTGGAAAGACGGCTTGGGTCCTTGAATGGAGTCAAGGGGGAGGTAAAGCGACAAGTGTAGCATTTCCTGCGATTGCAAGGGAAAGTGCCAGGAGAGGGGGTGGTTTGGGTGGGAAGGGAGGAATTGACCAGGGAGTTAGGGAGGGAGTGGACTCTGCGGAAAGCCGAAAGGGGAGGAGATGGGAAGATGTGGCCAGTGGTGGGATCCTGTTGGAGGTGGCGAAAATGTCTGGGGAATATTTGTTGTATGTGATGGTTGGTAGGGTGGAAGGTGAGGACATGGGGGACTCTGCCCTTGTTACGATTGGGGTGATCGGGAGTGACAGCAGAGTTACGGTGTACAGAAGGGACCCTGGTGAGAGCCTCATCTATAGTAGAAGAGGGGATCCCCTGTTCCCTAAAGAATGAGGACATCTCCGATGCCCTGATGTGGAACACCTCATCTGGGTGCAGATGCGGCGTAGACGGAGGAAGTGTGAGTAGAGGATGTAGTCGTTACAGGAAGCAGGGTGGGTAGAAGTGTAGTCCAGGTAGCCATGGGAGTCAGTGGGTTTATAGTAGATGCCGGTCAGTATTCTGTCACCTGCGATGGAGATAGTGAGGTCCAGAAACTGTAGGGAGTTGTGTATTTGAGTGCCGGATGGAAGTTAGTGGTGAATTGGATGAAGTCAGTGAGTTCTGTATGGGTGCAGGAGGTAACACCAATGCAGTTGTCGATGTAGCAGAGGTAGAGTTCAGGTATAGGGCCGTGGTACACATCGAACAAGGATTGTTCGACTAACCCTTAAAAAGAGGCTGGCATTGCTTGGGCCCATGTGCATGCCCATAGCTATGCCTTGGATTTGGAGGAAATGGGAGGAGTCAAATGAAAAGTTGTTAAGGGTAAGGACCAGCTCCGTTTGGCCGAGGAGAGTATCAGTAGACGGGGATTGGCTGCTTCTGTGGTCGAGGAAGAAACGGACGGCTTTAAGACCCTTCTGGTGGGGGATGGAGGTGTAGAGTGACTGGACATCCTTGGTGAAGATGAGGGAATGGGGGCCTAGAAAACGGAAGTCATGGAGGAGGCTAAGAACGTGTGAGGTGTCTTGAACATGCGTAGGGAGGGATTTAACCAAGGGGGATTGGATGGAGTTGAGGTATGTGGAAATATGTTCGGTGGGGCACGAACAGGCAGAAACAATGGGTCTGTCAGGACAGTCAGGTTTGTGGATTTTGGGGAGAAGGTAAAATCGGGCCGTGCGAGTCTGGGGAACGATGAGGTTGGAGGCTTGGGAGGGCAGGAAGACGGAAGCAATGAAGTCAGTGATAGTGTTAGAGATGGTGGCCTGGTGCTCATCTGTGGGGTCATGGTCCAAGGATAAGTAGGAGGAGGTGTCTGAGAGTTGACTCATGGCCTCAGCTTTGTAGAGATCAGCTCGCCAGATTACCACGGCACCTCCCTTGTCGGCAGTTTTGATCACCCACTCTGGGTTGTTGCAGAGTGAGTGGAGGGCTGTACGTCAGGGGGGGGGGGGTTAGAGTGAGAAAAGGGAGTGGAGAAGTTGAGGCGGCTGATGTCCCGCCAGCAGTTTAAAATAAAACGGTCTAAAGCCGCTAGATGGCCATGAGGGGGAGTCCAAGAGGAGGGGTCCATTGGAGACGGGAGAAGGGGTCATCACTGGGGGCGAGGACTCCTTCCCGTGGAAAAACGCTTTGATGAGGAGGCGACGGAAGAAGAGCTCCACATCGTGGCGGACGCGGAACTCATTGAGGTGGGGAACAAAGGTGAGGCCTCTGCTGAGGACACAACGTTCCGTATCCGAGAGGGGGAGGTCAGGGGGGATGGTGAACACATGGCAAGGATGGGGGTTGGGGCCGGAGGAAGGCAGGTGAGTGGACTGACGCCGAGGCGGTGGGTGGTCAGGGAGGAAGGGGGTATGGGGCCTATAGTGGGGGTGGGGAAGAGCTGGGGTCACATGGTTTGAGGGGGAAGGGGAAGAACCAGTGGAACAATCATTGAGGTTGTTATCGTCACCGACACAAGTCTAAAGAAGGGTCTCGATCCGAACCGTCACCCATTCCTTCTATCCAGAGATGCTGCCTGTCCCACTGAGCTGCTCCAGTATTTTTTTTAACATAGATAGACATAGAAAATAGGTGCAGGAGTAGGCCATTCGGCCCTTCGAGCCTGCACCTCCATTCAATATGATCATGGCTGATCATCCAACTCAGTATCCGGTACCTGCTTTCTCTCCATACTCCCTGATCCCTTTAGCCACAAGGGCCACATCTAACTCCCTCTTAAATATAGCCAATGAACTGGCCTCAACTAAATTCTGCGGCAGTTAAATATAGCCAATGAACTGGCCTCAACTACATTTTGTGTCTATTTCAGAGTTTTTTTGTTTTGCGTCCTTAAGGCTCACCTGTTAACGATGGCGACACCTCAATATTAAGGTCTTGGGCAGATCGTGATAGAACAAATTGCCAGAATCGCGATAAGTGAGAAGATTATTAAAAAATGACCCCCTTGTAATGACAAGCACCAATCAGCTAATCAGTTTTAATGGCTCGTGTCAACTTCCCCGAGCACTATATCTGCAATACAGCTGTTTACATTAATTCTTCACGACCCATTGACATAGCAATCCTCAGTAGAGGCGATATGTTTGCATCCCATGCGCCGACTCCTCGATCTGTCCCGAGGCGCCATGATGTCCAGCGTCTACCCCGGCATGCCTATTTATTTCGGCCGCACTGATGACACCCTTCTCCCGACTCAAATACTCCTCCCCCTGGACAACCCCTGCCAGACGTCTAACCTCTCTCGGCCGTTTGATCTCCTACTGCCACCACAACATCGACCATCGCTATTTCTCCACTACCCCACACAGCTCTCGACTTACTCAATACTACTCCCAATTTTAGCATCAAACCCACTGACAAGGGAAGTGCTGTCGTAATCTGGTAGACTGACCTCTAGCGTGCTGAGGCCAGGCGTCAGATCTCAGACACACCTATGCTCACCATTGACACTGAACCAGTGACGCCTCCACAGCATAAAACCCGTTTCCCCCGTTGCCCAGTCGTTATAGTCCAGTTCCTTTGCAGGTTTATTCCCCATCAGGAAGGCCTCGGGGTCTCCGTTTCTTCCGCGAACAGATAACCAATCAGTTTCCCTCAGCTAACATTCTGCTCCAGGGTCGAGACCAAGCTTCTAAATTCATAACTCTTCAATCCTTGTGTCTCACATCTGTCTTTTCATCTCTGGCCTTTGTCCAAATATCTGCCTGCAAAATACCCCCACCCTCCACCATCACCTGTATCCACCTATTATTACCTGCCAGACTTGCCCTGTCCCTCCTCCCTATAGCTCCCCAACCCACCCACTACCATCAGTCGGAAGTAGGATCCCGATCTGAAACCTCGCCTATCCATGTTCTATGGGGATTCTGCCTGATCCGCAGAGTTTTTGCCTGTTTCCTCTGCTCCACCTGATGGATATCTCACCCAACAAGCTTTCTTTTGGTTTCTCTTATGTTCCCCGTGTCAAATGTGTAGCATGTATACTCGCATCGGCCCATTTATGCCTGTCCTTTCGTTGATTACAGCGAATGCTCTTTGCTCTACACATAAGCCGCAGAATCCCCAAACATGTCTCTGCTACATCGTGGCTGTGTCTGGGCTGCCTCCTGCACACAGGGACTGATTGATTGCGTCAATTTCACTAATAATTTCGACCCAGCCCTAAACTTCATTTGGTCTATCTGTGATAACTCTCTCCAGTCTCTTGAGATCTCTGGATCGATCACAGGGGATAGAATAGAATATCCACCGACACGTAGTAGAAACCCATTGATTCTCACAGCTACCTTTACTACACCTACACCCACGCCTCTTGCAAGGTCTCCATCTCTTACTCTGAGTCTCTCCGCCTCTTCTCCAATTGCTCCCAAGATAATGCTTCCACTCCAGGATATCTGAGATGTCCTCTTCTCGTTTTAAGATTACAAAAAAACTAATGGGTGTTGTTTCAGACACTTGTTTCTTGACAAAATAAGAACACATTAATATCAAACATCATCCAAATATTTATTACGTTTTTCGATCTTTCCATTATACACGGTCATAATGAAAAAATATTACTGACCATAACCAGAACAATGTAAGGTGTGGTAAAACCGAGATTGCATTAATTTGATCTCTCGTGCTCTCTTAAGCAAATATGCAGAATATTGGGAAAGGCTCAAAAAGACAAATTCCGATAAATTGTTTACCATTGAATAAATGTAACTTTGATCTCTCTTCCATGGGTTTCCTACAAATCCAGTCAGTTTCCTACACGTGCGCATTAGCAGAATAAAAATGTTTTCATGCAAGCTCTCGGACAAACATCAAATGCAGTGATCTCAAAGCCAATCAATATGTGTGTTTGTGATTATACAGCGAGTGAAGGCAATGCAGTGGAGATCTGTTTGTTCGTGTTGCTGGAAAGGTGAGAGGTATGTACTGTCCAATGAAACTCAGAACCTTTTTCATCACTTCAGGACTCGCGTTGGTAGAAAGTACCTGAGGAATAAAAATATTGCATAAGCTAAAATGTACAATGGAGTTAAATAGAACTAGTCGTGATAATATTGTCTCCGTTAAAGCCTCTTAATTACCAATGCATGGTCTAAGCATACGGAAAGTATTTCCTGAAAATTAATAGATACCGGCGTCATGATATCATGTGGAGGCAATGTAAAAGTAACTGTTTTTTAATTTCAACGCAAGTATCTGCAATGTTCTCATTGATAAATTTAAATCGTATAGTCACTGATAATTCACCATAGTCCTCATTGTTCGGTGGGAAATGCTTCCTGAATTGCACAACTCCCAACCCACACATCGCTCGTGTCGGGATACAGACAGAGGAAGCAAACAATGAATTGTTTCCTTACCGCCTTCATGGCTCTGATGTTAAACATGGAAACGAGTCGTCGACCCCAATGGGTGCTGCAAGGGCAGGAACAGTGAATGTGCCGCAGTGAAGTTGGTCATTGCTGTTTGTCGAGCAGGCAGCCGGGAAAGCAGGATCGGTGAGAATCTGCGGAGTCCGCTCTGCGGCAGTGATAAAGAGTGACATAAATCTCAATGCGTGAGAGACGGCATCGCACGGCGAGGTTTGTCCAATTATGGAAGAACGGCGACATTGGAATAATCATCAGGACGGATTGTGTATAATTCTGTTTTGTGAAAGGACCCGTTGTTGGTGCACGGTGACTGGGAATGGTTTCTGTTTTTTACCGCCATTCAAGTGCAGGTCTACAACACAATATATGAAAAACAAAAGCGGACATGAACATGCAATATCTGATAGTCATGTGGTCGACATTACAGTCGGGAGTGGCACCTTGTTGGAGTGAGAACAGAACTGCTCGTGGGCTGCTTTCTCGGAACATTGTTTTTTATTTCATGAAAACTTTCAAGCACGGAAGTGAATACAGAAAAACTCAACCCGTGGAACGATTTTCCACCCAGATGCCCGGTTACTGTGGGATGGAAGAGACTGAACTCACCGTCATTGTCGACATCTTCGCCGGCAACTGTGGTCTTCAGAAGGTCATCGTCGCCAGCGCCCATCGAGAGCTGACAACCCCGAGAAGCAATGGTTTTACTCTCGGCATCGTCATAGTCGTCAGGAATCAGGTCTAGGAGGAAGCATAAGCCAGAATTATGGCCCTGAAAGTCAATATTGTACAGCAAGCTCCGCCTGATGAGAGATTCTGTTGATCGTGTGAATGGGGATTTGGAAGGAGAGAGGATCTTGAGTCGTCTTGTGGCGATGAACTAATTAATCGCGCATCAAACCTGGGCATTCATTTCACACAGCAAGGCCTACAACGCATTGTGTGTCAAAGGAGAAACATGGAATGTTTTGTTCAATCACACAGCTGGTTACAGATAAGAGATTGTTCTTTAAATTCAAACTCGATCACTGTTCTCTCGGAAAGCAAATCTCTTCCAACACCTTGAGATCTTTTCCCACTCATTTCTCGGCAGACATTTTCGCGCACATTTCTATGTTCGTTTCTGATCACAGGCAGAATGAAATAAAATTAGGAAAAAATAAAAATAAAAATGTGTACCAACCGTGAACGTTGGAAGAGTTTCCTTCGGGATATTCTTGTGCAAGAAGAGAACCATCCAGAGGGTCGCTGGTGTAATATTCGTGTTGATTGATGGAATCAATGGAACCAGAGACTAAAAGTCAACACAGCACAAGCGACAGTTATTAAACTTTCCAATTTCAGCTTCCATATTTTACTTGCACTGTTCTTTCTCTTCTGATTCCAACTTCTGCCGTCCTTTGACTTCTCCATGTCTCCGCTTACCACCTCCAGCCTTGGTGTCGACCTCCACTCTTCTCCCCCAAATTCACTCATCTGCAAATTACCCCCCCCCCCTCCCCCCTCCCCCTCCCCCCTCGGTATGGATATACCTCTCATTTTTCAGATCTTGCCCCACCTCTTCCCCTTGTTTCTTTCTATTATCTGCCTCCCCGTGGTCCTCTTGAAGAAGGGTCCCGACACCAAAGCCCCTCTGCCCGTTTCCAGTCATAGATTCTGCCTGACCGCTGAGTTCCTCCAGCAGATTGTTTTTATTGCATGATTATCTGTTGTTTTTGTTTTTCTCTTTATTAAGTGATCATTAATGCGATTGTTGGAATTGAGGCCACATTTATCCTTTCATAAGTGGATGTCAGGTGTAAATACTCACCTGAATCATGTGTCTGGCTGAAATTATTGGCAGCAGGAAAATCCTCAATCTCTTCATAAATTGCCTGGTAAAAGCCGATCGGTGATCCCCTGCCACTAATATCTGCAGCTGCCGGAGAAACGGTTGGGTTTAACTTACTGACATGCAAGACTTGAATTTAGCAGTTCAACCTTTGTGAACAAGATGCAAAATGGTAACGCGTTGATAATCAAGGTAAAGTGTTGGTGAGCAGAAACATCGAAGAATCCCGCTGCACGGATAATGTTTAATTGCATAAACGAGCTAATGATATTAACACCAGGAAGATCTAAAGCATGCTGCGTCAGTAGGACTTCCTCGCGTTGACAATGATTACATTCTGGGTGGCGTTGCTAGGTATTTGCAGATAGCAGCAGTGTGGCGGACGGTGACGAGAAAATGAAAGTTTCGCAAATTTGTCAATTTAGGAAGTGACCGATAAGTGAGAGATAAGAATTGCGTTGCATCAAATGAATGTTAAGAGATGGGGAATAAGGAAGTCCTAGTTCATTAAACGCGAGGAAAGTGCAACATCTCGATGTGATGAATAGAATCTAATCAGAATGTTCGAGGTTCTGCAGCGGGTTCGCATTAGTGAAATGAGCCAAATGTTGAACAGATATTTGAACGACGGTCACGTGACCAATCGAGCAGGCATCCAATAAGAAACCATTAACCTTTCCATTCTGTTACTACAAATGGAGAATTCGAATAGAACCTCTTAAAGAGTTACAAAATATACTTATTTCATAATGCAAGAACATTGGGAAAAGTGGTTGGAACCGGAGTCTCACTGAGTTGTGAAATACTATCCGGAACAATAATTGTGTAACTTTGAACCTCACCTCTTTTTGCTGCCCGTCTCCGTGATATCATCATCAGTGCGAGTAATTCACCAATGAGGACGATTCCAAGGGTGATACAGGCGACAACAATCATAGAGGGCATCTTATTCCCCAACACTGAAATACAAATTCAGGGATAACTTCATAACAGACGTTGTAGCTCCATAGTTAAAGCAGGCGCAGCGAACTTTGATTAATTTTCACCTCTGATTGTGCATCTTCCTTCGCCACGAATGTTCCCAATAATCCTCTGGGGGCTTTGCAGCAGATTAACACGTGAATGGAAACCAATTAAAAGACTAATTCTCAATCAGGCCTGGTTGATCAGGACTATCCCTTGCATAGTGGTCCCCATTGGCTGCAGGCCGCGTGATTTCTCATGCCATGGAGGACAAACTCGACAGAAGCAAGTTATTTTGATTTCCACTCTCATTTCCACTCACAATTCTGGATTTGATCAAGAATACATAGAAATATCCCCAGATTAGCCGCGTCTGCAAATAGGTTGTGTGATTCAATGATCATCACCAAGGATCTCGCGATAGAGGAACTCGAATAGGATACATTTTCGGAGTCGAGCCTGAACTAGTTTAATGAAAACAAGACAAGCAATAACACTCATAATTAGGGCTCTGCCGTTGACGTTTTGATTTACATTTTCCTGCCGATGACCACTACACAGGGGTTATGACGGCACAAAGAGATGTGGTGAAATCAACGGAATTCTCTGTCATGCTGGGCGGAACGGGATGAATACAGAACATATCGGAAAGTCCTGATTCCTAACCAGTGGCGCCCTGTATCCAACTAGCAGTTACATCATTATATTCTAACATAATGTGTATCCACAGAGCTCGGCACACACCCGGTGTCATAAAATCCAAATCAGAGGAATACTGACACCAAGAAGTGCATGTCCTAAATGTTGACATCGTTTTGCTCAGGATGATGCTTGTTACAAAGGGCCGAACATGTATGATATGCACTAAGAGTAAGTCATCAGGGGTATTTCGACAATACTTTATAAAAGAGCGACCCCTTTTCTCCACTGACTCGAAATGCAACCGTCAGTTAGGAATAATGACACCGACAAATTCTTCTCAACGTCACAACTTATCTTGGTTCCAACATATGATACGAATTCATTAATAGCCGCGACTCTAAAATCAGTAATCCTAACCGAAAAGCGCATAGAAATTCTACCAACTGCCGCCTTTCATTGAGGCAGCTGGTCGCCACTTTATTGGGGGTGTCGAGGGCGGACAACAATGCGGACGTCCGCATTCTGTGACGTCACAAAGATATTTTGGCTGGAGTTGGACACACAGTTTTAGAAGTTTACAAGACTGGTTCGAATACTGGGCTAAACAATGTGTAAACTATCCATCGTGTACTTTAGTAATTAGCAAATCGTACCAAGCGAGTATCAGCATTGTCAACAAAGATTGGAATTCTAAACATCAACATCGCGTGAATAATAAATACATGAAATGCTGGAGCCAGTGGGAGTCAAAACTGGACCTGTGAACATTATTGTAAACACATATTATCAACTTAATCTAATTAGGTTTTCTGCATTAAAGAAACTAAAAATCACATTTAATTATGATTTTAAAGTGTTATAATGATCCAGGAATCTGTCGACCAAGACGTACCGGAACAAATAACAATGACATCTTCCTTGTGATCACAGTCATGCTGACCGAGCGGTGAAGCCAGACAACGGGACAGGAATGATTCACTTCCTGTGCATTTGACTTCATCCAGCCAGATATCCCCGGAGACTGGGGCAATGGGAGCCGCTCCTGGAGTCCAACGAGCAGCGCCACATCCCAACTGTCTGCAGACGACATTGGCATCGGCAACATCCCAGGAATCATCACACACTGTGCCCCAGCTGTTGTTGAACAATAACTGAACCCTTCCGGAGCAATTGTTGCTGCCGCCATCAAGCCGCAGTGGTAAATCTGTCAAGTTAAAAAATAATCACTTATTATGCGTTAAATACACATGCGGAATTGACGTCAGGATGATGCTAAAATTAATAAGATGACTCGCCTGGTAAACGGCGAGATTGAGATTCATTTCCTTCGTCACAGGCCTTTCCACTGGATTTCTCTGGCATTTCGGCATCTGTGGAGAAGAGGTGGATGCTGACGGTTTTATACATTCAGGTTTAATATGTCAGCCGCCATATGATGTCTTTCTTGTGTTACCTTCACATGCAACACCTACATCCTCCCAGTGGCGACAGTTGTGTTTCCCCCAAGGATCTGACTGACACTGCCAAAGCGTCGACTCGTGCGAATTACATTCCATCTCATCGAGCCATATGGGCCCAGAACCCGCTCCATATTTCCAGACGCCATAATAAATAGATTTGAGAGGTCCACATTTTACTTGTTTACAGATCACTCCCGCTTCCTTTCTGTGAAACTTCTCGGAGCACACTGTCCCCCATGTCCCGTTGTACCGCACTTCCACTCTCCCTTCACATCGATGCCCTCCGTTCACCAGGCGCATCTCTTTGTGCTCTGTGAACGAAGCGGGTAATATATAGATTATCACAATGTTTCCATCAACAGCCAGCAAAGATTCTTTGTCACTGAACAAAAAGGCGCATCTGGTTTAACAAAACAACATATCGCCGGAAAACATTCATCAGCGAGGGTTAGTTGGGAAAATAACTGCGTCAGGTAATCACAAAGTGAGTTGTTCAGTCAAATTGCCGAAAGTGGAGGGGAGGGGAATATGCATCTGGCGGTGAAATGTTGTTGGAGTTGTGGGAAATTGCGGAAGATCAAACATTGAAAGTGGATACTGGTGGGATGGAAGTTAAATGAACGAGGAAACATTGTTCTTCTCCATGTTGAGGGGACGCGAGCAGTGATTCCAGAAATAACAACGGCAATAATTGGTCAATGATTCTAGAATCGTTCGTGAAGAAACCCCACGGTTTAACACTTCAAAGGGAACGCTCACTTCGCGACCCGCTGGTCCTTTCTTCTAATCCGCCACCAAATTCCCACTCATACCCTGTCCCTTCTCTCTGTGACCTCCTTCATTGTAAACTCCGTCGCAATAGAAGCTCGAGGTACCACGTTCCATCTCCGTCTGGGAATTTGAAGTTCCACCGCACTCAATAACGAATTTATCATCGTTAGGTGTTTCGATGTTTCTCTCTGAATGTATGGGAACTGTCGTTCCTATCTCTCAGTATTTGGGGGTCAGATGTGTTTCAAAATGTTCATCGGTCTAGGAAATGTTCTTGAAACATGCGTGTACCACAGAGCGGACATGGACGTTTAGAAGCTGCAGGGCATATAATTTGGATCTATCGGTTTCAATGGGTAGGTTATGTAAAATCATGATTAAAATCACAGCACGCAATACGAGAAATCCAATTGTGAAAATATATGGGAGAATAATTTCGAGAGTTAAAGGCTGAAAGTGAAATTGGCAGAATTTCATGAGAAAAAATAATTTTCCAGCACGTCGAAATGACGTTTCACAGTCATAATACCCATTATAAGTATAAAATCAAGTACATAATCGGGGAATCAGGATGGTCTACATTGTGTAAGAAGGAACTGCAGATGCTGGAAAATCGAAGGTAGACAAAAGTGCTGGAGAAACTCAGCGGGTGCAGCAGCATCTATGGAGCGAACGAAATAGGCAACGTTTCGGGCCGAAATCCTTCAGACTGATGGATGGTCTACCCTTCCGTTTCCCGAAAGATAAAAATGCGTGAACTTGAGCTTGTAACTACAATTATTTGTATATTCAAATACAATTTAAATCCAAATCTAAATTATTTGTATATCCAAATGCATTTGAATGTATGAAAGGGGATATGTTCCTCATTGATAGATGCCCACATTGCAGGGTATAATGTGAGGGAGTTGCTATTCAACGCAAACGTGCGTTTTATGAAAGACGTTTCTGGAATTGTAGACGACTGTAGGCACACAATGAGGTAGAGTTGTAAAGAAGGCGTTAGGTATGCTTGCCATCCTCTGTCCGGGAAATGAGTATAAGCGTCAGGAATTCACGTTTCAGCTTTCATTTGGTTAGGGCGCATTTGCTGTACTGTGTGCAGTTCTGGTCGCCCCGTTCCAGGAAGAATGTGGAGGCTTTGGAGTGGGCGCAGAACAGCTTGAATAGAGGTGTAATTTTTTAATGACGAGAGGGCAGAGCCTTACGGTGAGAGAGGCAAAGATTAAAGAAGAAGTCCGTGCCAAGTTTCTCACAGGGAGTGGCGGGTGCCTGAAACATGGTGCCAGGGTTGGCGTGGAGGGAGATAGGATATTAACATTTAGAATGCTTTTCCATCGGCATATACATATGCGGGGAATCGAAGGGAAGAACAAGGATAGGCAGAGCAGATTAGTTCAACTTGGCATTATGTGCGCCGCGGTATTGTGGGCAGAAAGGCCTGTTTGTGCGCCGCACTGTTGTTTGTTCCAACTTCCGTGGACCTAGGAAACTGCTGATAGAGAAATCAACAGAGCTGCGCGCGGAATGAGTTTGATGTTGAGTGGGTGACAACTTCCTCAGAGTGAAGCCTCTGCACCATTACCCGCAGTCAATGCTCCCTTTGGATGCTGTAAATTATTTATTACATCTCTGGAATGAATCCTCCCATCCCATGCTGCAGGGAATCAGCAGATTGAAGGTACCCTTACCAGAACACTTCACTGTCACGTCTTCTTTATGACTGCAATCGTGTTCACCCAG
>JAXLNO010000127.1:0-80073 GCA_038087875.1 Malacoraja senta | reverse complement strand
AATCTGAGGGTAACTTTTTCCACACAAAGAGTGGTGGGTGTATGGAAAACGCTGCCAGAGGGGTTAGCTGAGACAGGGGACTGTCCCAACATTTAAGAAACAGTAAGACAGGTGGCATGGATAGGACAGGTTTGGAGGGATATGGACCAATTGCAGGCAGATGGGATGTGTAGCTGGGACATGTTGGCCGGTGTGGGTAATTTGGGCCAAAGGGCCTGTTTTCCACACTATCACTTTATGACTCAGCACACATAACCTGTGGGGTAAGACAGCCAAGGGCTGGTCGTGGGTGTAAGTTGTGGAATGCAATGGTGTGGATAGCATCTCAGGCAAATAGCTATTACACAGTTTTGGATTTGCCAGATTTCCAGAATCTGCAATTTTTTTGCTTTACTTCATCCTGATTTGCAATCAATTAATGATGGTTCGCAGAATGATCCTGACCTGAAACGTTACCCATCCTTTTTCTCCAGAGATGCTTCCTGACCTGAGTTACACCAGCGCTTTGTGTCCAGAGATGCTGCCAGACCCGCAGAGTTACTCCATCACTCTGCGAAACGTCACCTATCCATGTTCCCCAGAGATGCTGCCTGACCCGCTGAGTTACTCCAGCATTTTGTGTCTATCTTCAGTGCTGAAGACACAGATTGCTGGAGTAACTCAGCCGGTCAGGGCAGCATCTGTGGAGACATGGATAGGTGACGTTTCCCAGAGTTCCTTTGAATACAATTCACGCGGCGTCATTAAACATAGAAAATAGGTGCAGGGGAGGCCATTCGGCCCTTCGAGCCTGTACCGCCATTCATTGTGATCATGGCTGATCGTCCCCTATCAATAACCCGTGCCTGCCTTCTCCCCATATCCCTTGATTCCACTAGCCCCTAGAGCTCTATCTAACTCTCTCTTAAATCCATCCAGTGACTTGGCCTCCACTGCCCTCTGTGGCAGGGAATTCCATAAATTCACAACTCTCTGGGTGAAAACGTTTTTTCTCACCTCGGTCTTAAATGACCTCCCCTTTATTCTAAGAATACTTCATTAATACTTTATTAATACAAGTATCATTAATACTTGTTCAAAACACAATTACATTTACTGAGGAATGTAAATCGATGCATTGATGACACATTGAGAATTTCTTAAAACTCACCATCATGATTGAGGGCTTCTTCTTGGTGAGCTTCTTGGTGTGCAGCAGGTTAGTCATTCAACGTTCCTAAACGTTGGTTCCTAAACGTTGCGGTAGTACCCGATTCAACTACCTCATCCAGCAGCTCATTCCATGCACCCACCACCTATTGTGTGAACAAAGTTACCCGTCAGGTAAATTCAATCTTTCCAGCATCACCTGGAACCAATGTCCTCTCGTCCTTGATTTCCCTACTCTTGGCAAGAGACTCTGTGCGTCTACCCGATCTATTCCTTTCATGAACTTTTACATCTCTTCTAAGATCACCCCTCTAAGATCATGGAAAAGCAGCCAACATAATCAAATACTTGTCCCACACCAGTCATTCCTTCTTCTCACTGTTCTTGTGGGCCGAAGAGCCTGTTCTATTTCGGCATGGCCATCAACAGCATCAAGAGAACTATTGCATCTCCCACTCCCAACATTCAGCTTTATTCTTCTCCCTTCAAGTAATTTCCGATTTCAATCCTCCCTCCTATTTACACCTCCCTAGTCAGACCTTTACCGCCCTCTTCCGAACGACATCAACACCAATTTGAGGACCAGAGGACATAGGTTCAAAGTGAAGGGAAAAAGGTTGCTAAGAATCCGGGGGGTAAGTTTTTCACACAAAGGGTGATGGGTGTGTGGAACAGGCTGCCAGAGGAGGTATGTGAAAGAAGGAACGGCAGATGCTGGTTTAAACCGAAGATAGGCACAACAATCTGGATTAACTCAGCGGGACAGCCTGCATCTCTGGAGAGAAGGAAAGGGTGACGTTTGCAGTCGAGACCCTTCTTCAGATAGACGCCAGAGCTGGTAGTTGAGGCTGGGACTATCCCATCGTTTAAAAAACAGTTAGGTGGATAGGACAGGTTTGGGGGGATATGGACCAAGCGCAGGCAGGTGGGACTGGGGTAGCTGGGACATGTTGGCAAGTTGGGCCAAAGGGCCTGTTTCCACACTGTATCACTCTATGACTCTAGACTGACACAACGTGATGGAGTAACTCAGCGGGTCGTAGAAACATAGAAAATAGGTGCGGGAGTAGACCATTCGGCCCCTCGAGACAGCACCGCCATTCAATGTGGTCATGGCTGATCATCTAAAATAGTAAGATTAAACGAGAACTTACCAGTTTGAAGTTTGATCTTTATTTTATGAGGAGTTACGATGAGCGATTACGTGAAGAAGGCCGTCAAGGCGCATGCGCGTCAATCTTCAAAGCAGCGGTGTGAAATCACAGATAACAGTTGTTGAACTAAAATAGTAAGATTAGAGCTGACTAGAACTTTGAGAAGATCTTTATGTTACGAGGGTTGGGAGCAGATGGCACGTAATCGCTCATCGTAACTCCTCATAAAATAAAGATCAAACTTCAAACTGGTAACTTCTCGTTTAATCTTACTATTTTACTTCGGAGTCACGTGAGTGACTACGTGAAGATTTTGAAGCTCTGTGATTTCATGCCGTGGAAACGAGTCCATGCGTCACACACTGCATCAGTTGACCAGGATGAGTGAGAAATAATTAATGCATTCAAACATGACATAGATAAAAATGCTGATGCTTTAATAATCAAAGAAAATAATAGTGACCCCTCTCACCAGGGGGAAACTATAAAACAGAACCTAAAACAGAATTAGCAAAAGTCCCCGGTCTGGCAATAGATTTGTTATAAAACCTTTGGTACGTCAGTTCATTAGACCATCCCGCAGCCGCTAGAATGTGGTCGAGAGGGACGTCCATATCCCTCGCTGCTGACCTAGATGCAGCCCTGGTGGAATGAGGTTTAAAAGTGTCAAGTGTCTACTCCTGCACATGCCAGCACCTGTTTTATCCATCTTGAAATGGTCTGCACTGTAACCTTTCTATGAGGTTTGGTGTAGCTGATGAATAAGGATAATTCCGAGCCTCTGAGGCTCTTAGGGACCTTAATGTATTATAGTATGTGAGATACCACACACAACCGTTGGTCTCAGGGGTAAGCCACAACTCTCTGGGTGAAGAAGTTTTTCCTCAATGGCCTACCCCTTATTCTTAAACTATGGCCCCTGGTTCTGGAATCCCCCAACATCTGGAACATGTTTTCCTGCATCTAGCCTGTCCAATCCCTTAAGAATGTTATATGTTTCTATAAGATATCCTCTCATCCTTCTAAATTCCAGTGAATACAAGCCCAGTCGACCCATTCTTTCATCATACAGTATGTAATTCCCGTCTGCAGAATGAGGTGACAGCAGAGCTCTGGTGCTCTCCCCAGAGACAAAGTGGCTTCCAAACCCAAGGCAACACGACTTGGTATTGGAAAGTGAAACCTCACTCCCACTTTGTCTCAGCAAACATTTCCTGATAGCTTGCACGTTTGCAACTTACTTGATGCTTGAAGAACACTGGTTCTTGATTAGTACGGGCGTCAAAGGTTATGGGGAGAAGGCAGGAGAATGGGGTTGAGAGGGAAAAAGCAGAGCAGTCATGATTGAATTGTGGAGTAGACTCGATGGGCCGAATAGCCTAATTCTGCTCCTGTGTCTCATGATCACGAGATTGGCACAATCTCCAGTTTCCTCCCACATCTCAAAGATGTGTGAGCTCTGGAGAAAAGGAATAGGTGAGGTTTCTCGTCTGAAGGGACTTGATCCGAAACGTCACCTATCCATGTTCCCCAGAGATGCTGCCTGACCCGCTGAGTTACTCCATCACTCTGCGAAACGTCACCTATCCATGTTCTCCAGAGATGCTGCCTGACCCGCTGAGTTACTCCAGCATTTTGTGTCTATCTTCAGTGCTGAAGACACAGATTGCTGGAGTAACTCAGCCGGTCAGGCAGCATCTGTGGAGAACATGGATAGGTGACGTTTCCCAGAGTTCCTTTGAATACAATTCACGCTGCGTCATTAAACATAGAAAATAGGTGCAGGGGAGGCCATTCGGCCCTTCGAGCCTGCACCGCCATTCATTGTGATCATGGCTGATCGTCCCCTATCAATAACCCGTGCCTGCCTTCTCCCCATATCCCTTGACTCCACTAGCCCCTAGAGCTCTATCTAACTCTCTCTTAAATCCATCCAGTGACTTGGCCTCCACTGCCCTCTGTGGCAGGGAATCCCATAAATTCACAACTCTCTGGGTGAAAACGTTTTTTCTCACCTCGGTCTTAAATGACCTCCCCTTTATTTTAAGAATAATTCATTAATACTTTATTAATACAAGTATCATTAATACTTGTTCAAAACACAATTACATTTACTGAGGAATGTAAATCGATGCATTGATGACACATTGAGAATTTCTTAAAACTCACCATGATGATTGAGGGCTTCTTCTTGGTGAGCTTCTTGGTGTGCAGCAGGTTAGTCATTCAACTTACCTACTGACCCACGTTGTGTCTCTGTCTTTTGCTCTCTCCCTCCCTCTCTCTCGCGCGGCGTTCTCGCTCTCTCTCTCTCCCGCTCCCCATCTCGTCTCTCTCTAGCTCTCTCGGCATTCCCGGAATCATTGACGTTTTGCGGTAGACAAAACTGCTGGAGAAACTCAGCGGGTGAGGCAGCATCTATGGAGCGAAGGAAATAGGCAACGTTTCGGGTTGAAACCCTTCTTCAGACCCGGCTCGAAACGTTGGCTATTTCCTTCGCTCCATAGATGCTGCCACACCCGCTGAGTTTCTCCAGCATTTTTGTCTTCCTTCGATTTTCCAGCATCTGCAGTTCCTTCTTAGACGTTTTGCGGTGACGGCTGCATCTGCGGTTCCTTTCTGTTGGGGGAGGGGGGGGGGGGGGGAGTCCTGACCCGTGGTGGCTCCTGATAAGTGATATGTTCCCTCCGCGGGTGCTGCCTTGCCCGCTGAGTTCCTCCAGCAGTGTTTTTTGTTTGGCTCTGAAGTTGAAGGTGGACCCCCGTGTCTACCTTCAACTCCCTGTCTGTGGTGGCTCAGCGGGACGGGCAGGGGCTCTGGGGAGAGGGTTGCGTTTCTGGTCGAGACTCTTCTTCAGACAATCACAAGTACTCTCACCGACGAGAGTTCAGTTCAGTCTGAAGAAGGGTCTTCTCTCCAGATTCGCTGCGCTGCCTGTCCTGCTGAGCTACTCCAGCTTTTGTCGATCTTCAATTTCAGATTTAGATAAAATTTCTCATGAGGGGCTTATAGCGTCTACCCCCCCCCCCCCCTTCCTGATTGCGATATATATGTAACACCACATTGCAGTATTCTACAGAGATTTTGATTATATTGAGTGGATGTTTCTAGATTAATTTTTGGGAATTAAACATTAAATTCGTTCCATCTGGCAGAAAATTCATGACATTGAGATTTAATAATCATGTTATATTGTGAATTCTTGTGTGAATGGGATTCGTTTGTTATTTGGAAACTTAGGCTATTTTTAAAAATTATCCTTTTCTTAAGAAATTGAATCTACAGGACATTCTTAATGGGAAAGCAGTGGGCAGAAAGGCATGTCATGCATGGTTTGAAGAGCAAAAACTTGTAGTTTACAATGCCAAAATTGATGTTGAGGAAAAACAAGGTGTACAGAGTTGTTTATTGGTTACAATCTGAGGAGTATGATGATGCTACTGATTATGGTATGTCCATGTACCAGCTCGCAACTGATCATCTCCATAAAGACCTGGTCTATTGCTAGAAATTGTAATTTATTTACCTATCTGTTACGTACTTACAGCATATAATACAATAATATTAAAGTTCTAGATCTTGAGAATATCACATTTTTGAATTTTCAAGGCAGTCTGGGTGTTTATTACTATTTCCGTCACAACGGTCAATTTTGTAATTAGCTACAATTAGGTGATTAACTAATTATATGCTTTCAGGTCATCCAAGTAAGATGTTATATTTTTCTTATGTTTCAGAATGCTTCTATAATAACTGTAAATTTCATTCAGTTCTCTTAATTTTTAAGAAAGTTATGGGCTTTTGACTGTCCTCGATCACAGCTTCTGTGTTAAGTCAATAGAAAAGCAATAGGGAACAAGATGCTAATTTCCGAGTATGAAAATGGCCATAATTTGTTTAACACTGAAGATATTAAAGTGAATTAGGTGTCAAATTAAACTTCTTTTTATGCTTTATCTGATGGGATAATTTGCAGACTTGATTTTTAAAATCTCAAAATGTTGTAACATTGATTGAAAATGTACCTGCATCTTGGAGGCCGAAGGTTAGGTTGTTAGCCAAGAAAGATAGACTTCGTTATCCCTCAGTACAGCAACATCAACAACGATGTTGCTGTACTGAGGGATAGCCAAGTCTACCCCTCATGCTAGATGGGAAGGGGCTGTAAAAGGACAGCGCTGCTGGGGGGCGGGGAGTTCCTTTGACAGTGTGTTGGTAGTCTGTCCAGGGGTAAAGTTGCGGGGAGGGCAGGAGCATTGAGAAGGAGGCGGTCGTGGATCATGCCAGCATCCAGCTCAAGAGCGGTTCAGCGGCCGATGGATAACAGGACAGCGGGCGGTGGAGCTTACTCCTTATGTCAGTGCGAGTAACCTCAATTGATCCCTTTATCACGCTGACACAGGAGTAAGCTCCACCGCCAGCAGTGATGTTATCCATCGCCCGCTGACCCACTCCGCTCTGTGACCTTTGCTCTTGAGCTGGTCCCCTCACTGTTCAGACGGAGAGCACTGCCAGAGGTGAGCGGGCCGGCAGAAGGCGCTGAGATGGCAGTCGGTTCCGCTGTCCGGTGATGGCGGCCGCTCATAGCCACGTGAGCTGCTTCCCTCCTCGGCCACAATGCGGTGGCTCCGCGCACGGAGCGCCGCGGCAGCGGTGAGTCAGTGGGTTACTGGCATGAACCCGACCCCCTCCTTCTAAACGCTCCCACCCTTCCCGCAACTTTACCCCTGGCTAGACTCCCCACACGCTGTGAAAGGAACTCTCCCCGCAATTGGTCTCCCCCCAATTGACTAATCTTCTGGAATTTCTTGAGGGGTGCCAGTGGATGTAGTGTATCTAGACTTTCAGAAAGCCTTTGATAAGGTCCCGCATGGGAAACTGGTGACTAAATTTAGAGCACATGGTATTGGGGGTAGGGTGTTGACATGGATAGAAAATTGGTTGGCAGACCGGAAGCAAAGAGTAGGAGTGAACGGGTCCTTTTCAGAATGGCAGACAGTGGCGAGTGGAGTGCCGCAATGTTTCAACGAGGTTTAAAAATCTTAAAAACTGCATATGCGCAAATCGATCTGCTCTCCTGCCAGTCAGCGCCACATGGATTAGTCTTTTCTCCTGTCACTCAGCGGGATGGTCGGCCCCTTCCTGCGCCATCGCATCTTTACTGGAGCTGAGGATGGCCGGCGGAGGCTTCGAATCGGACACAATTTTCGGATGGAACGGAAGCCCAGCCCGGCGCATGCACCAAATGGAAAGCAGAGAATCTGATCCCCGCGGAGGAGAACGTCCAGTAACCAGCGCCCGCTGTGAGTTCCCATCGCACTGTCAGCGCCATCCCCTTCCGCTCTGGTCGCCCTCGTTGGCTCCTGTCCCCCATGATACCCCTCTCCCTCACAACCCTGTCTTTTCTCCGAGCTCTCTCGCTGCCCCAACCCACCTCCCTCCATAATCACCCCCTCCCCCACACCCGCCCATACACCCCCTTCCCCCACACACCCCCTCCCCGACCAAACACCCCTGCCCACACCCACTCCACCACACAACCACTCCCCCCACCACACCCTCTCCCCCTGCTCACACCACCCCTCTCCTCCCCCCACAACCCGCTGACCACACCCGGCCCCCCCACACAATCCCCGCCCACATCCTCCCACCCACAACCCCCCCCCCCCCCCGTCATACACCTCTACCCACAACCCTTGCCCACCTACCCCCTACCACCGCCCACACCCCCCACCCCCTGCCCTCACATCCCCCCTCCCCCACCCACACACTTCCCCCTCCCCCCACAACCCCCCGACGTAAATGAAAAAACGTTCAAATTAAGGATGTTTCATTCTAACTATATTTAATATAAAATAATTATAAATAATTTAAAAAACCATTAACATTTATGACAGAAATTTACATTGTTGCGGGAAATCGACGTGGAGTGCGGGCGGGGTAGAGGTTGGTAGGGTTGTCGAGCGTAGGGTAGCCAACTTCCAGCATCACATCACTGGATCTCCGTGGACGCGGAACCGGTAGAGGCAGGTGTATTCTGGATGACCCCAGTTGTTATTCACCCTCAGTTCAATTAGTTTAAATGCTGCAGCATCTTTATTCTACAAAGCAAAAAAAACATGACGACAGATCAGGGAACCTGTGCTTCAGTATGAAAGTACTGTAGGCAGGAGAGAAGATGGATTAGCTACAAACCAGACTTAAAACATCCTGCTGATCATGGATTTCAGGACAGTCTATTCAATGACATACAAGCATTTTATCATGGAAAAGGTAGATGTTTTACAGAGGTATAAGAAGAACATGGATCTCAAATTACAGCAGGAAATACTGGGAGCAACAGATTTACTCCATGTAGCATCGTGGATGGGGAGAGAACAAGCTTATTTACACAGGCTTGCTTTGTGGCAACTGACAAATTGTGAATAAAGTGGCCATGAAAAATAAACTTCTACTCTGCAAAGATAAATGTCTGGAGTAACTCAATGGGTCAGGCAGCATTCCTGGACCTGCCTGCCCTGCTGAGTTACTCCAACATTTTGCGTATTTCCTTGGTAAACCAGCATCTGCTGGTTCTTGATTCCACAATCTGTAATCTGGATTGGTTCAGCAAGTTTGAAACTTGTAGATGCTTCAAGTAGATCAGCCACTGATCCAGCTCTCCTCGGCATCCCTATCACTGCATCTGAAAACATGTTTATCCTTGACCAGATTGCATGAAAGGTCAATTTTAAAAAGTATCTCTGCACACCTGCTGCCTGACACAAGTATTTCTAGCATTGTGTTTCAGTCCTCCATCACCTGCAGATTTGCAATTTTCTATTTTTAACGTCATTTGTTCCAGTCAATATTTGTGAAATACGAGTCTAAAGAAGGGTCTCGACTCGATACGCCTCCCATTCCTTCTCTCCAAAGATGCTGCCTGACCCACTGAGTTACTCCTGCATTTTGTGTTCATATTCGGTGTGACGCATCTGCAGCATCAGCATTTCCTTCTTACACAATGCGCTATTTGCAAATCACAAACTCCTCACATACTTCCCAAACATATTTAATCTTCAGGAAAAGACACATGTGAGAGAACTTACTGACAGTCCATCTGATCCCTTGGGTCAGATCTCACAGCCAAGACCCATGAGCATTACTGAAGGGGGCTGCAAATCTGTCCAGTTAAGAAGGGATCAGCTGCAAGCATGATTGGGGGAAGGGGGTTGGACAAAAATCTACATTAGGGCCTCCATTGTAAGTCTGAGCTGCTCAGTGGCTCAGGAACAAGAATGATTGGGGTTAGATCTTGGGGATCAAGAAGCCAGTACAGAGCCTACCTTAGGTTCTAACCAGTGTTGCATTGTGAAGGTAGAAAGAAATTGTGGAGAACAATACATCCAGAATAAAGGAGCTTGGGGAAATTAGCATCAGTAAAACAAAAAAGCATTGGGGGAAATAAAGTAACTAAAGATGATAAATCCCCATGGCTGGACAAACTACATCTTAATATTTTGAAAGATGGCTATAGCAACAGTGGTTGTCATCTTTCAAAATTTCATAAATTGTAGAGCTTTTCCCACAAAACAGAAGGTAGCAAATTCCAGAAAGGAGGGAGATTAAAAAAAAAGGAAAGTTACAGATCAATCTGCCTTTTAGATTTATGGAAAATAATGCAATCTATTAATACAGAGTAGTAACATGATGCTTAAAATAAACAGGCTGGGTAGGGTCAATGACAAATGTTTGACAAATCAATTCAAGATTCTTTTTAAGGTTTAACTAGCAGGAGTAAGATGGTGTGTACTTTCAGAAAGTGTCCAACTAAGTCCCATTAATAATTTGGACGAAGGGATCAAAATGTATAGAAGTTTGCTAACCAAACCAGGGTGGCTGTGTGAGCTGAACAGGATTAGGAGAGGCTTCTTTGGATAATGACAGGTTAAATTCCTCGTATGTTGCAAAACATACTTGGTGAATAAAGTGTGATTCTGATTCTGATTCAGAAATGAATGAGCAGGGACATGCAGATGAAATATCATGCAGAAAATTGGTTGGAAGAAACACAAAAAAGTATGTTCTTTATGACGCAGTATCCTGGGCATGATCAATTCCGTTGAACGTCTGCGGCAATGCCCCAGAAGAAGAAAGAACGACAACACCCTGCAAAGACCAATGCAGAGACCACATCAGATGCACAACAGGGACAATCACAGTAAATACTGCAGTTTCCAGAGTAAAAGGAATTTCAAGACACTGCATGAAAACAGCACCGTGCCAGAATTTCAAGCTTTAGTTGCCTTCACTGGAGTTCATCCCCATTCACTCACTGGTGGCTCCTGGATCATGTGATTGATATTTGCCACCTTGATCTCCATTACTGGAATGAATCAACTTGGCATTCTATAAAGCCTTTGCCTGAAGCAAATATGTTTTCAGTGGGAAAAGGGCGGCACGGATGCGCAGCGGCAGAGTTGCTGCCTTACAACTCCGGGTTCCAGAGTTTGTACATTCTCCCCGTGGGTTTTCTCCGAGATCTTCGGTTTCCTTCCACACCAAATACTGGTTTGTCAAGTCAAGTCAAGAGAGTTTATTGTCATGTGTCCCAGATAGGATAATGAAGTTCTTGCTTGCAGCAGCACAACAGAATATTGTAGGCATAAATACAGAACAGATCAGTGTGTCCCTATACCATAGAATATATATACACACATAAATAAACAGATAAAGTGCAATAGGCTGTTATAGTTCAGAGTTTGTTTGAAGTTGTGTTGAATAGTCTGATGGCTGTTCCTGAACCTGGATGTTGCAGATTTCAGGCTCCTGTACCATGTACCTGATGACAGCAAAGAGATGAGTGCGTGGCCAGGATGGTGTGGGTCCTTGATGATGTTGGCAGCCTTTTTGAGGCAGCGACTGCGATAGATCCCCTTGATGGTAGGGAGGTCAGAGCCGATGATGGTCTGGGCAGCGTTTACAACTTTTTGCAGCATTTTCTGCTCCTGGACGCTCAAGTTGCTGAACCAAGCCACGATGCAACCGGTCAGCATGCTCTCTACTGTGCACCTGTAGAAGTTCGAGAGAGTCCTCCTTGACATACCGTCTCTGTAATCTCCTCAGGAAGTAGAGGCGCTGATGTGCTTTCTTTATAATTGCATCAGTGTTCTGGGACCAGGAGAGATCTTCGGAAATATGCACGCCCAGGAATTTGAAGTTCTTGACCCTTTCCACCATCGACCCATTGATATAAACGGGACTGTGGGTCTCCATCCTACCCCTTCCAAAGTCCACAATCAGTTCCTCTCATCTGATGTTGAGTACCAGGTTATTGTGCTGGCACCATTTGGTCTATCGGTCGATCTCACTTCTATACTCTGACTCGTCCCCATCAGTGATACGTCCCACAACAGTGGTGTCGTCGGCGAACTTGATGTAGTTCGCACCATGTCCGGCCACGCAGTCATGAGTATAAAGTGAGTACAGCAGGGGGATAAGCACGCAGCCTTGAGCTGCTCTCGTGCTGATTGTTATCGAGGATGACACATTTCCACCAATACAGACGGATTGTGGTCTGTGAATGAGGAAGTTGAGGTGCCAATTGCAGAGGGATGCGCAATTGAGCTGAGACCTGAGAGCTTGGTAACCAGCTTAGAGGGGAGGATGGTATTAAATGCCGAGCTGTAGTCAATGAATAACAGCCTGACATATGAGTTTTTGTTGTCCAAGTGGTCCAGAGCCAAGTGGAGAGCCAGTGAGATCGCATCCAGCATTGATCTATTGTGGCGGTAAGCGAACTGCAGTGGGTCCAGATTTTTGTCGAGGTATGAGTTGATTTGCGCCATTATCAGCCTCTCAAAGCACTTCATCACCACAGTGCCACTGGTCAGATAGTCATTGAGGCACATCACCTTGCTCTTCTTGAGCACCAGTATTATTGATGCCATTTTAGAGCAGGTGGGAACCTCAGACCTCAGAAGTGAGAGGTTGAAAATGTCCATAAAAACTCCAGCCAGTTGGTCCGCACAAGTGCTCAAAACACGCCCGGATATACCATCAGGTCCAGGCACTTTTCGAGGGTTCACCCCCCTGAAGGATCTTCTGACGTCGGCCTCTGTGACTGTGACCGAAATACCATCACGGCGAATTGGGGCTCTGAGGCACATCAGTGTTCTCCGTATCAAAGGGTGCGTAAAACGCATTGAGCTCGTCAGGGAGTGATGCTTCACTGACATTTGAGCTGTCTCCTGATTTTGCCTTGTAGGAGGTAATTGCATTCAAGACCCGCCACAGTTGCCAAACATTCGACTCATCGTCCAGCTTGGAGCAGAAGTCCCTTTTGGCCTTTTTGATGGTCTTACCAAGGTCGTATCTGGACTTCTTGTAGACCTCTGTATCTTCAGACCTGAATGCCCGGGTTCTGGTCTTCAGAAGAATGTGGATCTCATGGTTCATCCAAGGCTTCTGGTTAGGAAACACTCGGAAGGTTTTTGTTGGGATGCAGTCCTCCACACATTTCTTTATGAAGTCTGTAGCGACTGTGGCATATTCATTCAGGTCCGTTGCCGAGTCCGTGAACATTGCCCAATCTACAGATTCCAAACAGTCCTGGAGTTGTTCCTCTACCATCCCCGTCCCCCCGTCCCCCCCGACCAGCTCTGTACAGTCCTCACCTCTGGGGGTGCGCTCTTCAATTGCTGCCTGTAGGCAGGAAGAAGCAGCACCGCAGTATGGTCGGATTTACCGAAGTGAGGGCAAGGGATAGAGCGATAGGCATCCTTGATTGTCGTGTAGCAGTGGTCGAGGGTGTTTGGTCCTCTGGTGCTGCAGGAGACATGTTGGTGGAAGTTTGGGAGTGATTTCTTAAGGTTGGCTTTGTTGAAATCCTCGGCTATGGTAGTAAATGCCTCTGGGTAAGCCGTCTGGTGTTTGTTGACCACGGCGTGCAGCTCCCCCAGTGCCAGATGGACATCTGCCTGGGGAGGGATGTAGACCGCGGGCGGTCAGGATGATGGAGGTGAATTCCCTCGTTCGGTAGAAGGGACGGCACTTCACAGCTAGGTGTTCCAGGCGCGGAGAGCAGGAGTTGGAAAGAACGGCCACGTCTGAGCACCACGCAGAGTTGAGCATGAGGCAGACGCCCCCTCCTCTCCCTTTCCCAGATGCCAGTGTATGGTCCATGCAATGGATGGAGAAACCTTCAGGCTGGACTGCTGAGTCTGGAGAGCTGGTGGTGAGCCATGTCTCTGTGAAACAGAACACAGAGCATTCCCTCAGCTCCCTTTGGTAAAGCAACCTTGCTCTTATGTCCTCCACTTTATTTTCAAGGGACTGTACATTGGCCAGGAGGATGGTAGGGAGAGGGAGTCAAAGTCTGACCTGAGCGCGTCAGTCTGACCTGAAATCCTGCCCGTCGGCCACGTTTCCGGACACAATGGAGGCCCCGTCGTTTCCAGGTACTATGTTTACTGTACCTGCTGTTTCTGCGAACCTGCGCTGGTACGGGGATTCCCTTGCATACAGCAGCTCCAGCTCCGTTGTTCCTGGGAGATCCTGCCCGTCGGCTCTGGAGGTCTTCCCGGTGATTCCAGGTACAGTACCTGTGACCCCAGTCGGGTCGGGTGCTGTCCAGCGATTGAGGGAACGCTTGCAGTCGGGGTCTCCCGCAGCTGTGGAAGATCGCAATATCGCTAGTGCCTTCAAGTGCACTAGCAACATGTCTGTTACGGCGCCGATTTCTGCCGTTTTTCTAATCCAGGTGAGTTGATTGAAGGTATAAATAATGTAGGTTAATCGGCTTGGTATAGAAGTAAATTGTCCCCCGTGTGTGTCTTGTGAGTCTGTGGAATTCTCTGCCTCAGAGGAGGGTTCTCTGGAAACTTTCAAGAGAGAGCTAGATAGGGCTCTTGAAGATAGCGGAATCAGGGGATATGGGGAGAAGGCAGGAACAGGTTACTGATTGTGGATGATAAGCCATGATCACATTGAATGGCGGTGCTGGCTTGAAGGACCGAATGGCTACTTCTGCACCAATTGTCTATTGATACTGTTAGTGTGCGGGGATCGCTGGTCGGTGCGGACTAAGGGCCTGTTTCAGCACTGTATCTTTAAGCTAAACTCAAACATGGGTGAAGTCAGCACCAAAACTCAGAATCACAGTTCAAACACCAGTGAGCTAATTGTCAAATATTGGCACATGACAGATTTTGGTTAACAGTTACTACATCGCAAAGCCTATTTTTGTAAAAGATAGATAAATATTTGAGGCAAAGGAAAATAAAAGCTTGCAGGAAAAGGCCAAGGTTATAGGATTGTTCCAGCAAAGAATCAATGATCCCTTATGCACTTCCATACCTGCACCTCAAACGTCTGGATTGAATCCCCTTCCGCATTATACGTATACTGTCCCAACAGGACCCCTTCAGCTTGATTTTCATCATCCAAGCCCTGTGAACAAATAGAAATTAGTAAGCTTTGTACACAGAAAATTACTCTCCAGTCACCCCAACAATTATACCAGCCTGATGAAAGCAGGACTTTCACCCTTGCCTGGAAGAAAGCTTGGTTGAATATATAAAGTCATTTCATTTCAAACAGAACTAGTAGTTCCCTAAAAGTCAATTGGAAAAATGTCATCACCTCATTTAGCACATGAAGTGAATCTGTAGACAATCAAACAGAATGAAACGATGTCCTGCATACGTAGCATCAACTCTCATCTGTGGTAGAATCAGTGTGTCCCACCACAGGGGCCTCATCAGGCACCTCTATACCCACAGAACTAGAGTGGAAGCAGGTCATCCTCAATCCTGAGAGAATACCAGTGAAGAATTGTTCACCCCCATTCAGGAAAGCATTGGCATATAAATTGTCCCTTGTATGTAGGGTTGTGTTAACTTTAATCTCATCTATTGGTTGTAAAGTTGCTTCATCACTAAATGATGCTTTTGTGGTTAGCAGTGTTGAGGATTGTGCAATAAAGTGACAAAACTCAGTGAAGACAGTGAAAACGCAGAATCACAGTTCAAACACCATTATGAGCAATTTGTGTAGCATGGAACATTGAAGATTATATTAGAGGGCCTTCTATTTGAGGGATTATTGTTCTGGACTGTGAAATGGAATTTGCTCATTTTTAACAGAACTTGTTAATGCTATTGACGTGGATTGAGACCACTCGGGACCCTGAACATGGAATCCAATGTCCAAGAAAGCCTTGCCATGTTCAGCAGCATGCTCCAGACAAACACCATGGTTCACAAACATTCAGTCATATTCTATACATTTCACATACATAAACAGAGAAGTCTTGAGGGGCACTTCTAATTGATCCATGTGGAGAAATTGTTCTTGGAATGTGCTCCAGGGTAAAGGATGTAGGCCTGATCCAGACAGCAAGCTCGATGACAACAACGCCTTGGGAGCCTTTAAATGGCCAACAGTTCCCAGGATGAACCTCCGGCTGCAAGAGAGAACAAAAACAAAAAAATTAGGAAAGATTCTGTTTAGTTAAGAGATACAGCGCGGAAACAGGAAATATTAACACTATCCTCTACACACTCGGGATAATTTTTTTAACATTTACCAAGCCAATTAACCTACAAACCTGTACGTCTTTGGAGAATGGGAGGAAACCGAAGATCTAGGAGCAAATCCATGCAGGTCACGGGGAGAACGTACAAACTCCATACAGACAGCACCCATAGTTGGGATCGAACCGGGTTCTCTGGCTCTGCAAGTGCTGTAAGGCAACAACTCTACCACTGTGCCGTCCACAATTCTCTACGCACAATTATCCCCCTTTCAACAGAACACTGATTCTTTCTAAAGGGACAGCAAAGATTTAGATTTTTCAACACGATCCACATGAGGATACGAAGTTACTTACAGAATAATGAAAGGCATAGAGTGCATGTGGAAAGGATGTTTCCACTGGTGGGAGAGTCTAGGACCAGAGGTCATAGCCTCAGAATTAAAGGGTGCGCCTTTAGAAAGGAGGTGAGGATGAACTTCGTTGCCACAGAGGGCTGTGGAGTCCAAGTCAGTGGATACTTTCAGGGCTGCCAATTCTCACGCTTTGAGCGTGAGACTCACGCATTTCGACAAATTCTCACGCTGATCACAAGTTTCTCACGCTCTGTCGTGAGAAATTCTGTGATCAACGAGAATTTCAACTGCATGGGCCGCGGGTGGAGAGCCGGGGCGGAGGGAGGGATGGAAGCAGCGGCGGGGACAGATGCGGACGGGGAGCCGGGGCTGGCGATTGTTTGCCGGGCTGGCGAGTCGCTCGCTGCAGCTCCGGCCATGGAGCAGCCTCAGTGCAAGAGTCCCGGGCCATCGGAGGCGTCGGAAGCGTTGCGCCGCTGCCGTTAAGTCTTTGTGCCGAATTCGCCCTGGTGACCGGCATGGACCAGGCAGCGTCTCTGGAGAGAAGGAATAGGTGACGTTTCTGGTCGTGACCCTTGTAAGGGTCTCGACCCGAAACCTTTAGAAGGGTCTCGACCCGAAACGTCACCCATTCCTTCTCTCCAGAGATGCTGCCTGTCCCGCTGAGTTGCTCCAGCATTTTGTCTCTCTCTTCGGTTTAACCAGCATCTGCACTTCCTTCTCACACAATAAGACCCAACAAGACGACTTTGAAGCTAGTACCACTCGGGTGGGGGAGGGACGGAGAGAGAGGGGATGTTAAAGAAATCGATATTCATACTCAATCGGGGAAATTAGTTGATATGTCTTTAAACTGATATTTTGTTCATCTTTAAATGTAAGTCTTGGATTCATGTATTGCGGGAACAAATAAGCAAAGGCAAGATGGTAAATATAAACTACAAATTAACTTCAGAAAATGAAACTTGTTGAGATGAACTTTGCCCTTTACAAAGAATAACCTCAGGGATTATGCAGTAAATGTCATTCAAATACTCTGCAACCTTGGGATAATATTGTTTATGTTCAAATCTGATAGGTAAGTCTTGATTTGTTCAATATTATAATTAGTTCAAAGATACAGCATGGAAACAGGCCCTTCGGCCCCTCGAGTCTGTGCTGACCATCGATCACCCGTTCACACTGGGAGATTTATTATCATTTCAACAATTACAATTAAAATTTAAACTGAAAAACACTCATTATTTTAAATATTTTCAGATTTGTAATTTTTTGAAGACATACATACAGGGATATCAAAAAATAACTCCTGATTTACTAGAAGAAGTAATGAATATAAAAGCTGATACACAAAAATTAATAGCATATTTATATAATAGTATCTTAAATATAGATTTACCTGTGACCGAGGTAATTAGAGAAGAGTGGGAACGGGAATTATTGATAAAAATTACGAAGGCTACATGGGAAAAGTATTTGACATACATTCACAAGTGTTCGATTAATGCAAGACATAATCTAATCCAATTTAAAATTTTACATAGATTATATTACTCAAAAACAAGATTAAATAAATTTTATCCAAATATATCGCCCATTTGCGATAAATGTTTAATCCAAGAAGCAACTATAACACACTCTTTTGTTTCTTGTATAAAACTTCATGGATTTTGGAGTGATATTTTCAAAATATTTACAAAATTATTTAAGACAAAAATGGAACCCAATAATGAATTGATTATATTTGGGGTAATGGAAGACGGGAACAAATTGAGCTCATCTCAAAAGTCAATTTTTAATTATGGTTTAATAATAGCAAAAAAATTAATATTGAAATTTTGGAAAAATACACCAATACCAACGCTCAAAATGTGGATTGCAAGTATGTTGGATACCGCACATCTTGAGGAAATGCGATTCCTCCTAACAGATAAATTTGACCAATTCATAACGAGTTGGTCTCCATTTGTCATCTTTTTGGAAACGTATGGTGCAAAACAGGTGTAAAAGCTAATCCGTGACTGCGGATGGTCAAGATTATAAATGATCTTCTATTTTCTTTTCTTCTTTTCTTTTCATTTATTCTCTTTCTTCTATTTTCTATGTCTCAACTTTCTTATTTCATTCTTTATTTTTCTTTTTCACACACTATATATCTCACATTTTTCTATTTTTCATTATCTAACTTTTTTCTTTTTCTTCTTTATTTCAAAAAAATTTTAAAATAAGAAGCTGTACATAAAAGGTATTATGAAAATATGATTGTATACAATTGTACTTACTTCTAATAAAATAAAAATATTTTTAAAAAAAAATTTAAAAAAAATACTCTGCAACCTTGGGATAATATTGTTCATGTTCAAATCTGATAGGTAAGTCTTGATTTGTTCAATATTATAATTAGTTCAAAGATACAGCATGGAAACAGGCCATTCGGCCCCTCGAGTCTGTGCTGACCATCGATCACCCGTTCACACTGGTTCTATGTTATCCCACTTTCTCATCCACTCCCTACACACTAGGCAATTTACAGACGGCCAATTAACCTACAAACCCGCACGTCTTTGGGATGTGGGAGGAAACCCACGCGGTCACAGGGAGAACGTGCAAACTCCACACAGACAGCACCCGAGACCAGGATCGAACCCGGGTCTCCGGCGCTGTGGGGCATTAATTGCAATGCGAATATTGGGCCTCCGCTGATATGCCGGGATGATTACCCAATATTACTGATTATTAATCCATTGTATTATTGATTATATATGTTGCGCCCGTTCTCCTTTATCTGTACATTGTGAGCGGCTTGCTTGCATTTACCGGATAGCACGCAACAAAAGCTTCTCCCTGTACCTCGCTACAGGTGGCAATAGTAAACTAAATCAATCTATTTACATGTATCTATGTGTTGTTGCTTTAATCGGCCTGTTAAGGTGCAGCAACTGAGATTGTCATTGTTCTGATGTCGCTGCACGCGACAGCTAAACATTCTTGTCTTCATTCTACACTTGAAATGACCACAATGACATTTAAATGGCATTTGGACAGGTACACGTGCAGGAAGGAACTGCAGATGCTGGTTTAAACTGATAGACACAAAGTGCTGGAGTAACTCAGCAGGTCAGGCAGCATCTCTGGAGGGAAGGAATGGGTGATGTTTCGGGTCGAGACCCTTCTTCAGACTGAAGGTCGGGTTAATTGGCTTGGTATAAGTGTAAAGTCCCTAGTGTGTGTAGGATAGTGTTAATGTGTTGGGGTCGCTGGTCGGTGCGGACTCGGTGGGCCGAAGGGCCTGTTTCCGCGGTGTATCTCTAAACTGAGCCCTGTCCGGCTAGCAGGGCTGTGTAGGGCCGAGTGCCGGGACACGGTGACAACTGGCTCTGATCTCCACAAAGCCAATCACGTATAGAGCAGCGCTGCAGATCAATGGGCCTCTGGTGCTTGGAGTCAGTCCACAGACACAGAGAGGAAATTGGATGTTACTCCGGCTTTTTGCGTCCATCAGTGACTTGAAGAGAGGGCTGGACAACGAGTGACGCAGCTGGTCGCGGCTCCCCTGATCTACGTTATTCCCACGCATTTATGGGCCTGTCCCATTGAGGCGACTCTTTAGGCGACTGTCAGGGACTAGTTTTACTAGCATTCACCTACAACACCTCGCGACAACCTATGACAATGTCCGACTGCAAAAACTGTTGCTCCTGTCGCTTGTAGTCGCCCAAAAGATCGCCTAAGTGGGACAGGCCCTTCAGGCTGTGGCTCAGTGCATCCCTCAGGCTTGGTCTCTCGCAATTTCTCACTCCCAACTCTCACCCAATGTTGGCAACCCTGTACTTTTAAGGCAGGGATAGATAAATTCTTGATTAGAACGGGTGTCAAGGGTTATTTTGGGAACAGGGATGGGTTGTTGGGTGGAGGTTGCTATGGCAGGAATCTGCAGTCTCTATCCCTCTATGATTTCTGCCAATTTACCTCAACCCTGCACAATGAGAAATCGTGCTAGAATTTTCCAGCAGAGCCCATTGCTGCTTTTGGTTCATGATGTGACAATTATTAAGTTAATACAGAGAACAAGAGTTACTGAGACATTTTTAACACCTTGTCCCCAAGACAGATACTCTCACACCATTTGCAAAGTATCAGGACAAGTACCTGAATCAGCAGGACCTCCGTCTCGGGCAGTGTGATCAAATGCAACCCAAAATATGCTTTCTCCGATTTCCTCTAAATCTTTCTTTGCTTAAAAACCTATACCCTCTGGATTTAGGCACCTCTGTAAGCTTCAGGCAAAAGCTGGCAAATGGGATTAGTTGTACGGGTACTTGATGGCTGACGTGGACGTGTTGGGCACAAAGGGCCTGTTTCTGTGCTATATGACTCCATAAGTGGATTTTAATAATCTAAACTCAATTGAAGATTTGACAAACACACTGGCAATCTACATTCAGGTGAGGGGAATGGGGAGCATAAAGCATCGTAGTTTGGTTAAAGCAGATGGAAGGAGCCCATTTTTCCTTCAGGAAGGATATTTTTGCTATGGAGGGAACACATCAAAAGTGCAGCAGATTATAGCAATGTTACAAAATTTTGAGATTTTAAAAATAAAGTCTGCAATTTATCCCATCAGATAAAGCATAAAAAGAAGTTTAATTTGACACCTAATTCACTTTCATATCTTCAGTATTAAAGAAGTTATGGCCATTTTCATACTCGGAAATTAGCATCTTGTTCCCTATTGCTTTTCCATTGACTTAACACAAAAGCTGTGATCGAGGACAGTTAAAAGCCCATAACTTTCTTAAAAATTATGATAACTGAAAAAAATGTCAGTTATTATAGATTGAAGCATTCTGAAACAAATATGAAACAATCTTACTTAGAAGACATGAAAGTAAAGCATATAATTAGTTAGTTACCTAATTGTAGCTAATTACAAAATTCAATTACTAGATCTAAACATCTATCAATTTCTTAAGAATAGATTAACATTTTTAAATAGCCTAAGTGTCCAAATAACATTCACACAATAATTCAGAATATAACATAATTTTTAAATCTCATTTTCATGAATTTACAGGCCAAATGGCAGGAATTGAATGTTTAATACCTGTAAATTAATGGGCATTTATATCATCTTGTGAGTGACAATTTCTGGAACGCGATCTTTTGGAACGTTCATTTGCAGTGAATTTAACCCCGTATTGGCATGAAAAATACTGCCGTTAATTCGGGGAATAAAATCACCGTGTCGCATGAAAAAATGTGAATTAAAGGCTTCTTAAGAAGCACTTTTATACATTTAAAGAAACCACTTTCGTTTACCTGTCCCGTGTGTGAAATCCGTCCCCGTTATCGGCGTTGACGCTTCAGGAGCTGATTTTAAAATTACTCTAGCGCTGACATTGACGATTTAATAAAAATAAAAAATACACAAAAGGCCACTAGGAACGATTTGTCAGCCAACGCTTGTACTCCAACAAAATATTAACCAGGACAAGGGAGGAGAAACCCGCGTTTTAACCCCGCCCCCCCTTAAAGGCGCAAAAATCGCGCGCACGGCCAGTGGCAGAATTACAGCGCGACTGAAGGTAAGTTTTGTAACATACCTACAGATTAACTATAGGGATGGCAGGGCTGACGTCTGAAGAGCAATTTGGTCAATATTTAATGGAGTTCGGAAGGAATGATAATTTTATAGAAACCTACAAAATGTAGAAGTTCTAACAGGACTGGACAGATTAGAGGTAAGATGTTCCTGATGCTGGGGAGTTTCAGGACCAGTTTCACAGTGCAAGGATAAGGCGAGGTCATGTAGAACTCAGAGGGGGAGAAATCTCTTCATCCAGAGTGGTGAACTACCATCTCCAGTTTAAATTCCATTTGGAATATTTTGGATGACCAAGAAACCAAGAATTCTCTATCATGGAATGCAATTGAAATCAGATCGTTGAATATACTCATGTGTTAAATATTGTTCTTGTAGCTAGAGGGACCAAGAGGTATGGGGGAGAAAGGTATGGGGAGTCCCCCAACTGGGGATCAATTTGGATGATCAGCCATGATCACACTGAGGGGTTGAGTGGGCTTGAAGGGCCACATTGCTTACTCCTGTTCATAATTTCCATGTTTCTGTTCCATATCCCACAACTGTGGTACTGAACAAGCACACATGATGGGCCAATACATGACTTTTTTCGACATATATATCAATATATCTTGCATTCTTCTGACTGGGAAGAACTGTTATGCAGACAGAGTATGTTTCACATAAACCTGGGGAAAGCAGAAGACACACACTAGTTGTGGTGCCCCAGCAGCAAATCTTGAAGTTGTGGACCGTCCCTGTACCTTTCTGCCTCTAGGAGAGGATTCGAAGGTCACTGCTTTCAAGACAGGAGCAGCAGTACAAGGATTATATACCTGAATGACAGCTCTGGGTGAGTGAGATTGGTACCACAGTGGAATGCCAAACAGACTAAGAACAGTCTTGGTCTCTAACGTCTCTGTGCAGCGCGTGTGGATCACAGTGCCACCTAACAAGAGAAAAAATAATCATAATCATATCACTGAATAGACAAAGTTAATCATAAATCCTTCAAGAAATATGCAGGTTTGCAGAGAACTGCTAAACTCTGGCAGAGGGATTGGATAGTTTTTGCTTGACTGCTGACCACTAAGAAACATAGAAAATAGGTGCAGGAGGAGGCCATTCAGCCCTTCGAGCCAGCACCACCATTCATTGTGATCATGGCCGATCGTCTCCAATCAATAACCCGTGCCTGCCTTCTCCCCATATCCCTTGATTCCTAGAGCTCTATCTAACTCTCTCTTAAATCCATCTAGTGACTTGGCCTCCACTGCCCTCTGTGGCAGGGAATTCCACAAATTCACAACTCTCTGGGTGAAAAAAAAAATTCTCACCTCAGTCTTAAATGGCTTCCCCTTTATTCTTAGACTGTGGCCCCTGGTTCTGGACTCGTCCAACATTGGGAACATTTTTCCTGCATCTAGCTTGTCCAGTCCTTTTATAATTTTATATGTTTCCATAAGATCTCCCCTCATCCTTCTAAACTCCAGTGAATACAAGCCTAGTCTTTTCAATCTTTCCTGATATGACAGTCCTACCATCCCAGGGATCAATCTCATGAACCTACGCTGCACTGCCTCAATCACAAGGATGTCCTTCCTCAAATTAGGAGACCAAAACTGTACACAATACTCCAGATGTGGTCTCACCAGAGCCCTATACAACTGCAGAAGAACCTCTTTACTCCTATTCTGAAATCCTCTTGTTATGAAGGCCAACATTCCATTAGCTTTCTTCACTGCCTGCTGTATACCTGCATGCCAACTTCCAGTGACTGGTGTACAAGGACGCCCAGGTCCCGCTGCACCTCCCCCTTACCTAACCTAACCCCATTGAGATAATATTCTGCCCCCTTGTTTTTGCCACCAAAGTGGATAACCTCACATTTATCTATATTATACTACATCTGCCACACATCTGCCCACTCACTCAACCTGTCCAGGTCACCCTGCAACCTCCTAACATCCTCTTCACAGTTCACACTGCCACCCGGCTTTGGGTCATCTGCAAACTTGCTGGTGTTGCTCCTAATTCCCTCTTCCAAATCATTAATATATATGGTAAACAGTTGCGACCCCAACACCGAGCCTTGCGGCACTCCACTCGCCACTGCCTGCCATTCTGAAAAGGACCCGTTCACTCCTACTGTTTGCTTCCTGTCTGCCAAACAATTTTCTATCCATGTCAACACCTTACCCCAATACCATGTGCTCTAATTTTAGTCACCACTCCCGTGCAGGACCTTATCAAAGGCTTTCTGAAAGTCTAGATACACTACATCTACTGGCACCCCTTCATCCATTTTACTTGTCACATCCTCAAAAATTTCCAGAAGATTAGTGAAGCATGATTATCCCTTTCATAAAGCCATGTTGACTTGGACTAATCTTTTTACTACTATCCAAATGCCCCATTATTACCTCTTTAATAATTGACTCCAGCATCCTTCCCACCGCCGGTCATGCTAACTGGTCTGTAATGCTCCATTTTCTCTCTCGCTCCTTTCTTGAAAAGTGGGATAACATTAGCTATCCTCCAATCCACAGGAAATGATCCTGAATCTATTGAACATTGGAAAATGATCACCAATGCATCCACTATTTCTAGAGCCACCTCCCTGAGGACCCAGGGATGCAGACCATCAGGCCCAGGGGATTTATCATCCTTCAGTCCCATTAGCCTACACAATACTATTTCTCGCCTAATGAAAATTTCTTTCAGTTCCTCTACCCCCATAGATCTTCTGTCCTCCAGTACATCTGGGAGATTGTTTGTGATCCGAAGTACCTGTTCAACTCTTCTGCCATTTCCTTGTTACCCACACGAGGGCATCGGAGATGTCCTCATTCTTCAGGGAGCGGGGGTTCCCCTCTTCTACCATAGATGAGGCTCTCACCAGGGTTTCTTCCATACCCCGTCACATTGCTCTCTCTCCCCCCATCCCCCCACTCGTAACAAGGGCAGAGTCCCCCTAGTCCTCACCTTCCACCCTATCAGCCGTCATGTACAACAAATAATCCTTCCTTCATAGATGCTGCCTCACCCGATGAGTTTCTCCAGCATCTGCAGTTCCTTCTTAAACATAAAAAATAATTTCACCTGTGTCTGCCTTCAAGGGACCCACATTTGACTTTACTACTCTTTTTCCCTTAAGATATCTAAAGAAGCATTTATTGTCCTTCTTTATATTCCTGGCCAGCTTCCCTTCGTACTTCATCTTTTCAGCCCATATTGCCCGTTTTGTTTTCTTCTGTTGTCCGATGAAAGTTTCCCAATCCTCTGGCTTCCGGCTACTCTTTGCTGTGTTATACATCTTTTCTTTTAGTTTTATTCTATCCTTAACTTCTCTTGTCAGCCACGGTTGCCTCCTACTCCCCTTAGAATCTTTATTCCTTTTTGGAATGAAATAATCCTGCGTCTTCCGGATTATGCCCAGAAATTCCTGCCATTGCTGTTCCACCGCCATTCCTGCTAGGATCCCTTTCCAGTCTACCTTGGCCAGCTCCTCTCTCATGCCTTCATAGTCCCCTTTGTTCAACTGCATCACTGACATTTCCGATTTAACCTTCTCCTTCTCAAATTGCAGATTAAAACTAAACATATTATGATCACTACCTCCAAGCGGTTCCTTTACCTCGAGTTCTCTTATCAAATCTGGTTCATTGGACAACACTAAATCCAATATTGCCTTTTCTCTGGTCGGCTCCATTACAAGCTGCTCTAAGAATCCATCTCAGTGGCACTCTACAAACTCTCTTTCTTGGGGTCCTGAACCAACCTGATTTTCCCAGTCGACCTGCATGTTGAAATCCCCCATCACCACAGTGGCATTACTTTTGTTACATGCCAGTTTTAACTCCTGCTGCAACTTACACCCTACATCCGGGCTACTATTTGGGGGTCTGTATATAACACCAATTAGTGTCTTCTTGCCTTTACAGTTCCTCAACTCAATCCACAATGACTCTATCTCATCAGTCCCTATGTCTTCCCTCGCAAGGGACTGAATTCCATCCCTCACCAGCAGAGCTACCCCCCCCCCCCCTCCTCTGCCCACCTACCTGTCCTTTCCATAGGTACACAAAAATGCTGGAGAAACTCAGCGGGTGCAGCAGCATCTATGGAGCGAAGGAAATAGGCAACGTTTCGGGCCGAAACGTTGCCTATTTCCTTCGCTCCATAGATGCTGCTGCACCCGCTGAGTTTCTCCAGCATTTTTGTGTACCTTCGATTTTCCAGCATCTGCAGTTCCTTCTTTAACACTTTGTCCTTTCTATAGGATGTATAACCCTGAATATTAAGTTCCCAGGCCCAATCCTCCTGCAGCCACCTCAGTAATCCCCACAATGTCATATCTACCAACCTTTAACTGAGCCTCAAGCTCATCTACTTTACTTCTTATATTTGGCCATACTCTCCTATCCCTTTGTGAGCTTTCTTCCCCGTTAATGCTGGGGTAATTAACTATCCCTTTACTCTCTTTCCCTTCAACTCCGTCCTTGAAAACCACCCATGTAGCAGTGGCAAACCTACCTCCCTTTCAGAATGGCAGGCAGTGCTAGTGGGGTACCTCAAGGCTCGGTGCTGGGACGGCAGCTATTTACAATATACATCAATGATTTGGATGAAGGGATTCAAAGTAACATTAGAAAATTTGCAGCTGACACAAAGCTGGGCGGCAGTGTGAACTGTGAGGAGGATGCTATGAGAATGCAGGGTGACTTGGACAGGTTGGGGGAGTGGGCAAATGCGTGGCAGATGAAGTTTAATGCGGATAAATGTGAGGTTATCCACTTTGGTAGCAAAAACAAGAAGCAGATTACTATCTAAATGGCGTCAAGTTGGGAAAAGGGGAAGTACAACGGATCTGGGGGTCCTTGTACATCAGTCTGTGAAAGTAAGCATGCAGGTACAGCAGGCAGTAAAGAAAGCGAATGGCATGTTGGCCTTTATAACAAGAGGAATCGAATATAGAAGCAAAGAGGTCCTTCTGCAGATGTACAGAGCCCTAGTGAGACCACACCTGGAGTATTGTGTGCAGTTTTGGTCCCCTAATTTGAGGAAGGACATTCTTGCTATTGAGGGAGTGCAGCGTAGGTTTACAAGGTTAATTCCCGGGATGGCGGGACTGTCATATGCTGAGAGAATGGAGCAGCTGGGCTTGTACACTCTGGAGTTTAGAAGGATGAGAGGATATCTTATTGAAACATATAAGATTGTTAAGTGCTTGGACACGCTAGAGGCAGGAAACATGTTCCCGATGTTGGGGGAGTCCAGAACCAGGGGCTACTGTTTAAGAATAAGGAGTAAGCCATTTAGAACGGAGACGAGGAAACACTTTTTCTCACAGAGAGTGGTGAGTCTGTGGAATTCTCTGCCTCAGAGGGCGGTGGAGGCAGGTTCACTGGATGCTTTCAAGAGAGAGCTAGATAGGGCTCTTAAAAATAGCGGAGTCCGGGGATATGGGGAGAAGGCTGGAACGGGGTACTGATTGGGGATGATAAGCCATGATCACATTGAATGGTGGTGCAGGCTCTAAGGGCCAAATGGCCTACTACTGCACCTATTGTCTATTGGTGGATAAGTACCCTCCCAAATCTTAACCATTTACTTGCTCTCATCATTTTTCCATTCAATACAACTATAATAAACAAGGAGCTTTTTGCAAAAAATTAAGTACAATGAGAAAGATTACTGTAACATAAAATGGAAGCAAAACTTCTACCAGCTGACCAAGGTATAAAAATATTGTTATTTGTGGGCAGTTAGCTGGGAACATGTGCAACAAATGACTGCTGTCTGCATAGGTTATTTTTCTCAATTCTATAAAGCCATATAGCATTACATCTGACCTAGTTTAGAGACTAACCAGAAAGGACAATTTATATTGTAGAACATATATTTTTCATATATTGTAGAACATATATTTACATCGCAGGAACAGGCCCTTTTGGCCCACTGTGTCTGCACCGACCATGATGTCAGCCAAACCTATCCCATCTGACTGGACATGGTCTGCATCCCTCTACTCCCTGTCTGTACATGTATCTGTCCAAATGCTTTTTAAAGATTACTATTGTATCTGCTTCTACCACCTCCCCTGACAGCACACCTACAGCTGTGCAAGAAAAACTTGCCTCACACATCTCCTTTAAACATCTCCCCCTCTCACCTTAACTCGATGCCCTCACGTATTTGACATTTCCACCCTGGGGAAAAGACTGCCTACTCCATCTATATATCTCTCATAATTTTATATACTTCTATCGTCTCGTCTCAGCCTCTGACATTCCAGCAAAAACATTCTGTTTGTCCAACCTCCCCTTATAGCTAATATTCTATTCTAGCATTCTGTCTAATCCAGGCAGTATCCTGGTCATTCTGCAGATGGCTAAAACCTAAAACAGATCTTCAGCTTTCTACACAATTCCAATTAAATCCAACGTTAGCTTGAGAAGACCCAAGCTTCTATCCACATTTCAAACCATGAGCTTGTCTTCTTTTCTTGCACTTCCACAGGTGTTTAAGATTTCATTTGTCTGCCACTAGTTGCATCTCCACCGATCCAGCTGGTATCGACGTTCATCTCAAATGTCTCCTGGTCTCCAGTCTATCTATTTTGTTCTCACTTTCTCTGCAACTTAAACTTTGCTTCAAGGAATAAAACTGGCTAACCAACAGAAGAGCACAGCACAGGGCAGCACAGTGACAGATCGGTAGATCTCCTGCCTGACAACACCAGAGATTTGGGTTTGATCCTGACTACGGGTGCTGTCTGTACGGAGTTTGTACATTCTACCTGTGACCGCATGGGTTTTCTCCGGTTTCCTCCCACACTCCAAAGATGTATAGGTTTGTAGGTTAATTGTAAGTTGTAAAATTGGCCAGAGGGCAGAATAAGATCCACCTTTTCTTCATACGCATTAAATGACGGAGTTCCAGATTTGCAGATGATACTGTGAGCTGGGGATATTAATGGTATTCGAGGCAAATACAGAATAGGGTTTGAACAGGCTGGTTACAGCTCTAATTCAAATGTGAAATATTTCATTTTGGGAGGAGGAATAAGGCAATGTAAACTAGTGGGCACAATTCTAAAAGGAGTGAAGAAACAACAGTGTCTCTGGAATGGGTGATGTTTCGGGTTGAGACGCTTCATCAGACCTTCACATCCTTCTTACACACGTGGGTGATATATGTGCCTTGTTTACTGAAAGAAGGAAGTTTAGGATGTTGTTTAAAAACTCCTGTGCTTTATAAATAACGGCTCAGTGTACAAGAGCAAAGAAGTGATGGGGAACTTTAAAACACGGCTTGGCCACAGCTGCCTGGCCCTCAGAAAGGCACGAAGCTTTGGAGAGAGTGCACAAGAGATTAACCAATGTGTTTGCAGGGATGGTGGAGCAGTAGACAGAATGAAGATGGCCGATGCTGCCCCAGGGCAATGCCATCCAACCGATGGCTCAGCCTTTAAATGAGTTGTGGCTGGCGCAACATCAAGCAGTTACAAGTTAAATTAACATTCAGCAGTGTGAACCTCAGCAGCTCTGGGGAAACCTGTACTGTGAACATAGATTTGTACTTGCCTATTCAGGACATATCGCCCCGTGTGAAAGAGCACCCCATTCCTTGGTAGCAAGTCAAACATGACTAAAGTGCCAGCCCACACAACACCCTTTCAGTCTGTTACATTCACAGTTTTACTTTGCCCGGGCTTTTGTCTGATACTTACCAGCAGATTCCAGTGCATAATCCACCAATCCAACCCTGTCAGCGCTGTACAGTTTCAGGGCTTGCTCCACAATGCTTTCCACTTCCTACCAAAGGAAAAAAGAACAATAACCTCGGATAAGAAGGGGGCAGTAGAGTGCAATAGAGTGCAGAGCCCACACACATACATAAACCAGGCGTGCAATGCTCCCTTCAACAGTTCCCACAAAATGTGCACTCTTATCCATTCCCATAATCTGGAATTAGCAAGGTCTACTATAAGTGAGCAATGGAGAGCCCAAGTATACTGCATAGAAGGCAGCAAGATTATGTGATCAGGTCAATAATTATTAAAGTACATTGACATGGATAGGACAGGTTTGGAGGGATATGGGGCAAACGCAGGCAGGTGGGACTAGTGTAGCTGGGACATGTTGGCCGATATAGTCTTATGCAATGTTCCATTCAGTTTGACAATGCCTTACTATCTGTCCTTCACAGAAAGGTTCCTGAAGAAAACTACCTTTGACCACAAGTGATCAACGTAGAACGAGCTACAGGCACTGTGGGAGAAGGACTCGATGGATCCCATCAGATGGCTCCCCAATCAGACAGAGGAACTCACCAACAGTAGTGTGAGGAGCCTTCCCAGTCAGACCCTGCCTGCTCGGTCAGAAAAGCACCCCACTGCACGCTGCCATTGAGATGGTTGTGGTGTGGACAACATTCACCTCCTTATGCACTGGGTGTTTGACAGGAAGGTCAGAAGAAGAATGCAAGGGCTCTTGTCATGGTTCATCCTGAGCAGTTGTGCATCAGTGATCTAGGAGCTGTTCACAGGGACACACAACAAGATAAATGTCAACTGCTGCTGGAAGATCATTATCTCAGCGGAAGACTCACTTTGGTCTGTCCAAAAATTGATCTTCCTGCATAAGATGTCGGTAAATGAATTGCTGCCGACTGGCACATTCCAGGGTGCGAGAGTATGTGGTGTGTGGGACACACTGAAGGTCAGTGCAGTCACCGCAGAGGCTGTGGGGGAGTGGCCTTGGTCTAAGGTCCAGCCATCACTAGACACTGAGGGACTCTCAGACACTTCAGGGGAGCACTGTTTAAGGAGGAGGGTGGCCTTGGTCTAAGGTCCAGCCATCACTAGACACTGAGGGACTCCCAGACACTTCATGGGAGCACTGTTTAAGGATGTGGTGTTCATTGACACATTGCAAGCGAAAGTGCTGAATTGATGGAACATAGAACAAGACATGCCCCAATTTCATTAACTGTATATATTATGAATAAATTACTTTTCTGAAATACAATAGTCTGTTCCTGAGTTAGAGCCACGGGCTACTTGCATGCTTGTACCTTAATAATCCCCGCTCTGACAGCTACCGAGTGTGCCTCCATTGCCAGACCAGGATATAGTGAAGCATCTGAGCGGATCTTACTCTCCAAGCCAGCAAGGAGGGCCTCGAGTTCCTGGCGATGCACCAGCTGTGCTGTCAGAGGTTCCCCTGTGCTGTCTTCTGATGAACTGAAGAGCAGCTTGTGGACAAGTGGGAGCAACGCCGTCTCCTTCTAAACACACAAGAGCAGGATAGTCAGTGCTCCTCCTTGTAAACATTTAAATCAATGCACAGCAGTATCTTTGTCATCGTAAAAAAACATTATTTTACAATTGTTGATCCTTTGGTGAGGGAGACAAGGCAAGGAAATACATTATAGCTGAAAGGATACTGAACCGTGGTGGGAACAGAAAGATCTTGGAGAGATTGTTGTGTAGGAAGGAAATGCAGATGCTGGTTTACACTGAAGATAGACACAAAATGCTGGAGTTACTCAGCGGACCAGGCAGCATCTAATGTTCCAGAGATGCTGTCCGTCCCGCTGAGTTACTCCAGCATTTTGTGTCTATCTTTGGAGAGCTTGTTCATGGGTCATTGAAGGTAGTGGGACAGTCATCTTGGAACTGTGGAAAACTTTACCTCAGAAGTACCTGTAACATTGTGTGGATTCTGGTTGCCTCTCTACAGGATTGATGGGAGTGCACTAGAGGCACAAGAAAGGTTTACGACATTGGCAGGACTGGAGAAGAAAGGTTGCAAGCAGCGAGTCGCCAGGAACTGCAGCAGGTAGATTGTTTGAGTGGTTATAATATTATAGAAAAAAAGACAAAATGCTGGAGTAACTCAGCAGGACAGGCAGCATCTCTGGAGAGAAGGAATGGATCATGTTTCGGATTGAGACCCTTCTTCAGACATCTCATCCCGAAATGTCATCCATTCCTCCACCCCAGAGATGCTGCCTGTCTCGCTGATGTCTATCTGTGGTGATGATATTCTGACTGGTCCATTCAGAGTAAACAAGGTAACCATCTTTCCCACACAAAATTGGAAATGTAATTCATTTGGCACAAGGGTTTGATGCAATTAGTACATTGGGCCAAGGATTCACTGCCTGAATGGCTGTTGGAAGCAGATCCTACATTTACTGGGCACCTGGACCAGCAGTAGAAGAGGCTGTGAGTGAGATTCACCTGGCCTCCCAGCACGTAAAACAGAAGCTGGGAACTATAGGTCAATTGACAGGTACATGGATAGGACAGGTTTGGAGGTATATGGACCAAACGCAGGGAGGTGGGACTAGTGTAGCTGGGACAAGTTGGCGGGTGTGGGCGACTTGGGCCGAAGGGTCTGTTTCCACACTGTATCACTCTATGATTCTAATTCATCCAGCACCCATAGTTCGCAAGAGGAAATAACTAATCATTTGGTAAGCTGAATCTAATCAAATGCAGCCGACATGGTTTAATGAAAATCATGTGTGACAAAACTTGACAGGATGTGATAAGGAGTTGATAAGCGAAACCTGTAATTGTAGTAGGAAGGAACTGCAAATGCTGGTTTAAACCAGATAGACACAATAAGCTGGAGTAACTTAGCGGGTCAGATAGCATCTCTGGAGAAAAGGAATTTTCTATTTGTTTTCTCCAGCGATGCTGTCTGACCCGCTGCGTTACTCCACCTTTTTGTGTCTATCTCCTGTAAATGTAGTGTGTATTTTGATCCCCAAAAGGCATTTACCACATATGAGGCTGTTGCAAAAAAAATTAAGAGCCCAAGATATTGGAGGAAGTGTGCTAACATGGACTGAAAGGTGGCAGTTGTATAGGAAAAAAAATTAGAATAAATGCATGAAAACTGTTGATGGAATATATCTGAAAAACAAAATGCTGGGAGCACTCGGGTCAGGCTGCATCTGTAGCCAGAGAAACAGAATTCATGTTTTAAGTCAAAGACCCTTCGCCGAAACACTAAGGGGCAGAAAACGCTAGTGGGTGTTGTGTACAGGCCACCTAACAGTAGTAGTGCAGTTGGGGATGGCATCAAACAGGAAATTAGAAATGCGTGCAACAAAGGTAAAACAGTTATAATGGGTGACTTCAATCTACATATAGATTGGGTGAATCAAATTGGCAGGGGTGCTGAGGAAGAGGATTTCTTGGAATGTTTGCGGGATAGTTTTCTAAACCAACATGTGGAGGAACCAACGAGAGAGCAGGCTATTCTAGACTGGGTATTGAGTAATGAGGAAGGGTTAGTTAACAGTCTTGTTGTACGTGGCCCCTTGGGCAAGAGTGACCATAATATGGTTGAGTTCTTCATTAGGATGGAGAGTGACATGGTTAATTCAGAAACAAGGGTTCTGAACTTAAAGAAAGGTAACTTTGAGGGTATGAGACGTGAATTGGCCAAGATTGACTGGCGATTAATTCTTAAAGGGTTGACGGTGGATATGCAATGGAAGGCATTTAAAGACTGCATGGATGAACTACAAAAATTGTTCATCCCAGTTTGGCAAAAGAATAAATCAGGGAAGGTAGTGCATCCGTGGATAACAAGGGAAATCAGGGATAGCATCAAAGCAAAAGATGAAGCGTACAAATTAGCCAGAAAAAGCAGCCGACAAGAGGAATGGGAGAAATTCAGAGACCAGCAGAGGAGGACAAAGGGCTTAATTAGGAAAGGGAAAATAGATTATGAAAGAACTGGCAGGGAACATTAAAACTGACTGCAAAAGTTTTTATAGATATGTGAAGAGAAAGAGATTAGTTAAAACAAATGTAGGTCCCTTGCAGTCAGAAACAGGTGAATTGATCATGGGGAACAAGGACATGGTGGACCAATTGAATAAGTACTTTGGTCCCGTCTTCACTAAGGAAGACATAAATAATATGCCGGAAATAGCAGGGGACCTACATTTGTTTTAACTTTGGTCAAAGGAGATGGAGGAACTGAGTGAAATCCTGGTGAGCCTGGAAGTGGTGTTAGGTAAATTGAATGGATTAAAGGCCGATAAATCCCCAGGGCCAGATAGGCTGCATCCCAGAGTACTTAAGGAAATAGCTCCAGAAATAGTGGATGCATTATTGATAATTTTTCAAAACTCTTTAGATTCTGGAGTAGTTCCTGAGGATTGGAGGGTAGCTAATGTAACCCCACTTTTTAAAAAGGGAGGGAGAGAGAAAACGGGGAATTACAGGCCAGTTAGTCTAACATTGGTAGTCAGTTATTAAAGATGGGATAGCAGCACATTTGAAAAGTGGTGAAATCATTGGACAAAGTCAGCATGGATTTACGAAAGGTAAATCATGTCTGACGAATCTTATAGAATTTTTCGAGGATGTAACTAGTAGAGTGGATAGGGGAGAACCAGTGGATGTGTTATATCTGGACTTTCAGAAGGCTTTCGACAAGGTCCCACATAAGAGATTAGTATACAAACTTAAAGCACACGGTATTGGGGGTTCAGTATTGATGTGGATAGAGAACTGGCTGGCAAACAGGAAGCAAAGAGTAGGAGTAAACGGATCCTTTTCAGAATGGCAGGCAGTGACTAGTGGGGTACCGCAAGGCTCAGTGCTGGGACCCCAGCTATTTACAATATATATTAATGATTTGGACGAGGGAAGTGAATGCAACATCTCCAAGTTTGCGGATGACACTGGGTGAGTGGGCAAATGCATGGCAGATGCAGTATAATGTGGATAAATGTGAGGTTATCCACTTTGGTGGCAAAAACAGGAAAGCAGACTATTATCTAAATGGTGGCCGATTAGGAAAAGGGGAGATCCAACGAGACCTGGGTGTCATGGTACACCAGTCATTGAAAGTAGGCATGCAGGTGCAGCAGGCAGTGAAGAAAGCGAATGGTATGTTAGCATTCATAGCAAAAGGATTTGACTATAGGAGCAGGGAGGTTCTACTGCAGTTGTACAGGGTCTTGGTGAGACCACACCTGGAGTATTGCGTACAGTTTTGGTCTCCAAATCTGAGGAAAGACATTATTGCCATAGAGGGATTGCAGAGAAGGTTCACCAGACTGATTCCTGGGATGTCAGGACTTTCATATGAAGAAAGACTGGATAGACTCGGCTTGTACTCGCTAGAATTTAGGAGATTGAGGGGGGATCTTATAGAAACGTACAAAATTCTCAAGGGGTTGGACAGGTTAGATGCAGGAAGATTGTTCCCGATGTTGGGGAAGTCCAGGACAAGGGGTCACAGCTTAAGGATAGAGGGGAAATCCTTTTGGACCGAGATGAGAAAACCTTTTTTCACACAGAGAGTGGTGAATCTCTGGAACTCTCTGCCACAGAAGGTAGTTGAGGCCAGTTCATTGGCTATATTTAAGAGGGAGTTAGATGTGGCCCTTGTGGCTAAGGGGATCAGGGGGTATGGAGAGAAGGCAGGTACGGGATACTGAGTTGGATGATCAACCATGATCATATTGAATGGCGGTGCAGGCTCGAAGGGCCGAATGGCCTACTCCTGCACCTATTTTCTATGTTTCTATGTCAGAACTGGGGAGGCGACAAAATAAACTTGTAAAGCTGCACAGGTGGGTGGATTGCTCTGATAGTGTAAAACCAGGTGACCATGGCGATAAGCTGCAAGCACTGGTCAAGGAGTGAATAGGAGCGGTTAGGTGATAAGAAAAATATACAAAAGATCGGAGGAGTTGTAAAATGCAGAGCAAGAAGAGATGTCTAGGAAGGAACGGCAGATGTTGGATTAAACCGAAGATAGACAACGGGACAGGCTGCATCTCTGGAGAGAAGGAATGGGTGATGTTTCAGGTGGAGACGCTTTTCAGACAAGACATGTCTGGCAGGTCAGCATGCACATGCCCTCCACTATTGGATATTTTAAAAACAAGCCAAGCCTATTATCACAAATGGACAACTGATACTAACAGAGGAATCAAGTCACCCAAGATTATCAAATTTAGTTCGAGCCCAGAGGACTGCCATGAGCCCAAATGGAAGATGAGATGCCTTTCCTCAAGATTACTTGAGCCTCATTGCAACAGCGCAGGAAGTCACAGACTGTTCGGTCACTCCCACATCCAAGAGTCAGAATGAGATAACAGGAAGCTCAGGAGTGCCTCATGGATCGAACACAGGTGCTCCGCAAAGTAGAAACCCAACGCCTGGTTTCTCCAATGTAGAGGAGACCAAAGTGTGAACACAGGGAAAGGAGCAGAGGGTGAAAAGGAGAGACAGTGAGAGAAAGGGAAGAACGCAGTAGAGTGGGAGGGAGGGAGAGAGTGAGAGTTGAGTGTTGGAGAAGGGGAGGGAAGAGGGCAAGATACTTTCCACACTTTCCACTTCACCTCAATCTCTTTGATCGTCTCCAAGGCAGGAGAAGTGCTAAGTTTTGGCCTTTGACAGTTAAATAAAAACTATTTGGGAAAACTTACATCAGTTATACTTTTAACACTGCTTTCCAATGCTCGCATGTTGGAGTCCGTGTCCTTCTGTGCCGCAAGTGCAAACTGCAGCTCCAGCCGCATCTGGCTGAACTGCTCCTCCAGCAGCGCCTGTGCAGTCAGTAGCTGCTTCTGTTCATCTGTCAACCTATAATAATAATAATAAATATAATTTTATTAGCCAAGTATGTATACATACAAGGAAGTATGGTATGGCAACTGCTCTGTCTCCGACCGGAAAGCACTGCAGAGGGTGGTGAAAATTGCCCAACGCATCACCGGTTCCTCACTCCCCACCATTGAGTCTGTCCAAAGCAAGCGTTGTCTGCGAAGGGCGCTCAGCATCGCCAAGGACTGCTCTCACCCCAACCACAGACTGTTTACCCTCCTACCATCCGGGAGGCGCTACAGGTCTCTCCGTTGCCGGACCAGCAGGTCCAGGAACAGCTTCTTCCCTGCGGCGGTTACACTACTCAACACTGTACCTCGGTGACTGCCAATCACCGCCCCCCCCCCCCCCCGGACACTCCTCCCACCAGGATTTATTAGATTTATTTATTTACTGCTCATATTTATGTCGCTCTTCTAGGGAGATGCTAACTGCATTTCGTTGTCTCTGTACTGTACACTGCACAATGACAATAAAGTTGAATCTGAATCTGAACTTGCCTTGGTGCTTTCCTTGCATGGATAAAAACAAGATATACAGTAGACAATTAAAAATAAAACATTATAATTTAAACACGTGGAAATAAAGTACCAGAGTAAAAAGAGCCTGCAGACTTTTGGCTGTTGAGTAGAGCTACTGCTCGTGGAAAAATACTGTTTTTATGTCTGGCTGTGGCCCAGACAAAACCTGTCCTATACAGGACAAAGCAAGCCATCAGAGTGCAGGAGCAGAGGCGGAACGGTGGTGCAGCAGTAGAGCTACGGCCTTACAGCGCGAGAGACCTGGGTTCAATACTGACTCAAGAGTGATCGTTGGTCTGCGCGGACTCAGTGGGCCAAAGGGCTTGTTTCCACGCTGTACCTCTAAACTAAAAACGATGTTGACGTGTTTCACGCAGCAACCGCCGCCGCCCCCCCCCCCCCCCCCCCCCCCCACCCACCCCGGGTCTTCTGCTGCTCCACTCCTGGCTGGAAACACTCTGTACCTTTCCACAGCAGATTCCATTTCCTTCACCTTCTGCAACAACATCTAGGAATAGAAATTTAAAAAAAAGTTTATTTTCAAGTTCGGAGGCTTTTTAATTCTACTCGCAGCTACTTTTTTCACAACATACACATCAAATTTACAAATATGTAAAGCAGAAGTCACTTTTCCATACTTCATATTCCCTGATGACATATGCCATTTCAGCCCATCAAATCAATGCCAGCTCTCAGAGAATCCCAGTCCTTCACGAATGTTCCTTGAAACTAGTTCCTCACAAACTCCCATCAATTGCCCGCAGAATCCACCATTCAATATAAAGCAAACTTCACTGAACTGTAGCAGCTTAACACCCAGAGGATGGGAAATGCAGGGAATTCTCTGCCCAAGTGGTTACAGAGACCAGTCCTTGAGACCAGTACAACACCGAGGTGACTGGCCTTGATATTACGGAATTGAGAGTATGACGTTAAATGGTGCCGAGATAAATGGTCTGACTGAGAGGTAGGGCAGCTGAGGGGCAGCACGGTGGTGCAGCGGTAAAGTTACTGCCTCACAGCACCAGATGCCCAGGTTCAATTTCGACTACGGGTGCTATCTGTACGGAGTTTGTACGTTCTCCCCGTGACCTGCGTGGATTTTCTCCAGGTGCTCCGGCTTCCACCCACACTCCAAAGACGTACAGTTTTGTTGGCTAAATAGCTGAGTAAAATTGTAAATTGTCCCTAGTATGTGCACGATGGTGGTAGTGTGTGTGGATCGCTAGTCGACGCAGACTTTCCACGCTGTATCGCTAAAACTAATTTTAAAAAAGACTAAAAGCAACCATTTCAGGCAGAATGTGAAGGAAAGCTCGCCTTGCTAGGACCAGAGGCCTTAACCTCAGAATAAAAGGACGTTCCTTTATGAAGGAGATGAGGAATTTCTTTAACCAGAATGTGGTGAATCTGTGGAATTCACTGCCACAATAGGCTGTGGATCTTTTTAAGAGGTAGATAGATTATTGATTAGTTTGGGTGTCAGAGGTAATGGAGAGAAGGCAGGGGAATGGGGTTAAGAGGGTGAGATGGATCAGCCTGATTGAATGGCCGGGTAGACTTGATGAGCCGAAAGGCCTAATTCAGTTCCTATCACTTATGAACCATGACTCCCTGTGCCCTCTCTACCCCTTCTCCCACACCAGCACCAGCTCTCTCTCCCCGCACCCACCTTGGTATTGCAACCAACTGCCCGCAGTGCCGGCTCCGTCCGCTCCTCATGCTTCTGCTGGATGGCGGTGATGTCAGCCTGGAAGCAAACACACGCAGGGTTACAGTCTCACCAGGGGCACGCACCCAGCCCACCTCTGTCCAACACAGCGAGAGCCTTTGCAGAGAGAGAAAACCAAATGTGTGCAGATTCGTAGGTTAATTGGCCGTTGTAAATTGCCTCTTCCATGTCGGCAAGTGGATAATCTGGGGGGCGAGGGGATTGAAGACAATATGGAAAGAATAAAGTTTAGTTCAGTTTAGTTTATTGTCACGTGTACAGTGAAAAGCTTTTGTGGCATGCTATCTAGTCAGCAGAAAGGCAATACATGATTACAATCGGGGCATTTACAGTGTATAGATACATGATAAGAGAATACCGTTCAGTGCAAGGTAAAGATAGTAAAATCCAATTAAAGATAGTCCAAGGATCACCAATGAGGTAGATCGTTGTTCAGGACTGCTCTCTAGTTGTGGTAAACTTATTCAGTTGCCAGATAACAAATGGATTAGATTAGTGCAAATGGGTGATCGATGGTCAGCGTGGACTCAGTGGGTCACAGGGCCTGTTTCCATGCCATCTCTCTCAATGACTACCAGGCAGGTTAAGCAACAGGTTAACTAACAGCTGGATTTCCTTCTGTGTCAATCAAGGCTCTGCTCACCCCCCTACGGACAGACTCTACACATCACTGCCAGGCAGGGGTGGAGGAAGACGCCAAGCTGCCAGCATTTGACACTCACCTGCACCCTCTCCAGCGACTCGAAGGGCAGCATGTTCCGAAGCTCATCCAGTCTCTGAAGGGTTACCTTGCCCAGCAGCTTGATGACGTGGGCTGGTGTCAGTGGGGGAGGGAGGCGTATGGTTTCAGACGGCCCACCGCCCCAGTCCAGCCAAGTCCGGAAGTCAGCGGTCAGCAGCTCCAGCTCCTTCTCCATTCTCTGCACATGCACCTGCAGGCCAGCCTAGGAACAGAGCAAGACAGTCAGCTTGGGCAGTATGGTGGCACAGTGGTAGAGTTGCTGCCTCACAGCGCCAGAGATCCGAGTTTGATCCTGACTACAGGTGCTGCCTGTATGAAGTTTGTACATTCTCCCCGTGACCTGTATGGGTTTTCTCCGAGATCTTCGGTTTCCTCCCACACTCCAAAGATGTACAGGATTGTAGATTAATTGGCTTAGTATTAATGTAAAATTAATGTAAAATTGTCCCTAGTGTGTGTGGGATGGTGTTAGTGTGCGGGGATCGCTGGTCGGTGTGGACCCGGTGGGCCAAAAGGCCTGTTCCCGCGCTGTATCTCTAAACTAAAGTCCATATCAACTTGACCCAGAATATAGCCATCGCCGCCCTTCAATGAGACCGTGCACTGCACATTTATTGTCAAGGCCAAGTTCCACAGCATGGAGGGGGACACCTCCAACCTAATGCAGGCCAACTGCAGCCAACACATGCAAACTCTCCATCCTGCAACCCCATCTCAACCCCCAACTCTCCACCCCATTCACTCTGCCCCAACCCACACAGCAGCCCATCCCTTCTCCTCCACTTATCTCACATCTCTCCTCTATTTTCCCCTCAACTTCTTTCTTCCCAGGGTGGAAATGTCAAAGACCAGAGGTTATAGCTTTACGATGAGAGAGATAAAGTATAAAAGTGATAGATTTTTTTATACCAGGTGGATGCCTGGAACAGGCTCTGCCAGGATAGGCGGTGGAAGCAGATACGATAGAGGCATTTGATAGTCGTATGGATATGCAGGGAATGGCGGGATATGGATTGTGTGCAGGCAAGCAAGATTAGTCATCCTTGCATTATGTTCCACATTGACATTGTGGGCTGAAAGGCTATTTCCCCTGCTGCTCCTTCCTCCCACCCACATTTCCAGCACTCCTCTGCCTTTCATCTCTGCTCACCACTGGCCATGGGAAAGCTTTGATCAACATTTCTCCAGTGACAGCTCGGGTTCAAGTCGTTCCAGCAACAACACTTACGGGCTGCAGGAAGGTCAAATCCCACCTTGGGCCTGAGTGAGTGTGTGTGTGTGTGTGCGACACCTCTCAGGTGTAAACGCTGCCTTGTCCCTGGGTGGCAGCTCTGGCCAACACCTCCCAACCACATCCACAAAGCTGCAAGTCTCACTGCTCTTTCTGCCTGGGGATTGTGTGCAGTTTAGTTTAGTTTAGAGATACAGCAAGGAAACAGGCCCTTTGGCCCACCGGGTCTGCACCGACCAGCGATCCCCGTGCACTAACACTGTCCCAGACATACTAGGGACAATTTATACCAAGCCAATTAACCAACAAACCTGTATGTCTTTGGAATGTGGGAGGAAACCGAAGATCTCGGAGAAAACCCATGCAGTCTCGAAGAGAACGTACAAACTTCGTACAGACAGCACCCGTAATTAGGATTGAACCCGGGTCTCTGGTGCTGCAAGCGCTGTAAGGCAGTAACTCTACCGCTATGCGACCGTGCCGTCCTTGATTCCACATTTACTGACCGGAGCAGACATCTATACCATGTGCGGTAACCGTCAAATGACAAAGATTACCCCGAGAATGCTTTGGATCTAAATAAGTATGAGTTGGCAAATGCATTTTTCTCACGAGGGAGGTGAGCTGGCCACACAGAAGCGGGCAGCTAACGAAGGGTGTGCAAACCACACACATGGGCGTGGAGCTCAAAGCTGCACAGCACGGCTAGTGTCGAGAGACCAGCTAGCAAGCTGTCAGAATGCATAGGAGGGAACTACAGATGCTGGTTTAAGCCGAAGATAGCCACAAAAACTAGAGTAACTCAGCGAGTCAAGTAGCATCTCCGGAGAGAAAGAATAGGTGACGTTTCGGGTCGAGACCTTCCAGAAATGTCACCTATTCCTTTTCTCCAGTGAATCTGCCTGACCTGCTGAGTTACTCCAGCATTTAATGTCTAGCAAGTCTGTGCAGTTGTGCACAGTGGTCGGTTCAGTGGTGTTTGGAGCCTGGACGACTGCAGTATGGGTCCTTGCTGCTGATCTGAAAGCACAGGGCTCAGGTCTGCAGAATCATACAACACGGAGACAGGCCCTTCAGCCCAACATTGAAGCCGACCAAGTTACCTCGCAGTGTAAGAGATCTGGGTTTGACCCAGACCTTGGGTGCTCTCTTGTGTACATTCTCCCTATGACCGCGGGTGTTCCCTCCGGTTGCTCCGGTTTCCTCCCACATCCGAGGGGCGACACGGTGGCTCTTGCTGTCTTCCAGCGCCAGAGACCTGGGTTCGATCCTGACTACGGGTGCTGTCTGAACAGAGTTTGTACGTTCTCCCCGTGATCTGCATGGGTTTTCTCCAAGACCTTTGGTTTCCTCCCACACTACAAAGACGTACAGGTTTGTTGGTTAATTGGCTTGCTATAAATGTAAAATTGTCCCTGGTGTGTGTCGAGTAGTGATAATGTGCGAGCATCGCTGGTCGGTGCGGACTCGGTGGGCCAAAGGGCCGGCTTCCATGCTCTATCTCTAAACTAAACTGAACCTGCAGCTTTGTACTTCATTCAGAAATCAGTTAGGGAAGGCTGGAGTGGGATTCAGAGGGTGACTTCAAGGAGGTGCACTGCCCCTGCTGTCATTCTTGGGTACTCTCTCTCTCTCCGAGGCGGAAATCGCAATCAAAAGATGGGGGGGGATACAATTCCTTGGTAGCCACGTGCATGCGTGCACACACACACACATGAGGCTTCGGCCGTGGGCCATGTGGACAGTAACATCGAGATCTGACCTGGTTGATGACCGACTCCGAAGTCCAGCAACAGCAGCTTCATCCACCCCGAATAGTGGGGCTTGAATCGGCCCGTTTGCAGGGCCTTTCATTGTCCGGCGTGGTTTAAAATCGGCTGGCGGGGGCTTCAACATCGGGAGCCTCGATCGCCTTGATGCAGCAGATTGATTTTAAGCCGTGTCAGGCGATGAAAGGCACCACGAATCAGCCAATTCAGCCCTGAGAAAACGTCTGATACGCGCTTGAATCTTTCAAAAGCTACAATGTGATAAATAACACTTAAACAAATAAAACTGAAGCACATAAAGGCTGACAGAAGAGCCGACCTTGGAGGGGGAAAGAGAGAGATGGGAAAAAAATACTAAATAACGTGAGGGACCTGAATGAAGGACTTACCTGCAAGCGAGCCAGGAAACCCGTTCGAACCGTTTAAATCTTTCCCATCCACCAATACATCCAATTAGTTCAAATGGTAATTGTACCCGCATCAGACAGCTTTAAGAAATTCTCCGTGAATACCTTCAGTAATACTTGAAGGTCAAAACACAATTGGTGACACATCGTGTTAATACGATGTTATTAGAGACAATTAACAAGCGCTTAACAGTGACATCCCCACTGTCTCGCGGTAAGCGGAGATTTTATTAGATTTATTTTCACCGAATTTCAAAATCCGAATTACAAAACATGGGGGGGGGGGGGGGATTGCCCCCCACCTCTCAAAACATGGGGGCAGTGCCCCCCCCCCCCGGATTTCCTCCCATGCTCTCTCCCACCCTTCCCTTTCAGATCTGCAAAGCACATGCCACTAGCTGCACTAGTGCTGAGGCCAATTCACATGCCATTCCCACTGCAAGCATCAGCTGCATCAGGAGGACAGGCCTCCAGTGTAAGTGAACGGGCAACTAGACAAAGGCACAGTGAGAAGCCGGGAGGGATGGCTGATTGAAGTCCATGCACAAGCAGGGAGGGCCAGCCAAATGTATTCGGTATTGTGATTGGCCGATTGAGTCAGACTTGGCCGCAGAAGGACGAAGAACAACTTCCAATCTACTAAAACCCACACATGGAATATTAAATATGCATTAGAAGCTCCTACTGCTGTGGAAGAGTTTCAGTGAATGCCAAGATCCACCAGGTACTCACTGGTTTCTGACACTCTGCAAAGACAATTGGACAGAAATATTGACAAAGGGTTTAGAGGACTGTGGGCCAAATGAGCCCAGTTTGCCAACTTGCTTGGCAAGGCCATAAGTGATAGGAGCAGAATTACGCCATTCAGCCCATCTACTCCGCCATTCAATCATGGCTGATCTATCTCTTCCTCCTAACCGCATTCTCCTGCCTTCTCCCCATAACCCCAGACACCCGGACTGCTCACGGGCAGCCATGACCTGCGGAGGCGGAGGGCTCCAGGAGGAAGAGCGAGAGTGCACGAGGATGGGACGGTCAGGGGGTCACCTGATTGCTTTCCAGCGCGCCCAGCTTCTCGGGATGAGACCAGATACCTCTGGATGACATCAAGAGGCCAACACCTGCAGAGGCAGAAAGGTTGCACTGAAGCAAGCAACATTCAAGGTATGCAGTCGCCTCAGTCCGCTCACTGTGCTCAGTCTGCCTGGACCCACCTGATCTCCCGGTTGCCAAACACTTTAATTCCCCTTCCCATTCCCACACTTAACATTTCTCAGAGTGAGGCCAAACACAAATTGGAGGAACAACATCTCATATTTTGCTTGGGCAGCTTAAAACCCAATGGTATGAATATTGATTTCTATAAGTTCATGTAAACCTTGCATTCCCTCTCTCTCCATCCCTCCCCCACCCAGGTTGTACCAGCTTCAAAGTCAACTTGATGAGTCTCATTGTCTGTAGTCTTTCTCACCCAACAAACAGCTAACAACAGCCTGTTTCTTTTATCATTGTTACTTTTTTGCATATCTTTCATTTATTTGTTCTACATCTCTCTACATCACTGTCTATATCTCTCATTTCCCTTTCCCCCCAACTCTCAGTCTGAAGAAGAGTCTCGACCCAAAACATCATCTATTTCTTTTCTCCAGAGTTGCTGTCTGACCCGCTGAGTTACTCCAGCATTTTGTGTCTATCTTCGGTGTAAACCAGCATCTGCAGTTCCTTCCCACACATTAACCTTTGCTTTTTACCAGATATCTAATTTTGGTTCCAATGTACCACTCACCTTTTACCTTTTGACCAACCTGCCATATGGGGCCTTGCCAAAAACCTCACTGAAAACCATAGTCTCCATGAAACATGCTGCCCTTATCAATTCTTTGTCACCAACTCAAACAATGTAACCATCAGTCAGACAGAGCCTTCCTGCAAGAACTCCATGCTGGCGACCTCTCCTTAACTCAACTTTTAGACAATAGGTGCAGGAGTAGGCCATTCGAGCCAGCACCACCATTCAATATGATCATGGCTGATCATCCACAATTAGTAACCCGTTCCTGCCTTCTCACCATATCCACTGACTCCGCTATTTTTAAGAGCTCTATCTAACTCTCTTGGAAGCATCCATAGAATTGGCATCCACTAGCAAGAATGTCCTTCCTCAAATTTGGAGACCAAAACTGCACACAGTGGTCTCACTAGGACCCCGTACAACTGCAGAAGGAACTCTTTGCTCCTATACCCAACTCCTCTTGTTATGAAGGCCAACATGCTATTAGCTTTCTTCACTGCCTGCTGTACCTCATGCTTACTCTCAGTTCTAAAAATCATTCACTTCTAAATGAATTTTATACCATTTAGAATCGATTGCAATAATTTGTCCTCCACAGGTTAAGCAAACTGGCCTGTAATTATTTGGGTTCTCCCATGCTCCCTTTTTAAACAACAGTATGTTAGTAATCCAATCCTCCAGTATTACTCCTGCAGTGAGGAAGAACCAAAATATCACGGTCAGAGCATCTATAATTTCTTCCCTGGCTCCCTTCAACATCCTGGGATACATTTCATCCGAGCCTGGTGAGTTACCCATTGACTAAATTGACCGACCCTTGATGCCTCCCCTTATTCTCTGCACGTCCCATACAATATTTCACATTTGTTTACTGTAACAATATTATCCCCCTCGTATGAATAGCTACAACTAATCACGATTCACCTCCGGGGAATTGAAATCCAATAACATTGTCCTTGCACACTTACACTTGTTCTCTCTCACACCCTATTTGGGGTCAACAGTGCACTCACAAGTCAGCAATTGCCCATTTTCATCTTACATTCGACATTGACGACTTTCTAACATATCATCCCTTCTGAAGATAGTCGCAAATGCTGAAATAAGCTCCGTGGGACAGGCAGCATCTCTAGAGAGAAGGAATGGGTGACGTTTCGGGTCAAGACCCTTCTTCGATTTAAACCAGCAGCTGCAGTTCCTTCCTACACATATCATCCTTTTCACAGTTTACAGCGTTTCATTAACTAGTACTGTCATCCCTCAGTCTCCCTTCTCCATAATGAGCTGCTCAGAACAAAATCAGAGTGAAAGCAAGTCATCCTCCAACATAGAACAGCACAGGAACAGGACCTTCGGCCCAATGTCTGTGCCGAACATGATGCCAAGTTAAACTAATCTCTACCTGCATGTGATCCATTTCCCACCATTCCCTGCATATCCATGTGCCTATCTAAAATCTAAAATATTCTTAAACATCAACTATCGTATCTGCTTCCACCATTATACCAGGAAGCATGTTCCAGACACCCACCACTCTTAAAAAACAACTTTGGGGCCATATCTCCTTTAAACGGCGCCACTCTCACCTGAAAGCTATGCCCTCTAGCCTTTGACATTTTCCCCTCGATGGAATCTTTGCATCAAGTGGAGCCACACTCCTCCATTGGATTTTCCAGCCTTTCTTTCCTCTTCCTCCCACTCACTCACTAACTTCCCTCGTTCCCTGTTCTGCCCATCTTCCCCCCAATTCTTGGCTCAAATTTCCTTCCATACCAAACCATACCAACCCATCCAAACGGCATTAACAAACCCATCGAGGAGATTGGTCCCAGCCTCGAGGTGCCACCTGTCCTCAGAACCAGTGCCAGTGCCCGAAGAATATACAGCCCTCCCTCCTGCACCATCACTCCCCTACTCAAACCCACACTCCCTTCCCACACCTACACTCACTGTACCAGCTACTGGGAGCAATCTGGAGATTAGCATCTTTGCACGCGTTAGAACAGCGAGATTATCAAATACAAGCACCGACAATAGAATGGAAAGACAGAGATGTAACGCTGAGGCTTTATAAGGCACTGGCCAGACCATATTTGAAGTATTGTGAGCGGTTTTGGGCTCCACATCTGAAGAAGGATATGCTGGTGTTGGAGAGAGTCCAGAGGAGGTTTACGAGAATGATCCCAGGAATGAGTGGGTTGACGTGTGATGAGCATTTGTAGGCACTGGGCCTGTACAATATAACACATCCTCAATTCAGCTGCTTGGACCTCACTCTCTAATTCCAATAAGAACCTTGGGCTCTGGATACTCAGTAACCTCCGGATACTCAGTTTACACCATAAATTTGCCAGCGTTGTTCTGTCAAACAGACGGCTAAATACAGCCCAGGGCCCACCCCAATGCCTCTCTCTACTTTTAATCCTTTACTCTCAACTTGACTGTTTCTCCTCATGCTTTGCCTCAACTGCTCGAACCCTCTGTGAAGATTTTCTCTTCATATTGTCCTGCAGACATCAATGATCGATGAAGAAATGGAGCAGGTCCTTACCCAGTAATGCCAGCAACACCAGCAGCATCCACTTCTTCACGTGAGGTACACACCTGGAGGGGAAACACACACAAGTCAGCCGGCTATTGAACCCAACCCCGTCTCAAGCGAAATGGACACAAAAAGCTGCCGTTTCAGTGGGTCGGGCAGCATCTCTGGAATCTGATGACGTCACCCATTCCTTCTCTCCAGAGACGCCGCCCGAACCGCTGAGTTTCTCCAGCTTTTTGTGTCTATCTTCAGTTTAAAACAGGATCTCCAGTTCCGTCCCACACACACGTTACAAGCAAATCGAATGCTCCCATCAAACAGACAGAATCAGGTCAATGATTATGGTCAAGAGATGGACAGACCCCTCCATGGACCCACGCTGCTGACAGACCTTCACTCCACACACCCAAAGCTCAGAGCCATGGTGACACTGGTGCAAAGATTAGTCAACCTAGGGTACAGTATCAGAGGGCTGTTCTGTGGTGGGTATATCTGGGGTAGAGTGAGGGCAAGCTATCTTGTAGACAAAGGGTCGAATGGCCTACTTCTGCACCTATTTTTCTATGTTTCTAGTGGGTTTCTCTGGGGTAGTACAAGTGGTTTAGCCTGTGGTGCGTTTACCCGAGGTACAATAAATGGGTTATCATTTTTTAAGTTTAGTTTAAGGGCACAGCGCAGAAACAGCCCTTCAGCCCAACGCCCACACCGACCAACAATGTCCCAGCTACACTAGTCCCACTTGCCTGCGCTTAGTCCATATTCCTCCAAACCTGTCCTATTCATGTACCTATCTAACTGTTTTTTAAAACAATGGGGTAGTCTCAGCCTTAACTACCTCCTCTGGCAACTTGTTCCATACACCCACCACCTTTTGTGTGAAAACGTTACCCTTCGGATTCCTATTAAATCTTTTACCCTTCACCTTGAACATATGTCCTCTGGTCCTCGATTCCTCTACTCTGGGCAAGAAACTGTGCATTGACCCGATCTATTCCTCTCATGATTTTGTATACCTTTGTGAGACACGACCTCCCACGCACAAAACCATCCTGGCTATCCCCAATCAGCCCTTGCCCATCCAAATGCCTGTATAACCTATCCCTCAGAATGCTCTCTAGTAACTTTCCAGCTACAGATGTTATGCACACCGGCCAAGAGTTCCCAGCATTTTCCCTGCAGCCCTTCTTGAAAAGAGGCACAACATTTGCCACCCTCCAGTACTTAAGGACGACTCGTAAATTTCAACCAGGGCTCCCGCAATTTCCCCTCTAGTTTCCCGCAATGTCCTCGGATATATCTGATCAGGTCCCGGAGATTTGTCTACCTTCAAACACGACAGTACCTTCAGTATTTCCTCGACAGTAACACTGACTGCCGTCAAGACACTTCCATTGACTGCTCCAAGTTCCTCCGTCCTACAGTCCTAGCAGAGCTGGTCCTTACCCTCAACAACTTTTCCTTTGACTCCTCCTATTTGCTCCAAATCCAAGGCGTAGTTATGGGCACGCGCATGGGCCCCAGCTATGCCTGCCTCTTTGTAGGGTACGTCGAAAATTCCTTGTTCGAGGCGTACTGTGGCCCTATCCCCGAACTCTACCTCCGCTACATTGACGAGTGCATTGGAGCGACCTCCTGCACCCATGTAGAACTCACTGACGTCATCCATTTCACCACTAACTTCCATCTCAAATTCACCTGGATCATTTCTGACATCCCCCTACCGATTCTAGACCTCACTATCTCCATCGCAGGTAACAGACTACTGACCGACATCTACTATAAACCCAGGCTCCCATGGCTATCTGGACTACACTTCTTCCCACCCTGCTTCCTGAAAGGACTCTATCCCCTACTCCCAATTCCTCCGTCTACGCCGCATCTGCACCCGGGATGAAGTGTTCCAAACAAGGGCATCTGAGACGTCCTCATTCTTTAGGGAATGGCGGGTCCCCTCTTCGACTGTAGATGAGGCTCCCACCAGGGTCTCGTCTATATCCCGTAGCTCCGTTCTCAATCCCCATCCCCCCTCTTGTAACAAGGGCAGAGTCCCTCTTGTCCCCACCCTACCAGCCGTCACATACAACAGAGAATCCTTCGACATTTTCGCCACCTCCAAAGGGATCCCACGACTGGCCACATCTTCTCATCTCCTCCCCTTTCTGCTTTCCGCAGAGATCGCTCCCTCCGTAACTCCCTGGTCAATTCGTCCCTTCCCACCCAAACCACCCCTTCCCCTGGTACTTTCCCTTGAAACCGCAGGAAATGCTACACTTGTCGCTTTACCTCAGCCTTGACTCCATCCAAGGACCTAAGCAGTCTTTCCAGGTGAGGCAGAGGTTCACCTGCACCTCCTTCCAACCTCATCTATTGCATTCGCTGCTCCAGGTGTCAACTGCTCTACATCGGTGAGACCAAGCGTAGGCTTGGCGATCGCTTCACCCAACACCTCCGCACAGTTCGCATTAACAAACCTGATCTCCCGGTGGCTCGGCACTTCTACTTCCCCTCCCATTCCAAATCCGACCTTTCTGTCCTGGGCCTCCTCCATGGCCAGAGTGAGGCCCATCGCAAATTGGAGGAGCAGCACCTCATATTTTGCTTGGGTAGTTTCCATCCCAGCGGTATGAACAATTACTTCTCCAATTTCAGGAAGTCCTAGTTTTCTCCCACCTTCCCCTCCCCTTTCCAGCTCTCCCACAGCCCACTGTCTCCGCCTCTTCCTTTCTTCTTCCCGCCCACCCCCACATCAGTCTGAAGAAGGGTCTCGAACCGATAGGTCACCTATTCCTTTGCTCCATAGATGCTGCCTCACCCGCTGAGTTTCTCCAGCATTTTTGTCTACCTTCCGTCCTACTGTCTTTCTCCTCGGTAAATACAGAGGAGAAATATTCATTCAGGACCTTGCCCATCTCCTGTAGCTCCACACAGATGTGACTGCTTTGATTCCTTAAAGGTCCCACTCTCTGGTTACCCTTTTCCCCCTTACGGATTTATAAAATCTTTTGGGAGTGTTGCTACCCACCAGAGCTATCTCCTGGCCCCTTTTTGCCCTTGTGATCACTTTTCAGTTCACTCCTTAGTTCCCGAAACTCCTCCAGGGATGCACTTAATCCCAGCTGTCTATACCTGTCCTATGCATCCTTCTTGTTTTTGACTAACGACTCAATTTCCCTCGTCAGCCAAGCTTCCTTACGTTTGCTTGCTTTGCCCTTCACTCTATACGGGGACATACATATCCTGAGCTTTCGTCAGCACACTTAAAACATCCCACTTTTCCCATCTAATAACATGCTCCAGTCAACTTGAGTGAGATTTTCTCTCATGCCCTCAAAGTTGGCCTTACCCCAGTTGTGCATTTTAACACGTGGACCCTCTCCATCCCCATCCATAACTATCTTAAACCTAATCGAACTGTGGTCACTGGACCCAAAAGGCTCCTCCACACACACTACATTAACTTGCCTTTCCCAATTTCCCAATACTAGATCCAGTGTTGCCCTCTCACATGTGGGGGCTTCCACATACTGCTTAAGAAAACTCTCCTGAACACTTTTGAGGAATTGCACCCCATTTAAATCCTTCACGCTATGATTTTCCCAGTCTATATTGGGAAAGTTAAAATCCCCTTCTACAACAACCTATTTGACCTGCAGCTGTCTGCAATCTCCCGGCACATTTGTTCTTATAATTCCCGTTGATTATTTGGGGGTCTGTAGTACCCACCCAACAAGGTGATCATCCCTTTCTTGTTCCTCAACTCCACCCATATAGCCTCACTAGACGATCCGTCTGTAATGTCACCTCTGAACACAGCCGTGACATCCTCATCAACCAACAATGCAACCCCCCTCCTCTTTTTCCCTCACCCCTGTCTCTCCTGAAGCTCCCGTAGCCTGAAATATTGAGCTGCCAGTCCTGCCCCTCCCTTAACCAGGTTTCAGTCATGGCTACAATGTCCCAGTCGCTCGTACCTATCCATGCCCTAAGCTCATCTGCCCAACATGTAGAGGAACCAACGAGAGAGCAGGCTATTCTAGACTGGGTATTGAGTAATGAGGAAGGGTTAGTTAGCAGTCTTGTTGTGCGTGGCCCCTTGGGCAAGAGTGACCATAATATGGTTGAGTTCTTCATTAGGATGGAGAGTGACATTGTTAATTCAGAAACAAGGGTTCTGAACTTAAAGAAAGGTAACTTTGAAGGTATGAAACGTGAATTGGCCAAGATTGACTGGCAATTGATTCTTAAAGGGTTGACGGTGGATATGCAATGGAAGGCATTTAAAGACTGCATGGATGAACTACAAAAATTGTTCATCCAAGTTTGGCAAAAGAATAAATCAGGGAAGGTAGTGCATCCGTGGATAACAAGGGAAATCAGAGATAGTATCAAAACAAAAGATGAAGCGTACAAATTAGCCAGAAAAAGCAGCCTACCAGAGGACTGGGAGAAATTCAGTCCAGCAGAGGAGGACGAAAGGCTTAATTAGGAAAGGGAAAATAGATTATGAAAGAAAACTGGCAGGGAACATAAAAACTGACTGCAAAGGATTTTATAGATATGTGAAGAGGAAGAGATTAGTTAAAACAAATGTAGGTCCCTTGCAATCAGAAACCGGTGAATTGATCATGGGGAACAAGGACATGGCAGACCAATTGAATAACTACTTTGGTTCTGTCTTCACTAAGGAAGACATAAATAATCTGCCGGAAATAGCAGGGGACCGCCGGTCAAATGAGATAGTGGAACTGAGTGAAATCCAGGTTAGCCGGGAAGTGGTGTTAGGTAAATTGAATGGATTAAAGGCCGATAAATCCCCTGGGCCAGATAGGCTGCATCCCAGAGTACTTAAGGAAGTAGGCCCAGAAATAGTGGATGCATTAGTGATAATTTTTCAAAACTCCTTAGATTCTGGAGTAGTTCCTGAGGATTGGAGGGTAGCTAATGTAACCCCCCTTTTTAAAAAGGGAGGGAGAGAGAAAACGGGGAATTACAGACCAGTTAGTCTAACATCGGTAGTGGGGAAACTGCTAGAGTCAGTTATTAAAGATGGGATAGCAGCACATTTGGAAAGTGGTGAAATCATTGGACAAAGTCAGCATGGATTTACGAAAGGTAAATCATGTCTGACGAATCTTATATAATTTTTCGAGGATGTAACTGGTAGAGTGGATAAGGGAGAACCAGTGGATGTGTTATATCTGGACTTTCAGAAGGCTTTCGACAAGGTCCCACATAAGAGATTAGTATACAAACTTAAAGCACACGGTATTGGGGGTTCAGTATTGATGTGGATAGAGAACTGGCTGGCAAACAGGAAGCAAAGAGTAGGAGAAAACGGGTCCTTTTCAGAATGGCAGGCAGTGACTAGTGGCGTACCGCAAGGCTCAGTGCTGGGACCCCAGCTATTTACAATATATATTAATGATTTGGACGAGGGAATTGAATGCAACATCTCCAAGTTTGCGGATGACACCAAGCTGGGGGGCAGTGTTAGCTGTGAGGAGGATGCTAGGAGGCTGCAAGGTGACTTGGATAGGCTGGGTGAGTGGGCAAATGCATGGCAGATGCAGTATAATCTGGATAAATGTGAGGTTATCCACTTTGGTGGCAAAAACAGGAAAGTAGACTATTATCTAAATGGTGGCCGATTAGGAAAAGGGGAGATGCAACGAGACCTCGGTGTCATGGTACACCAGTCATTGAAAGTAGGCATGCAGGTGCAGCAGGCAGTGAAGAAAGCGAATGGTATGTTAGCATTCATAGCAAAAGGATTTGAGTATAGGAGCAGGGAGGTTCTACTGCAGTTGTACAGGGTCTTGGTGAGACCACACCTAGAGTATTGCGTACAGTTTTGGTCTCCAAATCTGAGGAAAGACATTCTTGCCATAGAGGGAGTACAGAGAAGGTACACCAGATTGATTCCTGGGATGTCAGCACTTTCATATGAAGAAAGACTGGATAGACTCGGTTTGTACTCGCTAGAATTTAGAAGATTGAGGGGGGATCTTATAGAAACTTACAAAATTCTTAAGGGGTTGTACAGGCTAGATGCAGGAAGATTGTTCCCAATGTTGGGGAAGTCCAGGACAAGGGGTCACAGTTTAAGGATTAAGGGGAAATCCTTTAGGACCGAGATGAGAAAAACATTTTTCACACAGAGAGTGGTGAATTTCTGGAACTCTCTGCCACAGAAGGTAGTTGAGGCCAGTTCATTGACTATATTTAAGAGGGATTTAGATGTGGCCCTTGTGGCTAAAGGTATCAGGGGGTATGGAGAGAAGGCAGGTACAGGATACTGAGTTGGATGATCAGCCATGATCATATCGAAAGGTGGTGCAGGCTCGAAGGGCCGAATGGCCTACTCCTGCACCTATTTTCTATGTTTCTATGTTACCCATCAGGCCCCTTTATGTTGCATCTGCCTCTTCTGTCCACTAACCTTCCCCACACCACCCTCCATACCAACTTCTAGCCTCTCACGTGTCTCTGTCCTGTACGAGATCCCACCCCCCCCTCCCCCCCTGCCTAGGGACAATTTACAATTAAAGCAAGCCAATCAACCTACAAACCTGTACGTCTTTGGAATGTGGGAGGAAACCGGAGGTACCAGGGAAAACCCACTCAGGTCATGGGGAAAACGTACAAACTCTGAACAGACAGCACCCGTAGTCAGGATGGAATCTGGGTGTCTGCCGCTGTAAGCGTTGTAAGGCATTATTAGGTACAGTGAAAATAAGCTGTTCTATGGCGAGTTTACCTGTAGCAGTGAGAGTGGGCTGTTCTGTGGTGGGTTTATCGGGGGTTCAGTGTGACTGGGTGTCCTGTGGGAGGGTGTGTTCAGTACAGAGGTGGGGATGAGATGGAGGAGGCAGCGGGGATGGGTGACTTTGCTTCAGTTGACCAGGTGGAGAAAGGGAGTCTGTGGATCCCCTGATCACGTACCTGGACAGAGTAAAGACATCGATCAAGGAGATGGCCGTTGTTAACTGGTACCAGGCTGTGCCCAACCACCAGTACACCAGGGCCAAAGCTTTTTCTGAAAGAGACAGCAACACAACATTAGACAACGTTGGTCCCCGATGCTTCCCATCAGTGGAAACGGAGAGAGCTCAGACTCTCCCACACGGAACCCACTGATACTGTGGAACCACGTCAGGCTGAGAGACCTTCTCCCCTGCAGGCACCACCACAGAAAGTCCACCGCAAGGTGGTGGCAGGAGAACCCAGGGGAGCTATAGGGCACCCGAGATAAAATAGGTCGCAGGGATATCAACGGGACAACAGCACTGATGGGGGTACTCCAGAGGCCACGACGGGCCGAATGGCCTCCTTAAGTGTCCAGACTAAATAAACGGGAGATTGTCAATGACACTTCCACCGAGCAGGGAGTATCACCTTTCAGCACAGAGAGATTGCCTGGGTTGTGAATGGACAGCAGCCCCCTCCGTCCCAGTCAATCTTATCCCACAACCAACATGGGCAAAGATAGACACAAAAAGCTGGAGTAAGTCAGCGGGGCAGGCAGCATCTCTGGAGAAAAGGAATAGGTGACCCTTCAGACTGATGTCAGGGGAAAGGGAACCAAACGATATAGATGGTGATGTAGAGAGATATGGAACAAATGAATGAACAATATGCAAAAAAGTAATAATGATGAAGGAAACAGTCCATTGTTGGTTGGCTGTGGGCTCGGTGTTAACGAATTATACAGACAATGAAACTCACCAGGACGACAGTGAAACTAGTACAACGACTAAGGAGGGGGAGGGACGGAGAGGGAGGGTTACTTGAAGTAAGAGAAATCAATATTTATTAAACATGGGCGCGTCTGCTCATCACCACAATGCTGTGTGCGAGCTTGGCCACGGTCCACCATGTTACACTACATTTCAAAAGCGTCCTCGGTGCCACATAGCTGGGGAAATCTAAAGGAGATCCTATTCTTCCATCGCCCCAGTGACCCTGGAGCACAAACTAGGCCTCCCTTAGGTGTTACAACATGACTTCAGTCGGGATCGAATAACCGAGCTCTTGACTCTATGGTCCTCTCGGCAACTCACCACTCATCTCAGTGAGTGACCCAGTCAGGGCGGAGGGAACACACTAGAGTACCAAGCTGGAAGGTGGCTTCCTCCCACACTGACTGTGGTCCTAGGCTGCACGAACAACAGAGCACTGGGGACCAGGCCTTGTGCAGGAGTTTAAGGAAGGAGCAGCGGGCTCTACCTCACCACTGGGTCCAGTATCCGCAGGGCACTGGTTGACTGGAGCAGAGTTTTGGGGCCATGGAGCACAGAAGAGGGAAGATTAGTAATGCAGGTACCTGGAGACAGCAGCGAGATCCAGCCCCACAGCTTGGCAAGGGGAGAGAATGATTCAGAGTACGCCAAACCTGGGGTTGGTAAAGAAGAGCAAGATGTCAACAAAGCAAACTTCTCTCTCAAGGTTTACAATGTTCAAAGGGCCACGTGGCCCAATGTTTCAGATTCAAATTCAAAGATTCAAAAACTTTATTGTCATTGTGCAATGTACAAGTACAGAGACAACAAAATGCAGTTAGCATCTCACCCAGAAGTGGGAACACAGAATAATGGAACAGTAAATATATATATGTATATACAGTAGCAGTAGTGCAATTTCCGGGGAGGGAGATCAGTCACTGGGGGAAGGAGTATCCGGGGGGGGGGGGGGGGGGGGGTAAACAGTCTGTGGTTGGGGTGAGAGCAGTCCTTCACGATCCTGTGCGCCCTTCGCAGACATCGCCTGCTCTGGACAGACTCGAAGGAGGGGAGTGAGGAACTGGTGATGCATTGGGCAGTTTTCACCACCCTCTGCAGTGCTTACCGGTCGGAGACAGAGCAGTTCCCATACCATACTGTGATAGTTAGTGAGGATGCTCTCGATGGCGCAGCGGTACAAGTCTACCAGAATCTGAGGAGACAGACGGACCTTCTTTAGTCTCCTCAGGAAGAAGAGACACTGGTGAGCCTTCTTAATCAGTGTTGAGGTATTGTGGGTCCAAGAGAGGTCATAAGAGATGTTGACCCCCCAGAAACCTGAAGCTGCAAACACGCTCCACCTCCGTCCCGTTAATATGGATGGGGGTGTGCGTGCCACCCCTAGACCTTCTGTAGTCCACAATGAGCTCCTTGGTCTTCTTGGTGTTAAGGGCCAGGTTGTTGTCAGCGCACCATGCTGCTAGGAGCTGGACCTCCTCCCTATAGGCCGACTCATCGTTGTCACTGATGAGGCCAATCACCATTGTATCATCTGCATACTTGAATGATGGTGTTAGTACCATGTACAGGTGTGCAGTCGTAGGTGAAGAGGGAGTAGAGAAGAGGACTCAGCACACAGTCTTATGGGCCGAAGGGCCTGTTTCCACTCTGTATCTCAAAACTAAACTAAAGGAAGGATGTCAAAAGCCTAAGATAGACACAACGTTCTGGAGTAACTCAGCGGGTCAGGCAGCATCTCTGTCTGAAAAAGGATGAGTGACGTTTTGGGTCGAGACCCTTCTCCAGACTTTAAGCCTAAGAATTGATTTAGACAGTTTCTAGAATTACAGTAAAGAGTAATTTGGAAGAGTTAGGAGTCCTCTCGGAACAGTGGAGGTGAAAGAGATGACCTATCAAACGATGAAGATTGTAGCAGGGTTCTAAACGAGAAAGGTTTTGCTATTCAGGGATCAATAAACAGAGGTCACAGATTCAATATTGACAGGATCCAGAATATTCTCTCCAAAACGCTGCAGGAAGTGGATTCATTAATGATTTTAAGTGGATGGATACACAGGGTGTTGCTGCTGATACAACCTGGAGATTGCAATGGAACAATGCTCTTTAGCAGAAATGGCATCACTTTCCACACCTTGGTGAACAGGCGCTATGCAGGGGGAGTTTGTGTCGTCAAATGGCAGCACCCTATTTTTTGTGTTTGTTTTTTTGTGTGTACATATGTGTGTGTGTGCATGTGTGTGTGTGTGAATGAATGGCGATTAGCTGCCCCAAACAACAGCTCAGTCCCCCTGATGTAACCCAGCATCTCGGAAATCTACAATCCTGTATAACAAGTTCAGCTCCTGCCCAGTGTCAGTCCACGGCCCACTCACCCACCCACAGCCCACCTCACTAACAGCCCCTCACCTGCCCCAGTAACGGACCCTCACACCCCACCCGCTCCATTTACCCTCCCCACTGTTAGCCCGCTTACATGTCCCTCACCCCCTTCCCAGTAACAGCACATGTACCCACCCCATGTCCGGACACCCGCGCCTTGTTATAGCCCACTCAACCTCACCCTTCCCCAGCAATGGGATGTTCACCCCCACCCTCCAACATCCTCCACTCACCCACAACCCCCCCTCCTCACCAACACCCTCCACTCACCCACACCCCCCCCTCGAAATCCTCCACTCGTCCACACCCCCCACATCCTCCACTCACCCACCCTGTCCACACCTTAGCAACATCCCCAATTCACCCACTGCCCACGCCCAACATCTACTACCCACCCACCTTGTCCCCACTCTGGTTAGATCCTTCACTCACCAACCCACCTTGTCCATGCCCTAGTAACTGCCCCCATCCATCTGCCCCACCCTAGTAACATCTCCCACCCACCCTGTCCACACCTAGTAACATCACCCACCCACCCTGTCCACACCCTTGGAACATCTTCCTCTCACCCACCCACCCTAGTAACACCTCCCACCCACTCATCCACCCACCGCAGTAAGTGCCAGCTCAGCTGCCCCACTGCCCAACTTCAATATTAAATCCCTAAAGCCTCTGTTCCAGCCCCAGCCAGTGTGTCCTCTCTCCCGATAGTGCAACGTGCCGCGCGTTAGCTGTTCAGAATGAGGGACGTGGGATGTGAGATGATGAACGTTGCACTTACCCTGCAGCTCATCCTGGGAGGAGTAGCCAGATGTCGATGACAAGTAGATGTTGGAAAAAGTGGAAGGTGCTGTCAGTATCCCCATCCTGCCGTATGCTCTGTTTAATTTGTCTTTGTCGCTGTCCTCAAAGCTGGACGGCCCTCCGACTGCTGGATGCGAGATACAGGTTACCAAGGCAAGTCATCACAGGAAAATATTACAGCACCTCATATTTCGCTTGGACACCTTACAACCCAACGATATGATATTGATCTCTCTAACTTCAAGTAACCCTTGTTTTCCCTCTCTCTCTCTCCATCCCTCCACCATCCTAGCTCTCCCGCCAGTTTAACTGTCCTCCTGATTACATTTTATCTTTGGATGCTTCGTTGTCACCTTCCCCTAGCTAACAATGATCTATTCTACATTTTCTTAGATCTTCGTCCCGTTTGATCTCTTGTTTCGCACCTTACCCTTCCAAATCTCCCTCTCCCCTGACTAAGTCTGAAGAAGGGTCTCGACCGAAACGTCACCCATTCTTTCTCTCCAGAAATGCGTTTGACGGCACTGGGCCTGTACTCGCTGGAGTTTTGAAGAATGAAGGGACACCGCATTGAAACTTACCGAAAAGTGAAAGGTTTGGATAGAGTGGAAGTGCAGAGGATGTTTCCATGTGGAAGAGTCGAGGTCTAGAGTTCATAGCCTTAAAATTAAACAATGCTCCTTTAGGAAGGAGATAAGGAGGAATGTCTTTAGTCAGAGGGTGGTGAATCTGTGGCATTCTTTGCCACAGAAGGCTGTGGAGGCCAAGTCAGTGGATATTTTTAATGCAGAGATAGATAGATTCTTGATTAGTACGGGTGTCAGGGGTTATGGGGAGAAGGCAGGAGAATGGGGTTAGGAGGGATAGATAGATCAGCCATGATTGAATGGTGGAGTAGACTTGATGGGATGCATGGACTAATTCTGCTCCTATCACTTATGACCTTATGCTGCCTGTCCCGCTGAGTTACTCCAGCATTTTGTGTCTTTCTTTAGTGTAAACCAGCATCTGCAGTTCCTTCCTATAAAGGAAGGTATAATCCCTCGCCTCTCAGTAACTGCAGCTCGGTGTCGGTCACCTCCCACCACCAGGGGGCATCAGACCCCGACCCAGCGCTCCCCACAGTAACTGAACCGTGTGTGTTACCACACCCAGGCAGGATGGGCAAAGTCTCACTGCAGCTGTGCGATGATCGCTGGTCAGCGCGGACTCAGTGGGCCAAAGGGCTCGTTTCCGAATAAAACGGAGATACTGCAGCACGAGTCTCCGACATGCACCAGTGATCGCGGTACTTTAAAACAAGGAGAAGCCCTTAACTAGTCTGTTGGAGGGAAGGGTTAAGGCTTTAAGAACACTGCCGTCAAAAAGTCATGAGTGATAGGAGAAGAATCAGGCCATTCAGCCCATCAATTCTACTCCGACATTCCATCGTGGCTGAACTTTCTCTCCCTCCTAACCCTATTCTCCTGAGTTCTCCCCGTAACCTCTGTACTAATCAAGAATCTATCTATCTCTGCCTTAAAAATATCCACTGACTTGACCTCCACAGCTTTCAGCAGCAATGAATTCCACTGATTCACCACCCTCTGACGAAAGAAATGCGCCGGTGCCCTGCTTCCAACCCCCTGCGCTGCCCTCTCCGGACACGTACCGACGGGCTCCTGCCAGCCGCTGCTGCTGCCGAGGTGCTGAGATCGCTGAGAGCGCTTGGAGGCGTTGCTGATGTTGCTGATGTTGCTGATGTAGCTACTCAGGCTGTTGACTGAACTGTTGGACGGCGAACCTTTAACGCCAGGCACAGGTCCCGGCCCCTTGCTGTTTGACCTTTTCTTGTGCAACCTGAAACGATAAAGGGCAAAGAGAGGTAGACCAGGACTGAGAAAGAGAAGCAGCAACTTCTGTGAAATTGCCACAGCAATCCAAAACACATAGTGGGTCATGATTATAAGCATAGAAAATAGGTGCAGAAGTAGGCCATTCGGCCCATCGAGCCAGCCTCATTCAATATGATCATGGCTGATCATCCACAATCAGTACCACCGTTGCTGCTTTCTCCCCATATCCCTTGATTCTGCTAGCCCTAAGAGCTCCATCTAACTCTATTTTGAATGCATCCAGTGAATCGGCCTCCACTGCTTTCTGTGGTAGAGAATTCCACGAATTCACAACTCTTGTGACATTTGTGACATCTCACATTAGTGAGTTGTGACATTATTGCTATTGAGGGAGTTCAGTGTAGGTTCACCAGTTTAATTTCCGGGATGGTGGGACTGACATATGATGAAAGAATGGGTCGACTGGACTTTATTCACTGGTATTTAGAAGGATGAGAGGGTATATATTGAAACATAATCCGAATTTGGAAACAAATAAAACAAAATTTAAAATTAAGAAATTTCTCACTTTTATCTCCCATAGTTAATAACCCTTCGTTTAATCCCTCTACTATAGATAAATCTTTCACACATTGGGATAGACTAGGAATTAAAACGTTCGGTGACTTATATGAAACTGGAAAATTACTTTCATTTCAACAATTACAAATAAAATATAAACTCGGAAATAATCAATATTTTAAATATTTTGAAATATGTGACTATTTGAAAAAATATATAAAATATCATTATAATAGCCCAGCAGATGTATTGGATGATGCAATGCAGATAAAAGCTGAATCAGCAAACTTAATATCATATTTGTATAATATTATCTTAAATGGAGAAATACCATCTACGGAGGGTATCAGAAGAGATTGGGAACAAGTTAGTTATTAAAATTTCAAAGGAAAGGTGGAATGAACACTTATTAAACGTGCATAAATGTTCGATTAATGTAAGACACACTTTAATACAATTTAAAATTTGACATAGATTATATTATTCCAAAACTAAAATCCATAACATTTTCTCAAATGTATCATCCATTTGTGATAAATGTCAATCCCAAGAAGCTACTATAGCGCACTCATTTCTTTTCTGTACAAAAATTCAAAAATTTTGGATTGAAATTTTCGAAATCTTTACAAAATTATTTAAAATAAAACTGATACCCAAAGCAGAATGGATTATCTTCGGGATAACGGAAGATGGTCCAGAACTAAATGTGTTTCAAAAGAAACTAATAGACTATGGGTTAATAACCAGAAAAAAGCTAATCCTAAAATTTTGGAAGAAGGCTCCAATACCAACTATAAACATGTGGATTTCAAATATGTTCGAAACATTACACCTAGAAGAGATAAGACTCCTCCTGGCAGGTAAACCAGATCACTTCCACCTGACGTGGTCTGTATTTATAGAATTATTACAAAAATAGGGTGCAAAGGTACTTAAAAAAAAAACTGAGGTCAGGTAAGGGGGGATGAAAGTTGGAGAGTTGGTATGTCCTATTTGCGTAATGCTCATAAAAACTATTTGTTTTTCTCTTTTCCCTCTTTCTCTTTCTCCTTCTTTTCTAGGGTCTATTTCTTAACTCTTTTTCTTTTGTTTTTAATTTTGTTCTTATAGGATCTTCGTTCTTTCTTGTTGTCACATTTTCTACACTTTCACTTTTTCCTTCACTTTCTTCTTTCTCTCAATCTCATCCTTTCCCTTTTCTAGTGTATAAAACAAACGGAGTACATTAATTGTAAGAAGATATAAGTGATGAGTACTAATGTATGTGGTTGTAATGTAATGTACTTCTAATAAATAAAAAATTAAAAAATATAAAATTAAAAAAAACATACTTTTTTTCGAGGATTGGACAAGGCAGTTACAAAAAATGTTTTCCTGATGTTGGGGGAGTCCAGAACCTGGGGTCACAGTTTAAGAATAAGAGGTAGGCCATTTAGGACTGAGATGAAGAAAAACGTTTTCACCCAATGAGTTGTAATTCTGTGGAATTCTCTGCCACAGAAGGCACTGAAGGCTAATTCACTGGATTTTTCAAGAGAGAGTTAGATTTAGCTCTTAGGGCTAAGGGAATCAAGAGAAATGGGGGGAAAAGCCAGAACGGGATTTTGGATGATCAGTCATGATCATATTGAATGGCTGTGCTGGCTTGAAGGGCCAAATGGCCTTATCCTGCACCGATTTTCTATGTTTCAGACTGAGATTCGGAAGAAGGGCCTTGCCCTGAAACGTCACCCATTGCTTCTATCAGAGATGCTGCCTGTCCCGCTGAGTTCCTCCAGCATTTTGTGTCTACCTGCCGTGTAAACCAGCATTCGCAGTTACTCCCTACACTAGCTGGGTCAGGGTAGAGGTTACCGGCACTGTGGTTGAGCAGTGCTCTGGTTTCCAGATGCCAGGGTGTAAGAAGATTTTAAACATCGATGACACAGGAGGCCATTCAGCCCATCTGTGCCAGTCAAGCAAAAACAACCCTGTCCGACCGCCTGCCACCCTGCAGGTCACGCACCGCAATACACGGCCAAGCGTGTTGAAGTTTCGCAGCAGCATCCCCACTGTCCATTGTGACCACATCACTAAATATTCATTCATCCTACACATAGCCACTCACAGTCAACCTTTTGGGTCGGCACAGTGGCGCAGCGGTAGAGTTGCTGCCTCACAGCAACCAGAGACCTGGGTTCAATCCTGACTACGGGTGCTGTCTCTACGGAGTTTGTATCTTCTCCCTGTGACTGCATGGGTTTTCTCCGGGTGCTCCAGTTTCCTCACACACTCCAAAGATGTACAGGTTTGTAGGATAATTGGTTACTGATAATTATAAATTGTCCCTAGTGCGTGTAGGATAATGCTAGCTTATGGGGTGATGACTAGTTGGTGCGGACTTGGTGGGCCGAAGGGCTTGTTTCCGCGCTGTATCTCTAAAGTCCAAACGTTCCCCAATGGCCCTTTTCGTTTCTTGATCATTCTCTTGCTTCGCGTACATAAAATATCTTTTGATTTTATTTGCCAAATATTTTCAAACCCTCCTTGCTTTCTGTAATTGTCACCTTTAATTTCTCTCCTACACTTTCTAAACTCTGCTGGCTTTTCTGCCCCATTAATCCCTCAGCGCCTGTCATAAGCAAAACACTGCTGCTGTGTGTGATTGGCCCCGTTCCAGTTTAGTGCCCAGTGAAGCACTACACAAAACATGTCACAGTAAACTACATGATTTAGGATTATCCGACCTGCTTCCAAGCGAGATTACAGCACTGAACAGCTTCAGCTTTTGCATTCAGCCAATCTTACACGGGTTGTAACTCTTCGCTAGGTCCAGCTACAGTGCCATGTAATTGTCTTGACCTTTGGTTGTGCACCGCAGTGTTGGCACTGTTCCCGCTGGCCACGTGGTTGGCATCATATTCCAAGTAACTGCAGGCTTCCTCCATCCCTCCCCTGCCTTTCCAGCCAACTGCACGGCTGCCTCTCCAACTGCACCGCTCTGCTGCAACATTCCATCTCTTTCTATAATTTGGTCCTCACCCTAAAAATGTCTTCTCTGCTGTCAAACAGTTTAATCTCAAAGGTGATAGGAGCAGAATTAGGCCATGCAGGGAAATGTGAGGTGTTACATTTTGGGAAGACTAACAAGGGCAGGACCTGCACAGTGAATGGTGGGGCTCTGGGGAATGTTGTAGAGCAGAGGGATCTAGATGCATGGTTCCCTGAAGGTGGAATCACAGGTAGATCGAGTGGTCAAAAAGACTTTTGGCACATTGGCCTTCATCAGCCACAGTATTGAGTATAGAAGTTGGGAGGTCAAGTTGCAGTTGTATAAGACATTGGTGAGACTGCTTTTAGAGTATTGTGTTCAGTTCTGGGCGCCATGTTATAGGAAAGATGTTGTCAAGCTGGAACGGGTACAGAGAAGATTTACGAGGATGTTTCCAGGACTAGAAGGTGTGAGCTACAGGGAGAGGTTGAGTAGGCTGGGACACAACTTCTTGGAGCGCAGGAGGATGAGCGATGATCGTATAGAGGTGCATAAGATCATGAGAGGAACAGATTGGGTAGATGCAGAGGCCTAATTTACACGCTGGTATTTTCAGAAAAAACGTTCAAATTTACTGTTGACGGCAGTCACCTATCTGTTTAATTTATGTATTATTGAATGATGTGCTGCTTTTCAAGCACGTAACTCTCCGTAAATCGCGAGGTGCCTGTACTCGTGCATTGTACGATTTAAATGGATAGCACGCAAGCTAAGCTCAGCATGGTGGCGCAGCGGTAGAGTTGCTGCCTTAAGGGCCTGTCCCACTTACGAGATTTTTTTGGCGACTGCCGGCACCTGTCATAGTCGCAGCAGGTCACCGAAAATTTTCAACATGTTGAAATTCCAGCGGCGATCAGAAAGAAGTACGACTCTTTGGGCGACTACTCACGACCATACAAGCATCACGTGTCGACATGTCGCGGCATCGCCCACAGACCTTTCTGTCCTCGGCCTCCTCCACTGTCAGAGTGAGGCCACACACATATTGGAGGAACAGCATCTCACATTTCACTTGGGCAGCTTACCCCCCAGTGGTATGAACATTGATTTCTCCAATTTCAAGTAACTCCGGCATTCACTCTCTCCTCCACGCTTGGCATCCTACTAGTTCCACTGTCCACTTGTATCCCTGTCGTTATCACCTCTTCCCCAGCCAACAATGGGCCATTATGGGCTCCACCCTTCCTTGGTCATCTGTTGCCGGCCCCAGTTTGTTCTGTTTTTTTCCTACCTCTCATTCCGTCCCCCCTACTTTCAATCTGAAGACAGGTTCCATCCTTATTCCCCAGAGATGCTGCCTGACCAGCTGAGTTACTCCAGCACTTTGTATCTCAGTATCGACCAGTATCTGCAGTTTCTTTCTACCCAATCAGGGTCTCACTCTGCCCGAGTTATTAGGGAGTTAGCATTCGCTTCCAGTTGATCTTTGTCCTTTTATATCGCTAAGCTGAACAAAATGTTGACACCACTACTGAACACCTTTCCCTCCTGACACTCCTGCTACCTTCCTGAATCCATTCCCCAAACTAAATTCAAAAATGTTCTGCTTAAGACTTATTCCAGGGATCAACCTGGGTGATGATCCAGTCTGAGACAACAGTGTCAAGGCGATGGAGAAATATGGAATAGAATAGAAAGATGAATCAGGGCACAATGCACTTGCCCACCATTAGCATAATGCTGCACCATGAACCGCTGAGAGCAGGCATCTTAAAACTGACAACAGCTGCCTGGGCCCAATAACAAACAGAAGTTGTGACTTGTCCTTGATTATGGTGGTGGCCTTGCCGAGGCAACGCTACACCCCACGCTGCCTTGGCAAGGCCACCAGCACATTCAAGCACCTGTCACCCTGGCCACTCCTCCTTCTCCCCTTACCCATCGGGCAAAAGGTGTAGAAGTGTGGAAACGCACACCTCCAGATTCAGAGACAGTTTCTTCCCAGCTGTCATCAGGCAACTGAACCATCCTACTAATATATAGAGAGCAGTTCTTACTACTATCCACCTCATTGGCGACCATCGGACTATCTTTGATCGGACTTTACTGGCTTTATCTGGCACTGAACGCTATTCACCTTATCATGTGCACTGTGAATGGCTCGATTGTATTCACATATAGTCTTTCCGCAGACTGGTTAGCACGCAACAAACGTTTTTACCTCGGTACATGTAACCAACAAACTAAACTAAAAGATGGCAGCAGAAATCTCACACGTAGGTGTATGAAGGAACTGTAGATACAGGTTCACATCGGATAGACACAAAAAGCAGCAGTAACTCAGCGGGGCAGGCAGCATCTCCGGAGAGAATGAACAGGTGATGTTTCGGGTCGAGACCCTACTTCAGAATGAGAGTCAGGGGAAAGGGAAACAAGAGATAAAGATGGTGATGTAGTGAAATATGGAACAAATGAATGAAAGCTATGCAAAAAAGTAACGATGATAAAGGAAACAGGCCATTGTTAGCCGTTTGCTAAGTGAGAATGAGAAGCTGGTGCGACTTGGCTGGGGGAGGGATGGAGAGAATCGCTTGTCAGAGCTGGGAAGGTGGTGGGGGGAAGAAGTTTCTTTCACTTCTCTCTCTCCCTCTTCCCCACTTCATGGAACTACAGATGCTGTTTATAAAAAAAGTCACTAAGTGCTGGAGTAACTCAACGGGTCAGGCAGCCCCTGTTCACATTTCCTCCAACATCCTTCATGAGCCCATCAACCGAATGACTTTATCAACAACTTATTGGGAAGGCAACCCTGCCCTTGGCAAATGGAAGATATACCCTACATCCTATCATCCTCCACCCGAGATTCCAAGCAGGAAAGAAGAGGCTGTTGGAACTTTCTTTGAGGTTTTTGTCTAGAACTTTTTCCTGTTGGGAAAGGATCAGTTGGGAGTGGGGGTGGGGGGAGGGGAGAATGCAGGGGGTAGGAGTTTGGGAGTTGGGCGGGGGTGCTGGGGGAGGAGAGGGAAGGGGGGGGGAGTTGGAGTTGTGATACACAGCTCCCCGAGTGAGGTACTAGGGTGGAGGCTGCATCTTTACTGTTAGAAAGGAGCATAGCTTAGAGAGGAAAGAACGAGAGGGTGGGGGGGGGGGGGGGAAACGAGACAAGAGACAGAGAGACGTACCTGACGGGAGTCTCCTTGTAAGAGGGAGCGCCGGATTTGGCGGAGCCACTGCTGCTGCTGGAGGCGTCGTCGTCGTGCTGGTAATAGCCGTTGGTGGCCAGACGGGGACTGCGGCGGGACATCCTCACCGTAGCACCACCACCCCGAGCCTCAGCCCGAGCACGGCACTGCGAGTCTTCCGCACTAACTGTGAGCAAAGAGAAAGACAGTGTGAGGGGCAGCCCTGCACTGGGCACTGGCACCCTGCCCGCTGACCCAGAGAGGGAGCAGGACACATTGCTGTCATCCTACACACCCTCCCTGCACATGGCAGGGCACATGGTATTGGGGGTGGAGTGCTGACATGGATAGAAAATTGGTTGGCAGATAGGAAACAAAGAGTAGGGATTAACGGGTCCCTTTCAGAATGGCAGGCAGTGATTAGTGGGGTACCGCAAGGCTCGGTGCTGGGACCGCAGCTATTTACAATATATATATCAATGATTTAGATAAAGGGATTACAAGTTACATTAGCAAATTTGCAGATGACACAAAGCTGGGTGGCAGTGTGAACTGTGAGGAGGATGCTGTGAGAATGCAGGGTGACTTGGACAGGATGGGTGAGTGGGCAGATGCATGGCAGATGCAGTTTAATGTGGATAAATGTGAGGTTATCCACTTTGGTAGCAAAAACAGGAATGCAGATTATTATCTAATTGGTGTCAAGTTGGGAACAGAGGAAGTACAACGGGATCTGGGGGTCCTTGTTCATCAGTCAATGAAAGTAAGCATACAGGTACAGCAGGCAGTGAAGAAAGCGAATGGCATGTTGGCCTTTATAACAAGAGGAGTTGAGTATAGGAGCAAAGAGGTCCTTCTGCAGATGTACAGGGCCTTAGTAAGACCACACCTGGAGTATTGTGTGCAGTTTTGGTCTCCAAATTTGAGGAAGGGCATTCTTGCTATTGAGGGAGTACAACGTAGGTCCACAAGGTAAATTCCCGGGATGGCGGGACTGTCATATGCTGAGAGAATAATAATAATAATAGATTTTATTTATATAGCGCTTTTCAGGACTCAAAGTCGCTTTGAGTCCTGAAAAGAATGGAGCGGGTGGGCTTGTATACTCTGGAATTTAGAAGGATGAGAGGTTATCTTATGGAAACATATAAGATTATTATTAGTTTGGACACACTAGAGGCAGGAAACATGTTTCCGATGTTCGGGGAGGGGACCAGGGGCCACAGTTTAAGAATAAGGGCTAAGCCATTTAGAACAGAGATGAGGAAACACTTTTTCACACAGAGAGTTGCGAGTCTGTGGAATTCTCCTCCTCGGCGGTGGAGGCCAGTTCTCTGGATACTTTCAAGAGAGAGCTAGATAGGACTCTTCATGATAGCGGAGTTAGGGAATATGGGGAGAAGGCAGGAACTGGGTACTGATTGTGGATGATCAGCCATGATCACATTGAAATGCCGAATGGCCTACTCCTCCATCTATTGTCGGGGAATCTACAACTGAGGAACAGAGGCATAGGTGAGAGAATGATTTTAAGGGCAACCTGAGGGGCAACCATTCCAACAGAGAGTGGAGGGGAGATGAAACGAACTGCCAGAGGAAGTGATTTACTGTGTTTAAAAGACGTTTCGTGAGGTATATGGATTGGAAAGGTTTAGAGGGATATGGGCCAACCACAGGCAAATGGGAGCAGCCCGGGGAGGCTCCTTTGTTGGCATGGATGAGGAGTAGGGCTGAAGGGCCTGCTTCTCTGTTTTATGACTATTTCAATGGAGGGTCGGTGACCTGACACATTAATGGGGTCAGACCTGCAAAGCCTACAACGCCTCTCCCATTTTCATTTTGGACTTCCAGCATCTGCGCGTTTTTGCTTTTCAATTGCCTGGCGCCAGCCAGCACCAGCTCCAGGGCCAACACTGCTTCCACTCAACATGCGAGGCTGGGCCCAAATGGCAGATTATATCTCAGACAACACAAGCCACAGATTACACAGGCTAAGGTCAATTTACATGTATACCAAGCCAATTAACCTACAAACCTGTTCGTCTTTGGCATGTGGGAAGAAACCAAATATCTCAGAGAAAACCCACGGTCACGGGGAGAACGTACAAACCCCATACAGAACAGCGTCCGTAGTCGGGATGGAACCTGGGTCTCTGGCAACTCTACCGCTGCGCCACCGTTCAGAGAAATATACATGGCAGAGCTTCGTTTCAGAGCACTATTCCCTCCAGCTCACCATTCATTGCCTGGGCCTCTTGGGATTTGATGAAGGGCAGAGCATTTTGTGGGCAGCAATCATCAAAAATGGGCATCATCATCTGCGCTCAGGGCCCAGTCTGTGTCTGTGTCAGCTCACCAGCGCCCAAAGCCCGGGCCCGGCTAAAGCCCTGGGGCTCGTCCCCAACCAGGCATCTTCACCATCCCTCTTCTTTCCCCTCTCCTCCTCCCTCAATCACCTCTACCTCCCTCAGTCCCTTCCTCCCTCCATAACCCCTCTCCCTCCCTGCTCCCCCACTCCTCACCTCCACCCTATCCCCCCCACCCCCCACACGATTTTTTATGTAAATGAGATTCGGATTCCCTGTGTGAAAACGGAAGAATTTGAATAAAACAGATTTTGTTTTGAATTTTATGTCAATGAGATTCGGGATTCCATCATGATGTCATTGACAGGCAGGGCAAGGGGAAGTGCACTTTAAAAGTAGTTTTTGTAAAGTTTCACGTCAATAAATTGTAAATAATAACATCAATCTAAACAAAACTTGGCTAACGGATTCCCTAGGACAATGGTGGGCCAAACATTGTAGCGCTATCGTGTACCGTTTTGGCGGAGTTTTGGAATCACGCATGCACGCATACAAACAAACAAAATGATAGTTTTCGTAATATTATAATAGATAGATAATAATACTATTGGCAAATTCAGTCATTCTCCCTTTAACATGACATTTTATCACAGGTAGTTAACAGTTTCCCTATCATTAACCGTTCCAGTTGACTCCACGAGTCACCAGCTACCACCCCTGTATCAGAGATAACGAAGTTTGCAGCAAGACGCGAACCATAGCACAGGATTGATATGGTTTGAAAACCTCTACAGCTTCAGGGCCACGACATTGCAAATTCATCAATTCATCATGGTCACGGAGGGCTGAGATACCGGCACCAGTTAACACACAGATACAAAAAGAAGGTAGACAGAGGCTAAAGCCCAGGATTAGCACAGGAGCTTCAAGAGAGAGTGAAGGTTCCATACTGTTTTTTTCCAAAACAGCAGCCGTTGGCCTTTCCTTCAACTGGATACCGCAGTCTATGATCCACCAAACCAAGCGGAGGATCATATTGACAATAATAAACGTTAACTAGTGATCCAAAGTTAAAGTGCCAGTGAAGAAGCAGCAAATCATCATAGCGATAATACACCTTAATCCTTTAAATACCGACTATTATTCCAATCTTGTACAATACCTCTGTAAAGTGTGCAGTTAATTAATTCAGGGGTGAAGCGCCACTGGGCTCTGACAGCGCTGCCGTGGGTCAGTGTTTAGACAATAGACAATAGGTACAGGAGTAGGCCATTTGGCCCTTTGAGCCAGCACCGCCATTCAATGTGATCATGGCTGATCATCCCCAATCAGTACCCCGCTCCTGCCTTCTCCCCATATCCCCTGACTCCGCTATTTTTATGAGCCCTATCTAGCTCTCTCTTGAAAGCATCCAGAGAACCTGCCTCCACAGCCCTCTGATAAGGGGAGGCAGTCAAGGGGGTGAGGAGGCTGGGAGCCGCCCCCGTCCGCAGGGCCACCGGCACCGGGAAGAGCGGTCACCTGTGCGGGGCCAGGGACCGACATGACAGACATACAGACTCACCGAGTGATGGTCCCTGCGGGATCCGAGCGGCAGAAGCTTCCCCGCAGCTCCAGGAATAAGGAGCTGGAGCGTGGCCACTTCAACCACTCCCCTTCTGGTCGCAGCCTGTCCCCGCCGCACCTAGAGTATAGTATAATATAGTAGATGATGGTAGATAATCGTAGATGATGGTAGATGAGGGTAGGGTAGGGTGGGGTAGGGTAGGGTGGGGTAGGGTAGAGTATGGCTGAGCTGAGCAGAGCTGAGCTAAGCAGAGCAGACACCAGACACGACCTCCTCCAACTCCGTCTGTCTGTGTCTGTGTCTGTTTCTACGTCCTGCCCCCGACGCCGCTGCCCATTGGTTGCATCGTTCAAAATGCTACATTCTAGAGTGTTAGTTTGTGTCACGGCTCCACCCCCCGCAACATTCCAACCGCCCCCACCCTCACCTCCCCTCCCTGATCCCCACTTCCACACAATAGCTTCACTCTGACTATAAAAGATGAAATAGCAGCACATTTGGATTGCAGTATCAGGATCGGTCCGAGTTCTTTGAGGATGTAAGTAGGAAAATGGACAAGAGAGAGACAGTAGATGTAGTGTACCTGGACTTTTAGAAAACATTTGATAAGGTCCCACATAGGAGATTACTGGGCAAAATTAGAGCACATGGTATTGGGGGTAGGGTACTGAGATGGATAGAAAATTGGTTGGCAGACAGGATAAAGAGTAGGGATAAACGGGTCCCTTTCAGAATGGCAATCAGTGACTAGTGGGGACCGCAGCCATTTACAATATACATTAATGATTTAGATGAAGAGATTAAAAGTAACATTAGCAAATTTACAGATGACACAAAGCTGGGCGGCAGTGTGAACTGCGTGGAGGATGCTATGAGGATGCAGGGAAACTTGGACAGGTTGGGTGAGTGGGCAGACGCATGGCAGATGCAGTTTAATAAATGTGAGGTTATCCACTTTCGTGGCAAAAACAGGAAGGCACATTATTATCTATATGGTGTCAAGTTGGGAAAAGTGGAAGTACAGCGAGATCTGGGAGTCCTTGTTCATCAGTAACTGAAAGAAAGCATGCATGTCCAGCAGGCATTGAAGAAAGCGAATGGCATGTTGGCCTTCATAACAAGAGGAGTTGAGTATAGGAGCAAAGAGGTCCTTCTGCAGTTGTACAGGGCCCTAGTGAGACCACACCTAGACTATTGTGAGCAGTTTTGGTCTCTAAATTTGGGGAAAGACATTCTTGCTATTAAGGGAGTGCAACGTAGGTTCACCAGGTTAATTCCAAGGATGGCGGGACTGTCATATGTTGATAGTATAGAGCGGCTGGGCTTGTATACTCTGGAATTTAAAAGGATGAGAGGGAATCTTATTGAAACATATAAGATTATTAATGGTTTGGACACGCTAGAGGGAGGAAACATGTTCCCGATTTTGGGAGAGTCCAGAACCAGGGTCCAGTTTAAGAATAAGCCATTTAGAACGGAGATGAGCAAAAACTTTTTCACACAGAGTTGTGAGTCTGTGGAATTCTCTACCTCAGAAGGCAGTGGAGGCCAATTCTCTGGAGGCTTTCAAGAGAGAGTTAGATAGAGCTCTTAAAGATAGCAGAGTCAAGGGATATGGGGAGAAGGCAGGAACGGGGTTCTGATTGTGGATGATCAGCCATGATCACAGTGAATGACGGTGCTGGCTCAAAGGGCCGAATGGCCTACTCCTGCACCTATTGTCTATTGACCGCTCCTGATCCCAGCATAGCAGCATCACCCCCTGCCACACCTTCACACTCCCACACCCTTACCGCTTTCACCTCCTACACCCCCACCACCCTGACCCTCACACCACCAATGCCCCGACAACAGCAGCACCACCCTGACCCTGATCCCGCCCCCTGACCGCCTCACAAAACAGCACCAGCACCCCTACACCACCCCCCAATTCCCCACCCTCATACCAGCCCCACCCTGACCCTCACAACACCAGCACAACTGCCTCTCCTACTCTCACCACCTGACCCCCACACCAGCACCAGCCATACCCCCAATACTCGGTCTCACTCTTTCCTCGGTCTCCTCCAGTGTCAGAGTGAGGCTAAACGCAAATTGTAGGAACAGCATCTCATATTTCGCTTGGGCATCTTACCGCCCAGAATATTGATTTCTCTAACTTCAAGTAACCCTGGTATTCCCGCTCCCTCCATCCCTCCCCCACCCAAGTCGCACCAGATTCTCGTTTTCACCCAGCAAACAGCTAACAATGGCCTGTTTCCTTTATCATCGTTACTTTTTTGCATATCTTTCATTCGTTGTTCTATATCTCTCTACATCATCATCTACATCTCTCCTTTCCCTTTCCCGTGACTATCAGTCTGAAGAACGGTCTCGACCCGAAACGTCCATTCCTTCTCTCCAGAAATGCTGCCTGTCCCACTGGCACTCCAGCTTTATGTGTCTATCTTCGGTTTAAACAGGCATCTGCAGTTCCTTCCCACACATTTTGTCTGCTATTTCAAGTGCTCGCCCATTCATGTAAAATGTACTTCCCATGTTTGTCTTCATTTCTTCATCCAACCACCTTAAATCAAAACTGTGTGGTTATCGCAACCTGACCCTTCACAGCTGGGACTGCTTCCCTGATGCGCCCAAAGGGAACTTACACATTTAGAGGGAGAGCGTGCAAACTCCACACAGACAGCACCCGAGGTCAGGATTGAACCGGGGTCAGAGGAGCTGCGAAAAGGTGGCTCAATTTTTAAATCGCTGGACCATTTCAGCGCTGGAATGAAATAAAAATCAGCTTCTAATGCCGTGAACGCCAACAACGGGGACGGATTTCACGTACGGGACAGATAAAGGAAAGCCGTTTATTTTACATATAAACGTGCTTCTTAGGATGCCTTTAATCCAAATTTTACTTTGCGAAAAGGTGACTTACGGACCGGCAGTATTTTTCCTGCCGATATGGGGTTTAAATTCACCGCAACCGCAACGTTCTAATCGATCGCGTTCCACAAAATCTCACTCGCAAGATGATTTAAATGGCCATTAATTTACAGGAATTAAACACTAAATTCCTTCCATTTGGCCTATAAATCCATGACAATGAGATTTAAAAATCATGTTATATTGTGAATTATTGTGTGAATGTTATTTGGACACTTAGGCTATTTAAAAATGTTAATTTTTTCTTAAGAAATGGATAGATGTTGAGATCTAATAATTGAATTTTGTAATTAGCTACAATTGGGTAACTAACTAATTATATGCTTTAATTTCAGGTCATCCAAGTAAGATTGTTTCATATTTGTTTCAGAATACTTCAAACTATAATAACTGAAAATTTCTTTCAGTTCTCTTAATTTTTAAGAAAGTTATGGGCTTTTGACTGTCCTCGATCACAGCTTTTGTGTTAAGTCAATGGAAAAGCAATAGGGAACAAGATGCTAATTTCCGAGTATGAAAATGGCCATAACATTTTTAATACTGAAGATATGAAAGTGAATTAGGTGTCAAGTTAAACTTCTTTTTATGCTTTATCTGATGGGATAAATTGCAGACTTGATTTTTAAAATCTCAAAATTTTGTAACATTGCTACATTACACAATACCCAGTCTAGGATGGCCTGCCCTCTAATTGGTTCCTCTACATTAGCGTTTCTCTACCTTTTTACCCTTGCGGAACCCTTAAAATTATTTTCATGTCTCAGGGAACCTCTACATAAAAATTATTATATATCTTTATTAATCTCTTTCTTTCTCTTTCATAAACGTAAAGTTCATAGGGCAAGCATAATATATTTTCTGATAACTGCTTTAAGTAAAAAAAGAACTTGTGTTTTTCTCAAGTTTATCGACAATGCAAAAAAACACAAATCAAACTGCTTGTTCAAGTGACGTCATAAGGAGGTTTTCACTCACACAAAAAAATCAACCATATCTGTAAACACAAAAAACAAACATAAATAGCCGACATCATAAATAACACATGCTGTATAAAGGCAAAAGCAGATAACTACCACAATAACTTAATCGTTTATTGACAATGTTGAAAAGGCGTAAGATAAATCAAGGCAATATGTCATATGAACAAATATATGGGTCAAGGCAATGTTATTTTTGAAGCCAATTTAGATAATGAAATTTGCTTCTCTAATGTGAAACATGTAAGGAATTAAAAGTATTGTATATGAATGCGCGAGGTATAAGACGTAAAGTAGATGAGCTTGAGGCTCAGTTAGAGGGTATATATGACATTGTGGGGATTACTGAGACGTGGCTGCAGGAGGATCGGGCCTGGGAACTTAATATTCAGGGTTATACATCCTATAGAAAGGACAGGCAGGTGGGCAGAGGAGGGTGGGGTAGCTCTGCTGGGGAGGGATGGAATTCAGTCCCTTGCGAGGGAAGACATAGGGACTGACGAGGTAGAGTCACTGTGGATTGAGTTGAGGAATTGTAAAGGCAAGAAGACACTAATTGGTGTTACTTACAGACCCCCAAATAGTAGCCTGGATGTAGGGTGTAAGTTGCAGCAGGAGTTAAAACTGGCATGTAACAAAGGTAATGCCACTGTGGTGATGGTGGATTTCAATAAGGTAGACTGGGAAAATCAGGTTGGTTCAGGACCCCAAGAAAGAGAATTTGTAGAATGCCTCCGAGATGGATTCCTAGAGCAGCTTGTAATTGAGCCGACCAGAGAAAAGGCAATTCTGGATTTAGTGTTGTCCAATGAACCAGATATGATAAGAGAACTCGAGGTAAAGGAACTGCTTGGAGGTAGTGATCATAATATGATTAGTTTTAATCTGCAATTTGAGAAGGAGAACGTTAAATCGGAAGTGGCAGTGATGCAGTTGTACAAAGGGGACTATGAAGGCATGAGAGGGGAGCTGGCCAAAGTAGACTGGAAAGGGATCCTAGCAGGAATGACGGTGGAACAGCAATGGCAGGAATTTCTGGGCATAATCCGGAAGACGCAGGATCATTTCATTCCAAAAATGAAGAAAGATTCTAAGGGGAGTAGGAGGCAACTGTGGCTGACAAGAGAAGTTAGGGATAGAATAAAACTAAAAGAAAAGATGTATAACACAGCAAAGAGTAGCCAGAAGCCAGAGGATTGGGAAACTTTCATAGGACAACAGAAGGAAACAAAACGGGCAATACGGGCGGAAAAGATGAAGTACGAGGGGAAGCTGGCCAGGAATATAAAGGACAGTAAAAGCTTCTTTAGATATGTTAAGGGTAAAGAGTAGCAAAGTCCCTTGAATGCAGACACAGGTGAAATTATTATGGGCAACAAAGAATTGGCGGAAGAGTTGAATAGGTACTTCGGATCTGTCTTCACTAAGGAAGACACAAACAATCTCCCAGATTTACGGGAGGACAGAGGATCTAAGGGGGTAGAGGAACTGAAAGAGATTTTCATTAGGCGAGAAATAGTATTGGGTAGGCTAATGGGACTGAAGGATGATAAATCCCCTGGGCCTGATGGTCTGCATCCCAGGGTCCTTAGGGAGGTGGCTCTAGAAATAGTGGATGCATTGGTGATCATTTTCCAATGTTCAATAGATTCTGGATCAGTTCCTGTGGATTGGAGGATAGCTAATGTTATCCCACTTTAGAAAGGAGCGAGAGAGAAAATGGGGAATTACAGACCAGTTAGCCTGACTTCGGTGGTGGGAAAGATGCTGGAGTCAATTATTAAAGAGGTAATAATGGGGCATTTGAATAGCAATAAAAGGATTAGTCCAAGTCAACATGGATTTATGAAAGGGAAATCATGCATAACTAATCTTCTGGAATTTTTTGAGGATGTGACAAGAAAAATGGAGCAAGGGGTGCCAGTGGATGTAGTGTATCTAGACTTTCAGAAAGCCTTTGATAAGGTCCCGCACGGGAGACTGGTGACTAAAATTAGAGCACATGGTATTGGGGGTAGGGTGTTGAAATGGATAGAAAATTTGTTGGCAGACCGGAAGCAAAGAGTAGGAGTGAACGGGTCCTTTTCAGAATGGCAGGCAGTGGCGAGTGGAGTGCCACAAGGCTCGGTGTTGGGGCCGCAACTGTTTACCATATATATTAATGATTTGGAAGAGGGAATTAGGAGCAACACTAGCAAGTTTGCGGATGACACAAAGCTGCGTGGCAGTGTGAACTGTGAAGAGGATGTCTGGAGGTTGCAGGGTTACCTGGACAGGTTGAGTGAATGGGCAGATGCGTGGCAGATGCAGTATAATATAGATAAATGTGAGGTTATCCACTTTGGCGGCAAAAACCAGGGGGCAGATTATTATCTCAATGGGGTTAGGTTAGTTAAGGGGGAGGTACAGCGAGACCTGGGTGTCCTTGTACACCGGTCACTGAAAGTTGGCGAGCTGGTACAGCAGGCAGTGAAGAAAGCTAATGGAATGTTGGCCTTCATAACAAGAGGATTTCAGTATAGGAGTAAAGAGGTTCTTCTGCAGTTGTATAGGGCTCTGGTGAGACCAAATCTGGAGTATTGTGTACAGTTTTGGTCTCCTCATTTGAGGAAGGACATCCTTGTGATTGAGGCAGTGCAGTGTAGGTTGACGAGATTGATCCCTGGGATGGCGGGACTGTCATATGAGGAAAGATTGAAAAGACTAGGCTTGTATTCACTGGAGTTTAGAAGGATGAGGTGGGGATCTTATAGAAACATATAAAATTATAAAAGGACTGGACAAGCTAGATGCAGGAAATTTTTTCCCAATGTTGGGCGAGTCCAGAACCAGGGGCCACAGCCTTAGAATAAAGGGGAGGTAATTTAAGACTGAGGTGAGAAAAAACTTTTTCACCCAGAGAGTTGAGAATTTATGGAATTCCCTGCCACAGAGGGCAGTGGAGGCCAAATCACTGGATGGATTTAAGAGAGAGTTAGATAGAGTTCTAGGGGCTAGTGGAGTCAAGGGATATGGGGAGAAGGCAGGCACAGGTTATTGATAGGGGACGATCAGCCATGATCACAATGAATGGCGGTGCTGGCTCGAAGGGCCGAATGGCCTCCTCCTGCACCTATTTTCTATGTTTCTATGTTTCTATGTACTTGTCTTTTGGTGCTATCTATCTACCTATGGCATTCACTCCAACTTGGGGTTGAGTGGTGACATCTGCTTCATGATGTCCTGCCACTCTCTTCTGTCCTTAGCTAGCCTGCTAGCTCTGACCAGAGAGTTGATGTTCTTTTTGCTGCAGTCTGCTTTCAGGCAGTCACTCCATCTTTTTGATGGTCTTCCTCTTGGGCGGTTTCCATGGACACGTTTGGGAAAGCGTGATGGTGGCATTCGCTAGATTTGGCTGATGTAATGTAGACTTTTTGTTGTAATTCTGTCCAGAATGGTTAATTCCATACCAAGGGTTGCACGTATGGTGTCGAAACATGACACTCTCATTAATTTGCAAAGGCACATCATTTCAAATGTTGACAGTCTGTTTTCATCTTCCTTCTTTAGTGTCCAGGTTTCCACTCCATACAACAGTATTGAGAGCACAAGTACTTTATAGAGCTCAATCTTAGTGCTGCTTCAGATGTCTTTGGCGCTCCATATCTTTTGGAGGTTTTGAACAGTCCCAACTGCTTTCCCAACGCGTAATGTTATGTCTTCGGAGCAGGATCCAGTTTGTCATATCTTTCCTCCTAGATATGTGAACTCCTCAACCTGAGCTAATGATGTACCATTGATTTTGATATTTATTTTTATGTTCTCTTTGGAGATTGCGTGCACTTGTGTTTTTCCTAAGTTGATTTTCAGTCCCACTGCTTTACTGCTTTCATGTACGAGGTTTACCAGAGTCTGGAGGTCAGTTTCACTCGCAGCAACGAGTGCGATGTCATCTGCGAAGCGCAGGTTATTTAGGAGCTGACCTTGGATATTTACGCCTATATTTGTGTCGTGCAATGTATACATGACCAGTTCAAGTAGGATGTTAAATAGCTGTGGTGAGATCACACACCCTTGTCGCACTCCAACTGCAGTGGTAAACCAATCTGTTAGTTCCCCATTCACTCTTACAGCACTTGTAGATTTCTGGTAAAGTGCTTTTAGTGGCCTTATAATTTTGTTTGAAAACCAAAGAAACCAGTGCCTTCCACAATCCCTCCTGCCACACAGAATCGAAGGTCTTTTCAAAGTCGATATAGCAACAGAAGAATTATTTTTTCTTTTCGAGGTGTTTTTCCATTGTTTGTCTTAAAGTGAACAGTTGATTTATGGATGACCAACCTGGTCTAAACCCCGCTTGGGCTTCTGATAGAATCTCTTCTGCCCTTTTCGTGATGCGTTTTTGAAGTGATAGGATGAATATTTTGCATGCATGATTAAGCAGGCTGATTCCCTTATAATTACCACAGTCTAGCTGTCTATTTGCTTGTAGATTGGTATAATGATTGCCTTTCCCCAGTCATTGGGAAATTCTTCTGCGTCCCATATTTTCTTGCAGTTTGTGTATAATATCAATTCCTTTGTATCCAGCTGCTTTCAGTTCTACTCCAGTAATGCTGTCATAGCCTGGGGCTTTTCCATCAGAAAGCTTTCTAATTGAGCTGACGATCTCGTCGTGCAGAATGTTAAAGAAGGAACTGCAGATGCTGGAAAATCGAAGGTACACAAAAATGCTGGAGAAACTCAGCGGGTGCAGCAGCATCTATGGAGCGAAGGAAATAGGTAACGTTTCGGGCTGAAACCCTTCTTCAGACTGATAGGGGGTGGGGAGAAGAAAGGAAAAAAGGAAAAAGGCGGAGGAGGAACCCGAGGAAGATGGAAAGAGAATGTCCAAGACCTCTACAACAAGCAAAACCCAGTTGACGAAGAATTCACAAATACCATCCCCCCAATACCAATCACTACTGTGAAACCAGTTATTCTGCACGACATCTGAAATGTCCTCATTCTTCAGGGAACGGGGGTTCCCCTCCTCCACCATAGATGAGGCTCGCACCAGGGTCTCTGCCATACCCCGCAACACTGCTCTCTCTCCCCCCATCCCCCCACTCACAACAAAGGCAGAGTCCTCCTAGTCCTCACCTTTCACCCCACCAGCCGTCACATACAAGTGATCCTCCGTCAGTTTCGCCACCTCCAACGTGACCCCACCACTCGCCACATCTTCCCATCTCCCCCTATGTCTGCCTTCCGCAAAGACCGCTCCCTCCGTAACTCCCTTGTCAATTCTTCCCTTCCCTCCCATACCACCCCCTCCCCTGGTACTTTCCCTTGCAACCGCAAGAGATGCAACACTTGTCCCTTCACTTCCCCCCTCCACTCCATTCAAGGACCCAAGCAGTCGTTCCAGGTGCGACAGAGGTTCACCTGCATCTCCTCCAACCTCATCTATTGCATTCGCTGCTCTAGATGCCAGCTGATCTACATCGGTGAGACCAAGCGGAGGCTTGGCGATCGTTTCGCCGAACACCTCCGGTCGGTCCGCAATAACCAACCTGAACTCCCGGTGGCTCAGCACTTCAACTCTTCCTCCCATTCCGTATCTGACCTCTCTGTCCTGGGTCTCCTCCATGGCCACAGCGAGCAACACCGTAAATTGGAGGAAATGCACCTCATATTCCGCTTGGGCAGTCT